>JARQOC010000004.1:514530659-514676292 GCA_033576535.1 Allobates femoralis
TAATGCAATTAAGACATGATATCTATCCATCAACTACGCATGTTTGTATGGTGAATGTAATTTTTGAAAATTTCATTGTTCTGTGGTAAGGCTCTTAGTACACCTACTGGCTAATAATTGTGTATCAATTCAGTAGTTTTATTTCAGATATCAATATTCATAGTCTACATATCCGCCAGTTTGTGTTTGCCCACCAACCACGGCAAGGTGGCCTTACATCTGATGGGGCCCTACCCTACCTTATTACTATTTCTTAACGCTTTGACACTTTTCACATCAGCTTTTTTTTGCTATTTGCAGAAGATGGGGATGAAAAAAGTAAAATGTCTGCACTTGCCAGCTAAGGGCCTACCTGCGGCACACTTGCAGCAAGTCCTATGCAATGTATATGGAACTTGCGGTTACCTTGCAGGTAACTGCGGTTTTTGCGGCCAAAACTGCTGTAAGCATGTGTGCTGCACCTGCCGCAAGTGAACCACAAATTCCATATACATTGCATGCAACTTACGGCAAGTGTGCCATAGGTCATCTCTTAGGCAGCAAGTGCAAAAATTGTGTTTTTTCCACCAAAACTTCAACAAATAGCAGAAAAATGCTGATGTGAAAGCTACATTTCTATTTTTCTATCTATCTATGTGTACAGAACACACCTTGAGATGGAGATGTGTGTGAACAGCCATCCCGCCCGTCTCTTTAGCTGTTCACAAAAACCCCTCCCTGTATAAAAAGAGAAGCAAATTTCTCAGCAGCTCTACTGCTGGAGCTTAAGATACGGGTTGATATCACCAAATAAAGACATTTGGATGATACACATCTACCATTGTGTACATAATGTGTGTTCAAGTTGGTTGCTATATCTATACTATAAACTATGTAAATTAATAAATGAATAGTATATAACGACTACATATGTTATATACCTATTTTCTATATAAGTAGTTGAAATCTATACATCTATATCTAAACTACCGTATATACTCGTGTATAAGCCGACCCGTGTATAAGCCGACCCCCCTACTTTTGCCCCAAAAATCTGGAAAAACCTATTGACTCGTGTATAAGCCGAGGGTGGACCCCAGCACAGTTATACAGCCCCCAGCAGTGTGGTATACAGGCCCCCCAGTGGTAGTATACAGCAGCCCCAGTGGTAGTATACAGATTCCCCAGCAGCCCCAGTGGTAGTATACAGGAGCCCCGGCAGCCCCAGTGGAAGTATACAGATTCCCCAGCAGCCCCAGTGGTAGTATACAGGAGCCCCAGCAGCCCCAGTGGTAGTATACAGCAGCCCCAGTGGTAGTATACAGGAGCCCCAGCAGCCCCAGTGGTAGTATACAGGAGCCCCAGCAGCCCCAGTGGTAGTATACAGGAGCCCCAGCAGCCCCAGTGGTAGTATACAGGAGCCCCAGCAGCCCCAGTGGTAGTATACAGGAGCCCCAGCAGCCCCAGTGGTAGTATACAGCAGCCCCAGTGGTAGTATACAGGAGCCCCAGCAGCCCCAGTGGTAGTATACAGCAGCCCCAGTGGTATACAGCAGGCCCCCAGGGGTACATATAGCAGCCCCTAGGGGGTACCCAGCAGCCCCCTGGGGGTACCAGCAGCCCCCTGGGGGTACCAACAGCCCCCTGGGGGTACCAACAGCCCCCAGGGGGTACCCAGCAGCCCCCAGGGGGTACCAACAGCCCCCAGGGGGGACCAACAGCCCCCAGGGGGTACCAACAGCCCCCAGGGGGTACCCAGCAGCCCCCTGGGGGTACCAACAGCCCCCAGGGGGTACCAACAGCCCCCAGGGGGTACCCAGCAGCCCCCTGGGGGTACCAACAGCCCCCTGGGGGTACCAACAGCCCCCTGGGGGTACCAACAGCCCCCAGGGGGTACCAACAGCCCCCAGGGGGGACCAACAGCCCCCAGGGGGTACCCAGCAGCCCCCTGGGGGTACCAACTGCCCCCTGGGGGTACCAACTGCCCCCAGGGGGTACCAACAGCCCCCTGGGGGTACCAACAGCCCCCAGGGGGTACCCAGCAGCCCCCAGGGGGTACCCAGCAGCCCCCTGGGGGTACCAACAGCCCCCAAAAGCTGGCACTGTCCCCCCTTGTAAGGCCTCCCCCCCCCCGCTGCTTATACATTACCATCCCGGTGTTCTGATCGGCGCCGCTCCTCGGTGCTTCTTCTTCATCTCCCGTCCTCGCTCGCTGCATCCAGGATCTCCGGCGGTCGCGCGATGACGTCATATCGCTGCGACCGCCGGAGAACCCGGATGGATGCAGCGAGCGCGGACGGGAGGATGAAGACGGCGACGCAGCACCGAGGAGCGGCGCCGATCAGAACACCGGGATGGTAATGTATAAGCAGCGGGGGGGGCCCTTACAAGGGGGGACAGTGCCAGCTTTTGGGGGGGCCATATGCACTGCTTCCCCCTGCGCTGATTGACAGGGGGAAGCAGTGCATATATAATGAGCGGCCCCACGTGACGGGGCCGCTCATACAGCAGCCCCCCCCACCTCCTCCAGCCCCAGGACACAGCCCCCCCGTATATGACTCGTGTATAAGCCGAGGGGGGGACTTTTCAGCCCAAATTTTGGGCTGAAAAACTCGGCTTATACACGAGTATATACGGTAATTTTTTTGTGTTTTTTCTTTTGCTATATATGTATGGCTAAACTAATTTTTTTTTTTTTTTTTAAACTGACTATCTATATAACTAAACTAACTTTAAAATAAAATATTTTTATAAACAATATTTCGTGTAAATACTTTTGTACTTTCAGGGATTAATTTTCCTTGAACAGGTGTATCTACCACTTTCACCCTAACATTGCAGCGTTGCCTCACTCTTGAAAATGCTACATATAATTGACCATGGCCAAATACTGGTTCTGGTAGAAAAATACCAACTTTATTAAGTGTTTGCCCTTGAGATTTGTTGATGGTCATGACAAATGCTGGCTTGACAGGAAACTGTCAGCATCTTAATTTAAAAGGCAATCCAGTCTCTGATGGACACAAATCAATTCGTGGAATGAAGACAACATTTCCTGTTGCGGACCCAGTAATTACTTTCGCCTGAATCATGTTGGAAGTAAAGCAGTAATAATCTACCGAGTACCATTGCAGAGACCTTTTTTGCTGTTGAGATTGCGTAAGAGCATGACAATTGTGCCAATTTTAAGTTTCAGCCGATGTGAAGGCATTCCAGTTGGTGTAAGTGAATTTAAAAATTCCAGTGGGTATTGGTTAGGGTCATCAGAATCATCAGCATCAATTGAATAATCACTGGTATATTCTGTGTAGTCACCACTCAGGCTATCCATGACCTTAGAGTTCACATGATCAACGTCGTCATTTTTTGGGCAAAGAATGGCATGTGATGCAGCAATATTGATGCTTTCATTTTTATTAACATCAATGCAAATGTTGTCTCCAAAGATATCACTTATTAAAGAGCCAGTGCAGATCATGTCTGGAGGAATTTCGATAACATCATCTCCAAGGTTAAAATTATTTGAGCGTTCACCATTTCCCAGTTGAAGCAACCAACTGCTGTAATCAGGATCAATGGAGCGCATGTTGTTGATGAGCGACAATCGAGTAAAATGTTGCCAGTGTTGTGAATATTTAATGCAGCTCTCTACAATATCTGTTCTTGTTCCATGAGCGATGACAGGAAGACATTGTCTAAAGTCTCCTCCAAGAACAATAACTTTACCTCCAAATGGTGTTTTATTTTTCTTAAAGACATCTGTTGTTATGACATCCCGTAAAAGTAGATCGATCACATGCAATGCATATTTAGATAGCATTGTAGACTCATCAATAATAAAAAGTTTTGTAGTCTTCAAATGTTTGGCTGCATCTGTATTATTTTTAATTCTTGAAACAGATGTTTCATTGACCGGTATTGGAATGCCATAAAGAGAATGGATTGTTCGTCCTCCTTGTAGCAAGTTAGCAGCAATTCCTGTACTAGCAGCAGGTGACACAATGTCCCCTTAGTTGATGTAGGAGTAGATCATATAGGTATGTTTTTCCACTGCCACCCCGGACTGTAAAGCACTTTGGTGTTAAAGTAGTGTCTTCTAAAGCTTGAATTATAGCATTATAGGCCAAAAGTTGTTCCTCATTTAGAGTAGCTTTCATCTCTGCAGTTGTTGTTAACTCATAATCCTTGTCATAGTGTGGGAGCAGTTGTGGTTTCTTTACTGGGTGTGGTAAATTAAAATCACTATAAGTTTTGGCATGACCTTTCAGAACATCTTGCACATCTGTCATAGCATATCCTTCACAATTCACACACTCTTGAGTGTTGGAGTGGTATGCATGGCAGTAGTCTTGTAGGAAGTGTTCCTTAAATTCATTCCACAACTCAAGAGGATTAGCTGGAGGACCAAAAATACAGATATAGGCAAACATGTCACAAAGCTGTGCAGGCATGTTGAGAATACAGGCATCAAGTAAGGTATTTCTCCAGAGACTATCATCGAATAGTAATCCAAGTGCTAATGCCGCCTCTTTGAACGTTAGATGTGTGACTCCGTTAACAGTTTTAATGTTCTCAAAACTGGTTGCCCCTTTGACATGCAGTAACAACAACCATAAATAGTAGTGTTCTTGATCTTTCACACTGACAGTATACATTCTTCCAATAACAGAACCACCGCCTCGCTTTCTAAGTTCCCAAGACCCTTCTTTCCAAACATAGTACCCAGGAATTTGGCGGTATAAATAATTATGTGCATGTTGGTCGTTCTGATTAAGCTCGAAGTAGGCCATAAGTGTAGAATTCTTATGGAGCTTTTGGCTGATGTTGGCAATGGAGTCATTCTCATGAAAATACAGTGGTTGAGAATGAGGCAGATGTACGGCAAGGCGAATGATGCTGTGAGATTGTTTATGCATCGGATAAGCAAATATTCGCCAAGCTGCCTCAGGTGCACTAACATATCTTGAATCCATGAATTGGTGTGTTTCATCATGTTGGATGTTAGTCTGGCAAATTTCAAGATTGGCTTTATCATGTCCTTTGTAGACATATTTAAATAAATAGTTGACACTCTGAATGGAACCACAAAGTTCGACATGAATATGGCACTTGTATTTCAATAGTAGGAAAGGATTATATGGAACTACCCACGAATTGTCAATCATCTTCGAATGGTGTTGAAACGATGGGCCCAAATTTCTGCGATAAGTAGGATAGGCATCCTTTGCAATGACAGTAGATGGTTGAAAATCTTTTGGGAAACCTTTGGTACACTTTCCAAGATCCATACAGGGAGAATTGGGGTTGTGTTCTCCACAGGGACCATGAATCATGTGTTGCAGAACAATGTTATGGAGCTGAGGGTAGTAGGTAGCATTAGGAATTTCAGCCCAGACTGTATTGTCTAATTCCACCTCAGTCCTTAATTTGGAGTTGCTATCTAGAATGATCAAAATGTGAGCGTGTGGGAGTCCACGTTTTTGAAATTCAATTACATGAACCATAGCGCAAAGTTTTCCAAATAATCAGTTTTCAATGTCTTGTAAGAGTGCTTCTAGTTTAATTTTGAAGACACGTGCCACCAAATCAGGTCTGTGTTCAATACGCTGCCATGGTTCTAAATTGTTAGTAATCTCACTCCATTTCGGATTACAGGTCATGGTGATGAAAAGATCTAGGCTACCATATTTAGTAACAATAGCCATGGCATCTTGGTAGAGTTGTTGCATGTTTCTGGGACTGCCTTCAAAGAAAGATGGTAAAATGACAGTTTTTCCAATGGGGATGCCCTTTTCTATGGATTTTTTCAGTAGATGTTCTTGGAGTACACAGTAATCCTCCATTTTTATATCCTTTTGGTGTTTACGGATATAATTTAGACGATTTGCTTTGATTTTCACATAAGCATCTGCTAAGTACTGCTTGCTACCATTTAGGAGTGGATTAAAGTTATTACGGACAGACAGCACATAGCAGTAATATTGCAGTTGTGTAATCCTGCGTGGACTTTGGCCTTGTTGTTTGAGTCCATCATGCCAGCCTTGGTCTCCGTAAGGGAAAAATAAAGGGTATAGTAAAGCATCCAAAACGCTGTGGAGTATGCTGACTTGTTGTGTTTTTGGGGCCAAAGGGTTTTTTTGGGTCAGGTTTTAAATGAATTAATATGTCTCGATTGAATGGTGGCTCTCCATGGTCATTTTCAAATACGACGGCCACTTCATTGACAGTGGGATTATTATAGCGTCGAGGGTCTTGATTCCGATCTTGTTTAAGGGCCATGGTTATATTTGGCATGATAGTGCCATTTTCTACAGCTTTAAGATGTTCCTCGTGTTCCACATCACATAACATTTTGTAGGCAGCTACAAATGGATTGACATTGTCTAATTGAAGAGCAATCATACTCATCAAAGTCGGATTACATTTTTGATTCTCTTGACATTGAAAACGTTGTTGATTAGCAGTAGCGGTATCCAAAATGTAAAGTTGGGCATACGCTGGAACTTGATCATCAGACGGATGTAGTGTTCCAGTTCGATGATATATTTGTCCATGTATACGGATGCAGTATGGGCCATATCCAGGTGGTAGGGAAATATTAGCACCCATGGAGGCAAAAGCAAATGAACTGTTTATGCTTCTAATGTTGTCCATGAGATGTTTACTGAATTCACTTTCTCCTTTCAGCAAACGTTTGAAGACCTCAGGATATTGGGGTATGGGTACATGGACTTTACCCTTGTGACAACACAGAGTAAAATTTTTATCAGATGGTATTTCTGCAGTAAAATGTAATGCTTGACAATGTTCACATAAATAATTCATAGCACCACAGCTGTGTTCTACTATGGTACTGTCATCATTAGTGAAACCTGAAGGATGTAGAGGTACAGGTGTTGGTAACGGAGCATTAGAGTGTTTGTGTAAACCAACATATATAAAGCGTTGAACTGTTAGAGGATTGTCACTGTGCGCTTATTCACTAAATGAGGAGGTGGAATGTGTATCATGCGCAGGGTCTATGACTGTGGAGGTGGAAGTTGTATTTTTACGCTGTTTATGGTGTGCAGCAGCAGCATTTGTTAATCGCATTTTTTTTTACTTAGGAGACTCATGTGTGAAGCGTTTATTAAAAGCAGCCTTAACGGTGTCCAGGCGTTGCTGTTTGTCATATGGAGTCTCTGTTACGTGCAGAATTGGAAACTGGTAGAGGAGGTGTAGTGTGCGCACATCCGATGGATGGGGACATCGAAGATGTATTGTGGGCAGAATCAAAGAATGTGCACGTGGAAGTGTTATTTTTGCGACGTTAACGGCGTGCAGCAGCTGCATTTGCTAATCGAATAGTTTTTTTCCTCTCATTAGACTCATTAGTGATGCGTTTGTTAAAAGCAGCTTTACCGGTATCCAGGCGATGGCGTTTCTCTTCTGGAGTCTCGTTAGCACGCAGTTTGCGCTGAGATGCAGGATTGGCAGCTTATGGAACTACTGTTAGCCTTCCACGGCCTGGACAGCCTTTGAAAGTTACCTCCCGTGCCGAGGCCAGGCTTGTCCGAAGAGTCAAGGCTAACCCAAGGACAACAAGGAAGGAGCTACGGGAAGATCTCATGGCAGTGGGGACATTGGTTTCAGTCAATACCATAAGTAACGTACTCCACCGCAATGGTCTCCATTCCAGACGAGCCCGTAAGGTACCTTTACTTTCAAAGCGTCATGTCAAGGCTCGTCTACAGTTTGCTCATGATCACTTGGAGGACTCTGAGACAGACTGGTTCAAGGTTCTATGGGCTGATGAGACCAAGATCGAGATCTTTGGTGCCAACCACACACGTGACGTTTGGAGACTGAATGGCACTGCATACAACCCCAAGAATACCATCCCTACAGTCAAGCATGGTGGTGGCAGCATCATGCTGTGGGGATGTTTCTCAGCCAAAGGGCCTGGCCATCTGGTCCGCATCTATGGGAAGATGGATAGCACGGCCTACCTGGAGATTTTGGCCAAGAACCTCCGCTCCTCCATCAAGGATCTTAAGATGGGTCGTAATTTCATCTTCCAACAAGACAATGACCCAAAGCGCACAGCCAAGAAAACCAAGGCCTGGTTCAAGAGAGAAAAAATCAAGGTGTTGGAGTGGCCTAGTCAGTCCCTGACCTTAACCCAATTGAAAACTTGTGGAAGGAGCTCAAGATTAAAGTCCACATGAGACACCCAAAGAACCTAGATAACTTGGAGAAGATCTGCATGGAGGAGTGGGCCAAGATAACTCCAGAGACCTGTGCCGGCCTGATCAGGTCTTATAAAAGACGATTATTAGCTGTAATTGCAAATAAGGGTTATTCCACAAAATATTAAACCTAGGGGTTGAATAATAATTGACCCACACTTTTATGTTTAAAATTTATTAAAATTCAACTGAGCAACATAACTTTTTGTTTTGTAAGATTTATGCTTCTGTTAATAAATCCTACTCTCGTTTGCAGTTTGAAGGCTCTAACTTATTTGCATCTTATCAAACCACCTAAATCAGCAGGGGGTTGAAGACTACTTGTAGGCACTGTAGCACCAAATAGATGTTAAAACAGTTGGTGGCACCGAATAGGTTAATTTGGGAGTGTGAAATATTTGTGCCAAAATGTAACAGGAACACTTCCAAAAGTATTAAATATAGTTTTTGTAAAGAGTCTTATCTTTTTTATACCTAAAATAGCGGGGAGCTTGAAGTCCGACGTCACTATGACAGGCTCTGCGCAATAGGAAATAGCTCTGAGGTAAAATTTAAAATTTTGCGGTTTAAAACGGCGCCGGCATATCGTGTTTCGCGCCGCTCCCCTGAGCGACCAATCAGAAGAGCGGGGCGGGGCACGGCAGCATATGTGTAATACTTAGTGTTTAGTGTATTTTAAACTTTATATTAAACACATCACGGGCGGGAGACGACCGGTGTTAGGCGGTCGTCTCCCGACTGGCTCGCAGCTGGCCGGAGCTAGCGGCGCGCTCTATGGCGCGATACTTCAAATACACTGTAGCCAGTGTATTTTAAATATGGCGGCATATCGCGCGCTGCTATTCTGATTGGTCACCGCATTCAGCGTGGCGACCAATCAAAATAGCGGCGTGCTGTATGTCGCGATACTTCAAATACACTGAGTACAGTGTATTTCAAATATGGCGGCATAGCGCTGCGCTATTCTGATTGGTCGCCGCATTCAGCGTGACGACCGATTAGAATAGCGCCGGGTGCTATGCCGCCATATTTCAAATACACTTGACTCAGTGTATTTGAAATATGGCGCCATAGCGCGCGGCGCTATTCTAATTGGTCGCCGCGTTCAGCGTGGCAACCAATCAGAATAGCGGCGCGCTCTATGGCGCGATTCTTCAAATCACTGAGTACATTGTATTTCAAATATGGCGGCATAGCGCTGAGCTATTCTGATTGGTCGCCACACTGAATGCGGCGACCAATCAGAATAGCGGCGCGATCTATGGTGCGATACTTCAAATACACTGTAGTCAGTGTATTTTAAATATAGCGACATTGCGCGCGCTGGTATTCTGATTGGTCGCCGCGTTCAGCGCGCCGACCATTCAGAATAGTGGCGAGCGCACTGTCGCCATATTTGAAATACACTGCAGTCAGTGTATTAGAAGTATGGCCCCATACAGCGCACCGCTATTCTGATTGGTCGGCGCGCTGAACGCGGCGACCAATCAGAATAGCAGCGCACTCTATGGCGCAATACTTCAAATACATTGAGTACAGTGTATATCAAATATGGCGGGATAGCGCGCTCCGCTATTCCGATTGGTCGTGGCGACCAATCGGAATAGCGCCGGGCGCTATGCCGCTATATTTCAAATACTCTGCACTCAGGGTATTTGAAAAATGGGGCCATAGCGCGCGGCGCTATTCTGATTGGTCGCTGCGTTCAGCGTGGCGACCAATCAGAATAGCGCCGCGCTATACCGCCATATTTCAAATACACTGGACTCAATGTATTTAAAATATGGCGCCATAGTGCGCGGCGCTATTCTGATTGGTCGCCGCGTTCAGCGTGGCGACCAATCAGAATAGCACCGCGCGCTATGCTGCCATATTTGAAATACACTGTAGTCAGTGTATTTGAAGTATGGCGCCATACAGCGCGGCGCTAGTCTGATTTTTCGCCGCGTTCAGCGTGGCGACCAATCAGAATAGCGCCGCGCGCTATGGCGCGATATTTCAAATACACTGGACTCAGTGTATTTGAAATATGGCGCCATAGGGCACGGCGCTATTCTGATTGGTCGCCACGTTCAGCGTGGCGACCAATCAGAATAGCGGCGCGCTCTATGGCGTGATACTTCAAATACACTGAGTACAGTGTATTTCAAATATGGCAGCATAGCGCGCGGCACTATTCTGATTTGTCGCCACATTCAGCGTGGCGACCAATTAAAATAGCGGCGTGCTCTATGGCGCGATACTTCAAATACACTGCAGTCAGTGTATTTCAAATATGGC
Source organism: Allobates femoralis (assembly GCA_033576535.1). NCBI lineage: Eukaryota > Metazoa > Chordata > Amphibia > Anura > Aromobatidae > Allobates > Allobates femoralis. The sequence continues at coordinate 514,541,146 of JARQOC010000004.1, forward strand.
GGCATTGCGCGCGCCGCTATTCTGATTGGTCGCCACGCTGAATGTGGCGACCAATCAGAATAGTGGCGCGCTGTATGGCGCCATACTTCAAATACACTGACTACAGTGTATTTCAAATATGGTGGCATTGCGCGCGCCGCAATTCTGATTGGTCGGCGCACTTTCATCATGGTGACCAATCAGAATAGCGGCGCGCTCTATGGCGCGATACTTCAAATACACTGTAGTCAGTGTATTTCAAATATGGCGGCATAGCTAAATGGTCGGCACACTGATTGGTCGGCATGCTGAATGCGGCGACCAATCAGAATAGCGGAGCGCGGTACAGCGGAAAATGCCGGGTGGCTCGCGGCTGGGCGGAGCTCAGCCACGGCTATGTACGGCACGGAGCACAGTGGCTCGGCAGCCGGGAAATGACCGGCTAAAGCCGGTCATCTCCCGGCTGACTCGCCGCGGACCTCCATGCCATAGGTAGCCACGGCTCTTTCCGGCCGGCGACCCGTGGGCTAAAGCCGACCATGTGTGTCACTGTACTGGTGGCCGTAAGCGTGGCGGGGCTGGCTGAGTCCCGCTCCGCTTAGGGCCGCCATGTTGGTCCACCCTGGACAGGCTTAGCGCTGCGCTGACGTCACTTAGCCGATGACAAAGTGACAGAAGTGCTGGCCAAAGTGACGGAAGTGGCCTTCGGCTTTTATATATTAGATTATCAATAGTTTAATATGCAACATAAAAATATGTGAGCAGTAGTTTGTACCTTTTTGTTGACTTATTAGCAACCGAGCTGTCTTACTGAGACATTGCAGTCCAAACTAGAGACTCTAACATTTGCTTTACATATTATTTTTATTTTCTTTCTGACTAGTCTGCTGAACATGCACTTTATTTATCTTAGTTTAAAGCTATTACAGTGCTGTACAAGTTAATTGGGACAAAGCATTTTTGTAACTAAAATCGTAAATTGTTTACCAGTCAGTGGTTCAAACCAGTTCTAACTGCTTTAAACAGGTGTGAGTGTAGAACCTTGAGTAACAAAATGTGGTTTGACTGGTTTTAGTCAGAAAATAACAGCTAGCTGCCCCTCAGCTCAGTTGAGAGCTTGTTTCTGTGAGGAGTGGTTTACTGTACTTTTTCTCTCAGTGTGATTCGTGCCTGTAAAAATGGAGGTTTCTCCATGGAAGAGATCTAGAATTATTACTCTTAATGAACATACAAGTCTGACTGTAAGAGAAATCGCTTCCACCGTTGGTATTGGAAAATCTACTGTTTCAAGAATAATTCGCACACACAATGAAACTGGATCGTTTTCTCCAAAACGAAAAAGGGAAATGTGGAAGAAAAATGAAAACTACACCAAGAACTGATAAAAGACTTATCAGAAATAGTAAAAATAATGCAAGAAAAACTTGCTTTGTCCCAATAAATTTGCACAGCACTGTAGCATTTGCTATGTTATATTCATATATATTTTCACCAACATTAGAACACACACAAACTGGACAATGCAGACCAAAATATTACGCACATTCTGATTCTGAAATATCTACATTCACTATGACTTCTAAACGAGTCGGTAATAAAAGCCACTTGTGATCCAATCTCTCTTTGACTGTCTCCTCTGTGTGCAGCGCGGGTCCATTGAAGACAGTCCTACACAATATTCTATTTGTTGGCACACTGGTTACTTGTATGGAAGTAAAATATTATCCTGCTTAATGATTCCCTCTATTTTATCAGCCTTGGCAGCAGTTGCCTTACACTGGTCAGAAAAGATAAGTTTGCAGTCCATCTTTACACCCATGGCATTATTTTTAGTCTGTCAATGATACTGTCTCGATCTTTGCTTCCTTGATATGTTTTTTACAGAATTTATTTAATTTTCTATCATTATTTATTGCCTCGTCACTACCTACTTGCTTTAACTCTCTAAACACTTTATTTTTGTCATTTATTGCACCCCTTACAGCTTTATGTAGCCATAGTGGTTTCCTCCAACTTCTAGCTTGTTTATTCCCATGGGGGATATATTGTGCTAAGGTCCTAGGATGCTCATAGAAGTATCCCATTTGCTTTTTGTACTCCTATTTCTCAGGACATAGTCCCAGTTTATTGCACTAAGATCATCTCCTGACTGTTGGAAATTCTCCTTACTGAAATTTAGTGTCCTTGTAGCCCCTCCACTATGCAATTCTTAAAAGATATATTAAAATGTATTATTTGTGATCACTATTACCCACTAATATCTCTTCTATTTGATATGCGGTCTGGCCTGTTAGTATTGGGTTGAGAAATCCTTCCCTTCTTGTTGGGTACTGAATCAATTGTGAAAGGTAATTGTCTCTCATTGTTGTCAAAAACCTATGTTGTTTACTGCAGGTTTTTGCTTCCCAATTTATTTGAGTGTGGTTGAAATCCCTCATAATTATGAGTCGCTGCTTCATCTATTTGTTTTATGAGGATGTTTTCGAATGTGTTCATTATATTTTTAGATTTATAACAAACCCCTACCAGTATGTTATTATTATTTCTCCCTTATCTCCACCCACAAGGACTCTACATTTTCATTAGCTTCACATATATTATCACACAGGATCGCTTTTATGGATGATTTTACATCCATGTTAGAGGAATACGGATCGGATTTGGCCTAATTGCCATCTGATTTTGTGGGATCTGATTTTTTTCTGAGCCCAAAATTGGAGCAGTCTCCGATTTTGGGTCCAGTAAAAAATCGGACACAAATCGGATCCCACAAAATCGGATGCCAATTAGGCCAAATCCGATCCGACCCCCATACGATAATATGGGGGACAAATCGGATCCGTGGCTGTCCGTTGTAAGATCCGTGGCTGTCCGTTTTACAACCTTAGTGAGAAATTGCCTCTCCTTTTTATTAATAATCCCTTTAGCATATGCATTATTTATCAGGTGATGGTATTCTTTACACACCATGGAAGAGGGATCTGATCCCAATTTCTCATAGTATTTCTCATCCGATAATATACGGTGAGGTTCTGCAATATATTCCTCCCTATCCTGTACAATTATTCCCCCCCTTTGTCTGCTTCCCTAATAACAATCTGATTATTATTTCTTAATGATGTTAATGCCTGCAATTCTTCTTTTGAGATGTTATTTCTTATGATTTTGTTATTGCTATTCTTTTTCATAGCAATATATTTTTTGCTTGCTATACTTTTTTTCTGTGTAGTTTTTTTCATTTAGTTTAATAAATTCCTCTCCTATCACGGAGAGGAATGTCTCAACATAACTCCTGCAATGATGTATAGGGTTAAGGGTATGTGCACATCTGACGTTTCTGCATCTTTGCAGACCGTCCTAAAACCGGTGGAGAATGGCAGAAACTGAGTTTTCTGAGCTCAGCAGTGTCCATCGTTTTTGCAGCGTTTTTGAGCTTTTTCCTACCGGTTTTATAGCGTTTATACAGCGTTTTGTCGGCGGTTTTCCGGCGGTTTTTCTTAGCGTTTGTAGGCCGGTTTTTTTTGGGCACTTGTAAGCTAGAACCGCTGGAAAAACGCTCAAAAGAAGTCATTTGCTCTATCTTTGAAAACCGGTGGAAAACCGGTGTAAAAACTGAAAACGACCAGAAAAAAACGTTCTAATGAAGATAGCGTTTTCTAAACTCCATTAAGTATCATATTAATCCAGCCGGTGGCTAGGATTAACATAAATTAACATAAAACTGAGCGGAAAACGCCGACGGAAACCGGTAAAAAGCAGCCCACAAAACGACTGATGTGCACATACCCTAAACCTACTTTTGTTTTTAAGAGTGAGATGGACGTTCTCATCTTTTTTACAGTTTTGTATATTTGAAATTTCAAAGTTTTGTGGATAATTTTTCTCTCCGGATTTTGTTGTAGATTTATCTGTATCTTTTTTCTGTTCTTATTTTTTTTTTTATTGCAAAATGTCTCATCAATGTGAGACGTCTTTTAAATCTAAAAATAGGTCATATTTATTGGCAGATTGTGAAGGGCAGAAATTCAGTCCTTTTTCCAGTACTTTAATTTCAGCAATAATAATAGCAATAATAATAGTTACATTTTTGTTTTGTCAACCCAAAGAATATGTCCCCTAAAACCTAGATCTTTGTTCCTGTGTGAATTGCAACAATTAATCTGGCTTTTTTATGTTTCTTTTGGAGTAATATCTTCTTCCTGGCAGAGTGGCCTTTCAGCTCATGTTGATAAAATACTGGTTTCACTGTGGATAATGACACAATCTTAGCAAATTCAGCCGTCATCTTAACAAGGTCTTATGCTTTTGTTCTTGGATTAATATGCAAATGTCGAACCAAAGCATGTTCATCTCTGGGAAGGCTCATAACTGAGCGGGATAGTGACTGAAAGGGCCACTTAATATGGTGGTTATAGTGGTCTCTGCAAAGAGTCCACCCCGGGGTTAGGTCCTTCCCTGGAGGGATATCTGGCTAGACCCATATTTGAGACTCTTAAACAAGGCTCCACGGACTCCATTTGCATATTCAAATTCCCAGGGGGCAATGAACCATGGATTTCACTGTGTTTGAGCGCTTTAGCCAGCAGTCTGCAGTGTTTTCCTCGACTGGTCACCCCAAGATCATTGAGAGCGTTATGAATTTCTATTACTGCATAGCCCACTCCAGTCTTTTTGTTTGCCAACACCATAGCAATATGAGTTGTGGATGAGGCCCAGCTTTTGCTAAAATTCAACATCACAAACAGTGCAGTCCTCAGAGGTGGCATCCTAATTACCCTTGTGTCATCCCATATCACAACTCTTCAACCACACAACTGATTGCGGGGAAACACAGAAGAGGAAAGCATCTGTACAGATGTCAAAAATATTTTTGAGTTTGATCCAGGGACGGAGGAAGTATGGTCCCAGCAGAATCCAGACCCTCATCACCAGATGTTAGCCAGAGGTAATGATGATGATGAGACTCAGATACCAGAGCAATATCTGCACTGTACCGTGTGTTCAGGGCAAAAAGTGAAGGAAGGTGACTCTCATGTCAATGAGTATGACAACAGAGAGGAGGAGAATGATGAGGCTCTAAATCCCACTTGGAATAAACCCAAAGTCGCGTAGCTGAGTAGCCCAACAGAGGAGTAGAAGGAGGAGAAAGATGAGGAGGTTAGGTTGTGTGTTCCTGCACAGACACTGAGGGCTGCAAGAATGACAATCACTTCATTCTTAGCCACAACTCTGGCTTTGGACAACAGCAGTCGTTGGTCTACAGTTGTCTGAGTCGGCAAGCCAGCCCTCGGTCCCACATTTGTGGTCACAGCAAAAATGATTTCCTATTACACATCCCAAAGAAAAGAGATAAAACTTCACTATCTCTCATTTGTTGTCCATGAAAATGCCTTTCTGCCTGGTGCATACAGACAGTTTCGAAAAGCTGATAGATGTTGCGGCCTCCCAGTATTGGTTGCCCAGTTGTCACTACTGCTCAAAGCAATTATAAAAATTACTTGGCACTCAAAAAATTAATTTTATATTGCTGTGTTTATTTTGTGAAAATTCAGAACAATCAAACAGTTTGGTCCAGTATCCTTGGACCTTCCTCAGTGTGCTATACAACATATACAAACAGAAAGCAAAAAACACTAATAAGTGACATATTCATTATATATACAATAAATACAACACACATCTGATGGAATCACCTAAGTAATCTTATAAATACTGTATATGATTTACAATCAATATCGAACTATAAACAATGTCAACAAAGTGACTGAAACTCCGATTTAAGGACGCAGAACCTTGTGCATTTCAATAAATTAGAATATCATCAAAAAGATAATTTATTTCAGTGATTCAATCCATAAAGTGATTCAATCCCTAAAGTGAAACACATATATATATATATAGACTCATTACATACAGAGTAATCTATTTCAATTTATTTCTGTTAATGTTGATGATTATAGCTTACAGCCAATGAAAATCCAAAAGTCATTATTTCAGAAAATTTTTATAATTAACATAAAACACCTGCAAAGGTTTACTAAACATTTAAAATGGTCCCTTAGTCTATTTCAGTAGGCTACACAATGATGGAGAAGAATGCTGACTTGACAGATATCTAGAAGGCAATTATTGAAATACTCCAAAAGGAGAGTAGGCCACAAAAGATCATTGAAAATCAATGTCCCAGAGTCTGGAGGCAGAGTGGAGAGGCACATAATCCAATCTGCTAGTGTACATTTTCCACAATCAGTGATGGTTTGGGGAACCATGCCATATGCTGGTGTAGGTCCATTGTATTTTGTCTAAAGTCAGCTCTGCCGTCTACCAGGAAATTTTAGAGCACTTCATGCTTCCCTCTGCTGATGAGCTTTTTGGAATTGGAAATGTAATTGTTTAGCAGGATGTGGCACCTGTCCAAAGCGGCAAAAGTACCAACACCTTCTTTAAAGACCACAGTACCACTGTGCTTGATTCGCCAGCAAACGTGTCGGATCTAAACCCTATAGAGAGTCTATGGGATATTGCCAAAAGGAAGATAAGACACAACAGACCCAACAATACAGGTGAGCTGAAGGCTGCTATCAAAGAAACCTGGACTTCCATAACACCTCAAAAGTGCCATAGGCTGATCGTCTCCATGCCATGCTGCATTGATGCAGTAATTCATGCAAAAGGAGCCTTGACCAAATATTGAGTGCATTTACGGTACATACTTTTCATTAGGCCAATATATATGAGTTAAAAATAATTTTTTAAGTTGGTCTTATACAATATTCAAATTTTCTGAGATAATGACTTTTGGATATTCATTGGCTGTAAGCCATAATCATCAACATTTACAGAAAGGGGAGCCCTGCAATGCGTTGAGTGATAAATCAAAATTATATTCAAGATATGATGTCTCATGGAATACCCTTCATTCTCTCTACTTTAATTTTCTGATATAATTACTGTGCTGCACCCGTTTATCTATTGACTTTCAGCCATACATGGACATTTGTAATGTTGTGCTTTAATTGTATAATCTATGCATCTGCTATCCTTTGCTGCCATCTACTGGTCATTGTTGCATTTCACTGTAGGTTGTACTTATTTTCTTGGGAAGGCTTCTCTTCCTGCTTTGTCTTTCTTCACTATTCTGGAACCTCATGCTTCAGGACTGGAGGAAGGATTCTCTTGTTACCTTTAATCCAGTGTATCTATAACAGCTCTAATCTACAGTGCTAACTCCTACCTCATCTTCATCCCTTCATCTTCCCTGGCATCATCTTCAATGTATTGTAAATAAAGACTGTTAACTTTGACTGCATCATCGATTAGTGAGTAACGCTATCCGCCATTGTTTATATAGAGATTGTGATCACATCCCTCAGACACATCTCACCCACATATATCGGTGGCAGAAGAGACCTAAGCCTTCAGTGTCCGTATGCATACACATTGTCTGCTAGCAAGTCTTCACCGCCCGCCATCCCAGCTAAAGCATGTCCACGAAAAGCACCGCGGACCCATTGGCAAGTGAAGCGCACCATGATGCTGCAGGAGCAGAGTCCACACTTACTGCACAACAGGACGTACGATCTAAATGTGTAACCAAGTCGACACAAAAGGTCAGAGAGAACCTTGAAACTACTAGAGACGAGTTCCATGATAATCTAGAACATTTATGGGGCAAAGTCAATCACTATTTAGCAGCTCTTCCACGCTCTAACAGTGACGCCGCAGAGAGTTAATCGCCACATTGAATTGTTTATCTGCCGCCTATGAATGCTACCAGAGACTGTCTGCAAAGTACGTCACGTTCTTGAGTACCTATGACATGGAAATTGACCCAGCAGAACAAGATGAAAGGGAAGCTCTCCTGCAAGAAAGGGCCTCATTAGTGCGAGACGCTCATGATAAGGCAGAGCTCCGCATCGCTCACCTCCAAGAGGCTAGGTCATATCGTACAACATCGACCAAAATCACGTCTCGGTCTTCCAGATCATCCCAAGGATAACAAACAAAGACAATAGAAAACTTCAAGATCTGAGCGACCTGCTAAAGGAAATAGAATTGGCAAAATTAGACCTACATCTTTCAGGACTGAGCTACCTAGATTCTGTTCATGGTGTTAATTCAATAGTGTCCAAGTTACCACACGGCATGCAAGATAAATGGGCAGACCATGGCTCATGGTATAAAAGGCAGCATAATGTGTCCTTTCCCCCCTTTTCACATTTTTCCAGGTTCATCAGTGACCAAGCTCGGAAGAAGAATGACCCCAGCTTCGTCTTCACTGAACCTACTCCACTAGCATCATCATCTTCTACAAGGTATGACAATATAGCCAAACAAAGAGAGTCAAGGAACACAGTATCTGTGAGAAAGACCGACGTTCCACCTATTGATCCAGCCTCCACTAAAACAAATTATGTTACTCCTACAGTTATGGACAATAACCGTATTTGCCCTATCCACAAAAGGCCTCACCCACTAAAGGAATGCCATGGATTCAGGGCAAAGACTTTACAGGAGCATAAAGATACCCTCAAGGAGCTTGGGATTTGTTATAAGTGTTGCGCCTCTACAGACCACCGTGCTAAGGACTGCAAGGCCGTCATTAAGTGCAATGAATGCAGTAGTGACAAACACGTTGCATCTATGCATCCCACAATAGCTCCACACAACCCACAACCTTCCACATCCAACCCTGCTCAAAAGCATGGTGGGGAGGCACAGGTTCCTAACCCAACTGCAGTTGCCGTTACCTCCTCATTAGAGATAAGCGAGTATGCTTGTCACTACTCGGTACTCGCACGAATATCTCGGTTCTCGGGGTACTCGGCGAGTACCGAGTAATTTCGTGATACTCTTGCTATGCTCGGGGTCCACGTCCCTGCATGTTGGCACTCTTTTCAGAGCCAGCCTGCATGCAGGGATTGGCTGACAGACACTGTAATGCCACAGACATGTTGGTTGTGGCATTTCAGTGATTGGCTGGCCGCACAGCGTCATCAGGTCTTTATAAGACCTGACCGTGCTGTGCTGGTCACTCTGTGCCATTAGATAGTCAGTGTAAGGAGAGCTGCTGCTGATTGAGGGACAGATTTGTGGCCTTTCAGCTAGTGTAGGCACAGGGCTGCCAGTCTAATTACCACAACAGTCCTTCTGAGGACTAATAGAGCAGTATACAGGCAGGCAGGGAGGCAGGGTATATACCAAACTTTGCTGTGCCAGTATACCAGCCTGCATCACATCTGGGGCTGGTTTCCAGGCTCATCCATCCCAAAAACAGTGCTTTTAGGGATTTATTTAGCTCACTATAGGCAGGAGTAGGTTTTAGCTCAAATTAGTGTACACCAAAAGCCTTGTGCTAAAAACCAACTCTTGTCTGCACTAATTTGGCATCTAATTGCTGCTACTGTAGGTTGCAGCGTTAATTAGGGTACACCAAAAGCCTCGTGCTAAAAACCAACTTTTGTCTGCACTAATTTTGCATCTAAGTGCTGAGACTGTAGGTTGCAGCGTTAATTAGGGTACACCAAAAGCCTCGTGCTAAAAACCAACTCTTGTCTGCACTAATTTAGCATCTAAGTGCTGCTACTGTCGGTTGCAGCGTAAATTTGGGTACACCAAAAGCCTCGTGCTAAAAAACAACTTTTGTCTGCACTAATTTAGCTGTATACAGTCAGCACCACATTGAAAATGCGCAAGTCTGGTGGCAAGGGACAAGGAACTGGACGTGATGGTGGTGCAGGCAGAGGGCGAGCCCGTGTGAAAGCTCGAATTGCGCCACGACAAACGCCCACATCATCTCGCTCGACCTTCCTGTCCCAATTTCTTAGTGACCGCAGCAGTACTCTACTATTAAACCAAGACCAGTGTCAACAGGTTGTTAGTTGGATAGCAGATAATGCTTCCATTCAGTTTGGCACCACCACAAATACCCTGTCTTCCAAACGGTCAAGTGTCAGTAGCCATGAGACTGGACCGCACATTCCACACCCTGATCCTCCTTCCTCCCTCCATGCAGAGTGCCCAGACCCGGACATAACTGATCCCACACTTGGACACTCTGAAGAGCTGTTCACTTATCCATTCGTAGATTCTGGCCTCTCGCCAGCTCCAGTTGAAGTGGGTCATGAGGAGATCGTATGTACCAATGCCCAAATATTTGAGCAGCCACGGTCTCACGACGGCAGCGGTGGGAACCTGTCTCAACAAGAGGTGGACGATGATGAGACACAATTGCCAGAAAGTCAGAAGGAGGACCAGGGTGCGGAGGTGGAAGACGACGTGGTGGATGATCCAGTAACTGACCCAACCTGGCAGGAGGACATGCAGAGCGAGGACAGCAGTGCACAGGGGGAGTTAGGCGTAGCATCACAACAGGCCAAAAGATGCAGGGTGGTGTCTGCAGGCGAAAGGAAGGCAACTGTTCCCCGGAAAAACAATACGAGTGATGTTGCCAGTACAACTGCTAGGTCTTCCCGAGTCTGGCTGTTTTTTAGAGTGTCTGAAGATAATTCGAAAAAGGCCATTAGCAACACCTGCCATGCCAGCATCAGCAGGGGTAGCAAAACTAGCAGCCTGACCACCACCAGCATGATCAGGCACATGGCAGCAAAGCACTCGACTTTGTGGGATGTACAGCAGAGTACAGGAGCATTTTCTGCGGGTGACACAGCTGCGTCTTCCACTGCGTGCAAGCCAATCCCCTGTCCATACTGCAGGTGAAGATGCCTCCTGTCTTTCACCTGTACTTGCACAAGGAGAAATAGCACCATCATCAGCCAAGTCCTTGTCCCAGCACAGCGTTCAGTTATCCATACCCCAATCTTTGGAACGCAGACGCAAATACGCTGCCAACGCCCCACATGCCACAATTCTAAATGCACACATTTCGTGACTGCTTGCGCTGGAAATGTTGCCTTTTAGGCTAGTGGAGATGAAAGCATTCCGCAACCTGATTGCGGCGGCTGTCCCATGTTACTCGGTCCCCAGCCGACACTATTTTTCCCGGTGTGCCGTCCCCGCATTACATAAGCACGTGTCCCAAAACATCATACGTGCCCTTAACAACGCAGTTTCCAGCAAAGTCCACCTAACCACGGACACATGGACAAGTGCTTGCGGGCGGGGCCCATACATCTCACTGACGGCACACTGGGTTAATATTCTGGAAGTTGGGACCCAGTCTGACCTTGGAACGGAACACGTCCTTCCGACACCGAGGATTGCAGGCCCTAACTCAGTCAGGGTTTCACCCACAGTGTACAGCTCTGGCACGTCATGCTCCTCCTCCTCCTCCTCTTCCTCCACTTCACCCTCCACACCAGTCCCAAGCTGGAAGCACTGCAGCACTGCATCGGCTAAGCGGCAACAGGCTGTGCTGAAGCTAATATGCATAGGTGACAAACCACACAACGCTGAAGAGTTGTTAACAGCTCAGAAACAGCAGGCAGATCACTGGCTCACACCGCTGAACCTACAGTCAGGCATGGTCATGTGTGACAATGGCCGGAACCTTGTGTCGGCTCTTAGGTGAGGCGAGCTGACACATGTTCCATGCGTGGCCCATGTGCTCAACCTCATGGTTCAGCGGTTTATTAAATCCTACCTGGAGCTGTCTGATCTACTGCTTCTGCCAGCCTTGCCGGCTTTCAGCGGCATTTGCAGCTTCCGGCTCACAGACTGCTGTGTGATGTCCCCACATGTTGAAATTCCACACTGCATATGTTGGTCAGGATTTGTGAGCAGAAGAGGGCAGTTGTTGAGTACCAGCATCAACTAGGCCGTCGGTATACGGTTCAAACTCCACACATAAGACCTCAGGAGTGGACATGGATGTCCAACATATGTACCATCCTCCAAAACTTTGAGGATTCCACCAAGATGGTGAGCGGCGATAACGCCATCATTAGCGTCACCATCCCGCTTCTCTGTCTTCTAAAACGCTCTCTGCTCAAAATCAAAGACGATGCATTGCAGGCAGAGCAGGATGAGTTGCAGCAAGAAACCGTACTGGGTGATTACACACAGCCCAGACTCATCTCATCCCAAGGTGCATTGGATGACTATGACGAGGAGGATGAAGAAATGGAGCTACTGTCATTCGGAATTGACGGTAATACATGCACAACCGTCAGACCGTCGGTTGAGCGTGGATGGCCAGAGGACAAGAGAGAGGAGGAGGAGGTCAGCATGGCCAGTCATGCTGTTGGTGAGGACCCAGAAGTCTTGACTGTTAACAGTCTAGCGCACATAGCTGACTTTATGTTATACTGCCTGTGTCATGACCCTCGTGTTATCAAGATCTTGACGGACACTCATTACTGGTTGGTGACACTTTTAGACCCACGCTACAAAGAGAACTTTATTTCTCTTATTCCCGAAGTGGAGAGGTCTACAAAAATGCTGCTGTACCAGAAGGCCAAAGTGGCGGAATTATTTAAAAAATTCCCTTCTGAAAACGCTAGCGGCAGAGGTCACGATTCAGTGGACAACCAAGGCGTCCAGCAGAGAGAGGCACAAGTCCAATCCAGAAGAGGTAGGGGAACACTCTCAAAGATCTGGGACACGTTTCTCAGCACCTCCTGTACCACAGGCCCTGAGATGCCGGGTAGTGTCACAAGGAATGCAAAGTTTGCAAAGATGCTGAGGGAGTACCTTGCTGATCGTACTAAAGTGCTCCTAGACTCCTCTATGCCTTATAATTATTGGGTATCCAAGCTGGAATTGGCTCTCTACGCCTTGGAAGTCCTGGCCTGCCCTGCCGCTAGCGTTTTGTCTGAGCGTGTTTTTAGTGCCACAGGTGGAATCATTACAGATAAATGCACCTGCCTGTCAACTGAAAATGCTGGCAGGCTGACTTTAATCAAGATGAACAAGGGTTGGATTGGGCCTGACTTCACCACACCACCACCAAATGATAGCGGAATTAAAATTTTGTGCCGGTAGATTCCCATGCACCTCTGCACACCCACACATCGGTACAGACTTCGTGTGTTTGGCTACTTGCTGTACTGCTCCTCCTTCTCCTCATCCGCCACCATCATATAATCAGTGTGACCGTGGTTCATGATGCCACAAAACCATAATTTTTTTACATCATATTTATGATGATGCACCTAACCGTTCTAAAGTTAGGCATTAGTTTCATGTATACCCCCCAGGGGTAAATGTTTTAGTCCTTGCTTCCAGAATGGGCATTACAGGTACAGGAGTCCCGTTCCTTTGTAATGGGAACAATTTTTAGAGGCTCTCCTCCATGTTTCTTCCCAGGGGCATCGCAATGCTTCCCAATTTTTGGCTTCCCTGCCTATGGCAATCCTACAAAAGACCCACTTGCTTCAAATGGGCACATTATTGAAAAAGGCTCTCATGCACGTCTCTATCCAGGGGCATTGAAGTGCTACACAATTTTTGGCTTCCCTGACTAGGGAAATACTACAGCAGACACACTTGCTTACAATGGGCACATTTTAAAAGGCCCTCATGCACGCCTCTATGCAGGGGCATCTTGGTGCCTCCAAACCTTTGGCTTCCCTGCCTAGGGCAATACTAAAAAAGACACACTTGCTTACAATGGGCACTTTTTTTGAAAAGGCCCTCATGCATGCCTCTATGCAGGGGCATCTTGGTGCCTCCAAACCTTTGGCTTCCCTGCCTAGGGAAATACTACAAAAGACACACTTGTTTACAATGGGCACATTTTTTTGAAAAGGCCCTCATGCACGCCTCTATGCAGGGGCATCTTGGTGCCTCCAAACCTTTGGCTTCCCTGCCTAGGGAAATACTACAAAGGCACACTTGCTTACAATAGGCACATTTTTTTTTAAATGCCCTCATGCACGCCTCTATCCAGGGGCATATAGGTGTCTCCCAATTTTTGGCTTCCCTGCCTAGGGCAATACTAAAAAAGACACACTTGCTTACAATGGGCACTTTTTTTGGAAAAGCCCTCATGCACGCCTCTATGCAAGGGCATCTTGGTGCCTCCAAACCTTTGGCTTCCCTGCCTAGGGAAATACTACAGCAGACACACTTGCTTACAATGGGCACATTTTTTTAAAAGACTCTCATGCACTCATGCACGCCTCTATGCAGGGGCATCTTGGTGCCTCCAAACCTTTGGCTTCCTTGCCTAGGGAAATACTACAAAAGACCCACTTGCTTACAATGGGCACGTTTTTTGAAAAGGCCCTCATGCACACCTCTATGCAGGGGCATCTTGGGGTCTCCCAATATTTGGCTTCCCTGCCTAGGGCAATACTAAAAAAGAACCACGTGCTTAAAATGGGCACATTTTTGGAAAAGGCCCTCATGCACGACTCTATCCAGGGGCATTGAAGTGCCTCCCAATTTTTGGCTTCCATGCCTAGGGCAATGCTACAAAACACACACTTCCTTATAATGGGCACATTATTTAAAGAGGCCTTCATTTACGTCTCTTCCCATGGGAGTGCCACACAATTTTTCAAAAAAAAAATCTTTCATATAATCCAAGAAACTAAAATACACCAGCTCTGTCTCACAAGCGGGTATGAGCCCTTAATATTTTTCCATGAAAATCCGTTTTGGTTTCATTTTTTAATGTTTTCTTGACAGTCCATAAAAGTACCGTAATAGTCTGACAACATTGTTCACAGCAGTGACCTTGGGGTCTGAAATGCTTACAGGGGTCTTCCCCATTCTGTTCCCATGTCATTTGAGCACTGTTCTGATACTTTTGTGACATTTTTAGGGTTTTTCCATGCTGCCGGGGGTCATGTCAGAAAAATACTCGGGTCTCCCATAGGATAACATTGGGCTCGATGCTGGGGCCGAGTACACGAGTATCTTGGGATGCTCGGCCCGAGCTTCGAGCACCCGAGCATTTTAGTATTTGCTCATCACTAGTTTTGAAGTATTGCCCAAATGCTACGTTGTTTGATGTTTTTTTGAAGCAGATATGGAGAATCTCCATCAAAATCTACATTTCTATACTGAAGCCAGCAAAATCTGAAAGTTCAAAAGTGCTGTGCCACTGTGTTTTTTTCCTTGCAAATTTTGTGCAGATTTTGGGGCAGAAAAAAGAAATCTGCACAACATCTGCAAGGGAAAAAAAGCAACGTGGGCACATCACCTGTCATAGACTGCTCCCCTCAGGATAGACATGCAGATTTTGATGCAGTTTCTTAAAATGTGTGTCAAACGATGCACCATGGGCACAGGGCCTAAGAGGGTCCAGGGAGATCTGCCGTTGTGGTGAAAGGGCTCGAGGATTTCTCTTGCCACCTGGCTACTTCCACAGAGACTTCTAGGGCAGAGGTGGCCAACCACAGTCTTCAAGGTCTGGAAACAGTGAACACGATTTCCTTAGCATTGCACAGGTGCTAATTTCATTACATGCATAGGTGTGCCAGCACCTCGAGCAATGCTAAGGAAATCCTGAAAACATACAGTGTTTAAGAGCCTCGAGGACTGCACTTGAACAGTGGGTGTAGTCTCTTGTGTTTTCATAACTCAGACCATCAGGCCAGAGGCATGCATGTTGTTAACCAGTCTCCGTAGGGCAGTATTAAAGCACCAGTTTACAGAAAGAGTCCAGCAAACAAGGAGTGAACTAAAAAAAAATTTAACAAACTATAAGTCTCAAACACAAACATATGAATATATATAGTATATATGATCCACACGGATCAGCAGAGACTCTTAAAGTAGTGGAAAGTCCATGAACGACACAGTCCATTAGGGTCTTTGAGTTGGACCCCAAAGGTTACATGCATGCCCGCTTATCCAGTAGGAAAAATCGCAAATGGCGCAAAATGGAAGGGGAAATATAACATTAACAAAAACACAGGCCTAGGTTGAGAAAAAACTAAAAAAACAGAACTCGAAAAAGTCCTTCTCTGGACAACATACCAAATAAGTGATGCCATGTTGGAAAGTTGCTTGGAGGGGGTAGGGGTCTACACATGAGATTTTCCCAGTCAAACGCCTCTGGTGGAGGTGAAAGACATGGCTGAGAAACAGGGCCTTCTGCCTCTTCTACCTCCTCTTCTTCGTACTCCTACTCATGCTCCTGGTCTTGGTAAAATTGGTGATCCAGTAGCTACAGAACCATCTGCAGGTGGTATACAGCCAGACATGTTGCAATGTCTGCTACAGTTTGATGTCTGGTTCTCCTGGTCACAGATGGCATAGGGAAAGGGTCATGTCCTGACTGTGAGCTCATGTCCTCCTCTGGTATCGGAGTCCTGTACTGTATCCGCACCTCGCTGCAGATGAGGCCCAATGTGAGTATCATGGTGGAGCTCAAGGTCACATATCTGTTCATCTCCTCTGCATGCCCTCTGGTTCTCATTATGCTCACCCATCCTCAGTCCCTGGGGTGGTGATTAGTGATGGGCGAATCCTAAATTACTCGGAATCGCTTGACTCTAGCGAGTCCGAGCCCAGGACTCGCTACTCGTTGCGAGTCTAGCGAGTCCAATGTTAATGAATGGGGAAGCGAGTAATAGCGAGTAGTGTGAGATTTACAACTCGCAGATGTGTCTCGGAAGCTTCAGCCTGAAGCAATCCTAGTTTTGTCATTTATTTGCATTGCTCGTTTACTTTGTAAGTAATCGCTGACTCGCACAGATAAGAGTCCTGTCTCCTCTGTGCTGGCTGCCAGCTCCAGGGTCCTAGAGCCTGCCTGCTGCCTGATGTAGCAGTGCTGAGATTGTTCTCAGTCTGCTCAATCCCTGTGTACAGACATGAATGTCTGTGCACAGAGATGATGTAGCAGAGCTGAGATTGTTCTCAGTCTGCTCATTCCCTGTGCATAGAGATCTATATCTATACACAGGGGATGTAGCAGAGAGGACATCGCGTTTTGGACTGCGTCGGACGGAAGAGGATTTTTTTAATTAAAGATGGAGTCCCTAATGGCTTTTTTTTTTATTTCTAATAAAAAATTTTCTTTGTGTTGTGTTTTTTTTAAAACAATTTAATAGAAATTCATGGTGGTCATGTCTAATATTGGCGTGACCGCCATAAATTTCGGGCTTAGGGCCAGCTGATAATACAAAGCTGGTATTAACCCCTTTATTACTCAGCGTGCTACCGCCACCAGGGCCGCTGGAAGAGCGGGGTTCAGCGCCAGAGGATGGCGCTTCAATGAACGCGCCATCTTCTGGGGCGGCTGCGGGCTGCAATTTGCAGCGGGGGTGCCCAGAAAGCTTGGGCATCCCTGCGCTGCGGATTCCAGCCCCCAGCTGCTTAGCTGTACCTGGCTAGACATAGAAATTGCGCGGAGCCCCACGCATTTTTTTTAAATTATTTCATGAAATTCTGAGATTCTGACTCTGACTCTGAGACTCTGACTCTGAAATTCATTAAATAATTTTTAAGAAAT
Source organism: Allobates femoralis (assembly GCA_033576535.1). NCBI lineage: Eukaryota > Metazoa > Chordata > Amphibia > Anura > Aromobatidae > Allobates > Allobates femoralis. Next base: position 514,558,490 of record JARQOC010000004.1, read on the forward strand.
GCGTGGGGCTCCGCGCAATTTCTATGTCTAGCCAGGTACAGCTAAGCAGCTGAGGGCTGGAATCCGCAGCGCAGGGAAGCCCAAGCTTTCTGGGCACCCCCCGCTGCAAATTGCAGCCCGCAGCCGCCCCAGAAGATGGCGCGTTCATTGAAGCGCCATCCTCTGGCGCTGAACCCCGCTCTTCCAGCGGCCCTGGTGGCGGTAGCACGCTGGGTAATAAAGGGGTTAATACCAGCTTTGTTATACAAGCTGGTATTAAGCCCGAGATTCTTAATGTCAGGCCACGTTTGACCCAGCCACTAAGAATCTCCAATAAAGGGTTAAAAAAACACAGAGAAAATTTTTTATTTGAAATAAAAAAAAAAGCCATTAGGGACTCCATCTTTAATTAAAAAAATCCTCTTCCGTCCGACGTAGTCCAAAACGCGATGTCCTCTCTGCTACATGCACAGGGAATGAGCAGACTGAGAATAATCTCAGCACTGCTACATAATGTCTGTGAGCAGGCGGGCTCTAGGACCCTGGAGCTGCACAGAGAAGACAACTGGACTCGGCTCGCAAAGAAACAGCAGTTACTTTGCGAGTCTCCCTGCTATCACTGGCACAGTAGCCAGTGATGACTCGCACGAGTCTAATGCAAACAATGGCAATCCTAGTTTTGTCAGTGTTTCTGACAAAACTAGGATTGATATTGATTTGCATTGGACTCGTGCGAGTCATCACTGGGAAACTCGCAGAGTACCGAGTCCTGCGAGTCCCTTACTACTCGCCGAGTAACGAGTCCTAGCGAGTAGATTCGCCCATCCCTAGTGGTGATGAAGATGCCTTTTTCCTCAAGATTAGATTTGTCATGTGGGGATCCATCGCCAAACTGCATTATGCCGACACATGGTAGGAAGTGAAGCACAGTGTAGCAGAGTATAGCTGGTTTGACCTGCAGTAATATGGCTCTGAAACACTAAGGCCGGTTTCACAGCACGGCAAGATCAGGTTCGGGGCTATCTGGTGTAAACCTGACAGCCCCGGACCCGATTTTGCAGTAATGCAGCCTTATGGGGCCGGATGGAGCCAGATGGCAGCTATTTGCCATCCGGTTTCCATCTGTCCGGGAGGATCCGGGACAATTCGGATTTTTGGCGTGATCCACCGCCTCCTAACATGGGGGTCTATGGCACCAGATCGCAAAAGATCCGACATAAAACTTCAGCACCATGAGCTGTCCCCTGCAGAGATTTCAGGACCGCGGCTAGCTCCCTGCTAGCTACGATTTTTAAATTTCAGCAGCTGCAACTGCGCTCGGCTGAATCCGGCTGCAAACCAGACTGGAGGGCATATTTTCCCTCTTGCTCTGTTTCAAGATCGGGTCCGGGGTTGTCTGGTTTACACTGGAGAGCCCCGGACCTGATCTTGCCGTGGTGTGAAACCGGCCTAAGCTCTGCTGTGACGCCTGATTGCTTTGCCTAGGGACCCAACTGTTCCAGTGGCAGGACTGAGTCAGACACAATTAATCACTACAAAATATTACTGTTTGCAGTTTTGTTGCCTAGCTCCCCTTCTTAACCCATCCATGCGATGGGCTGCAGAAGTAACTTCACTCACAACAAATCCAAATCGTTATGCCACAAGTTAACAACTTTATTGCAATTAAGTGCAGTGATTATTGAAGCCTGATGTATTTGTAGACGACATAATTATGAAAACAAATACCGTATATACTCGTGTATAAGCCGAGTTTTTCAGCCCAAAATTTCGGCTGAAAAGTCTCCCCCTCGGCTTATACACGAGTCAATACAGGGGCTGTGTCTGGGGCTGTGGAGGCTTCAGGAGGCGGGGGGGGGCTGCTGTATGAGCGGCCCCGTCACGTGGGGCCGCTCATTAAATATGCACTGCTTTCCCCTGTCAATCAGCGGCAGGGGGAAGCAGTGCATATAGCCCCCAAATGCTGGCACTCGCCCCCCCTTGTAAGGGACACCCCCCCCCCCGATGGTTATATTACCATTCCGGACTTCTGATCCGCGCCGCTCCTCGCTGCTCCTCGCTGCTCCGTCCGTCTGTCTTCTACATTCCGGATCTCCGGCCGTCGCAGGCATGTGACGTCATCGCGCGACGGCCGGGGATCCCGGATGTAGAAGACGGACGGACGGAGCAGCGAGGAGCAGCGAGGAGCAGCGAGGAGCGGCGCGGATCAGAAGTCCGGAATGGTAAGAGAAGCGGGGGGGGCCCTTGCAAGGGGGGGCGAGTGACAGCATTTGGGGGCTGCTGGGGACCCCCAGGGGGCTGCTGGGGACCCCTTGGGGGCCGCTGTGTGCCCCCAGGGGCTGCTGGGGACCCCCAGGGGGCTGCTGGGTACCCCCTGGGGGCTGCTGGGGTACCCTCTGAAGGCTGCAGGGGACCCCCTGGGGGCTGCTGGGTACCCCCTGGGGGCTGTTGGTACCCCCAGGGGGCTGTTGGTACCCCCTGGGGGCTATTGGTACCCCCAGGGGGCTTTTGGTACCCCCTGGGGGCTGTTGGTACCCCCAGGGGGCTGTTGGTACCCCCAGGGGGCTGCTGGTACCCCCTGGGGGCTATTGGTACCCCCAGGGGGCTGTTGGTACCCCCGGGGGGCTGCTGGTACCCCCAGGGGGCTGCTGGTACCCCCAGGGGGCTGCTGGGTACCCCCTGGGGGCTGCTATTTGTACCCCTGGGGGCCTGCTGTATACCACTGGGGCTGCTGTATACTACCACTGGGGCTGCTGGGGCTCCTGTATACTACCACTGGGGCTGCTGGGGAATCTGTATACTACCACTGGGGCTGCTGGGGAATCTGTAGACTACCACTGGGGCTGCTGGGGCTCCTGTATACTACCACTGGGGCTGCTGGGGCTCCTGTATACTACCACTGGGGCTGCTGGGGCTCCTGTATACTACCACTGGGGCTGCTGGGGCTCCTGTATACTACCACTGGGGCTGCTGGGGCTCCTGTATACTACCACTGGGGCTGCTGGGGCTCCTGTATACTACCACTGGTGCTGCTGGGGCTCCTGTATACTACCACTGGGGCTGCTGGGGCTCCTGTATACTACCACTGGGGCTGCTGGGGCTCCTGTATACTACCACTGGGGCTGCTGGGGAATCTGTATACTACCACTGGGGCTGCTGTATACTACCACTGGGGAGGCCTGTATACCACACTGCTGGGGTCTGCATACCTGTGCTGGGGTCCACCCTCGGCTTATACACGAGTCAATAGGTTTTTCCAGATTTTTGGGGCAAAAGTAGGGGGGTCGGCTTATACACGGGTCGGCTTATACACGAGTATATACGGTATATATAGAATGACGGACTTAGTTTATTAAAACCACTGAATCTCAAAGATATTGGTATTTTTACTCCTAGTAGCCATTCAAACTCTCTTCAGTAGATAATTAAAACTTAAACTGTTATTGGTCAATATTTAAAAACAAGGCACTTTTATTTCATGTGAGTCTTTGATGAACTGTGAAACGTCAATTTTACATTCTTAACTTTACTGGAACCGACATTATAGCTAAGACTTTAGACGATGCTTTAAGACATGTAAGGCATATTCCAAGCCAGTCTTGAGTTTCTTTGATGTGCTGGCAGGTCTACAGTATGGGTAGACATGTCTCTGAGGACCAGCTACAGCTGCTCCACCTTTGGCAAGCACACTTCATCTGCTGTTCAGTTTTACAGTTATGAGAAGTTTACCTTTACTTTTCTATCTGAGATATTTCCCTGCACAACTATTTCTCAGCAACATTCTGATTTTTTAACTTTTTTAAACTAATTTGCTTTCAGTTGTAAATACTATTTTTTACTTATTTTTAATGTTTCTACAGACATATTCCCTTAATCTTTCAAAATAAGTCTTTTATAACTTTTAAAAATGTACTTACAAAAGGAAATTAGGTCTTCGAACAATTTTAGAGTTAGCAGAGATGAGGAAATCTCTGCAAATTCGATTTTGCAAGCCTGACACATTTTTCCAAAAAAATTGCAAATATTTTAAGTGTTCTGATAAAAATGTGTGTAAAGTGATGACGGATTGTCGACAAAAAACAACAGAAACCGAGGCAACGATTTTCATAGGAAACAATGTTAAATCAATAAATTGTTTCGAGACCTCAAAATACATACAAAAAAAAACACATTTTATAGTGAATAAAGATATCGGTTAATACAGAAGCACACAAAAATGACTATAAAAGTAATATGAAAGACTAATTTAAACCCTTCACGACCCATGATGTAAATGTACCTGAAGGGTCGTGTCCCGGTGTTTGATATGAGCTCCATCGTGGAGCTCACATCATTTCCCTGACATCTTAGCTGATCTCATCAATTTAGATGTCGGGCTTACAGCACCAATCGGATTCAAGATTCAATCGGTTTTGCTAACGCCTTAGATCGCGCTGTTATTCATTCTAAAGGCACCATAGCAAGGAAAGCTCCGTTTCCCTCCGTGATCGGAGCTCCCAAGATAAGATTGCGAGATCTCCAGCCATCAGTGGATGATAGTGGTCCTGCCGAGACCCCAAAAGCTATCAGCATTAGCTTCCTGTGAGTGGTTTGCAAGCACTGCTAACCACTCACAGTGATCATTTGTGTTAGGTCATTGATACCTGTCACAAGCGATCGGACGCTTCAGCAGTGTAGCCCCCTATGGGGCACTGTAAAATAAAGAATAAAAGAATAGTTTTTAAAAATATGAGAAAAAAAAACACAAAAGTTCAAATAACCCCCCTTTTCCTCCATTCAAGTTAAAAGCGTTAAAAAAATACACATATTTGGTATCGTCGTGTTCAGAAATGCCCGATCTATAATGATATAAAATCAATTAATAAGAGCCATAAACTGCGTAACAGAAAAAAAGATCCAAATGGAAAAATACAACATTGTTATAAAATGCAATAACAGGAGATCAAAACAGCGTATCCTCCCACAATTGGTATCATTAGAAACACCAGTTCAAGCCACAAAAAATAAGCCACCAAACAGCCGAAAATCTCAATAAATGAGAACGCTTTGGTTGGCAGAACATGGAGCAAAAAGTGTGATTCTTTCTTTTCTTCAAACCTCTGAATTTTTTTTCACCACTTAAATACCAGTAAAGGTATACATGTTTGGTATCTATGAACTTGTACCGACCTGAGGCATCACACTGGCATGTCAGTTTTACCATATAGTTAGCATGGCGACTAAAAAAAACAAGAAACAAACATGTAATTGCACTTTTTTTGCAATTTCACTGCACTTGGAATTTTTTCCCAATTTCCTGAACACTACACTGGCTGCAGAATTATTAGGCAAATGAGTATTTTGATCACATGATACTTTTTATACATGTTATCCTACTCCAAGCTGTATTGGCTTAAGAGCCAACTATCAATTAAGTAAATCAGGTGATGTGCATCTCTGTAATGAGAAGGGGTGTGGTGTAATGACATCAACACCCTATATAAGGTGTGCTTAATTATTAGGCAAATGCCTTTCCTTAGGCAAAATGGGTCAGAAGAGACATTTGACGGGCTCTGAAAAGTCCAAAATTGTGAGATGTCTTGCAGAGGGATGCAGCAGTCTGGAAATTGGCAAACTTTTGAAGCATGATCACCGAACAATTAAGCGTTTCATGGCAAATAACCAACAGGGTAGCAAGGAGCATGTTGGGCAAAAAAGGCGCAAAATAACTGCCTATGAATTGAGGAAAATCAAGCATGAAGCTGCCAAAATGCCATTTGCCACCAGTTTTGCAATATTTCAGAGCTGCAACATTACTGGCGTATCAAAAAGTACAAGGTGTGCTATGCTCAGGGACATGGCCAAGGTAAGGAAGGCTGAAAAACAACCACCTTTGAACAAGAAACATAAGATAAAATGTCAAGACTGGGCCAAGACATATCTTAAGACTGATTTTTCAAAGATTTTATGGACTGATGAAAAGAGAGTGGCTATTGATTGGCCAGATGGATGGGCCAGAGGCTGGATCAGTAAAGGGCAGAGAGCTCCACTCCGACTCAGATGCCAGTAAAGTGGAGGTGGGGTACTGGTATGGGCTGGTATCATCAAAGATGAACTTGTGGGACCTTTTTGGGTTGAGGATGGAGTGAAGCTCAACTCCTGGAACTACTGCTAGTTTCTGGAAGACAACTTCTTCAAGCAGTGGTACAGGAAGAAGTTGGTATCGTTCAAGAAAAACATGATTTTAATGCAGAACAATGCTCCATAACATGCATCCAACTACTCCACAGCATGACTGGCCAGTAAAGGTCTAAAAGAAGAAAAAATAATGACATGCCTTCTTTGTTCACCTGATCTGAACCCCATAGAGAGCCTACTAAAATGTGAGATCTACAGGGAGGGAAAACAGTACACCTCTCGGAACAGTGTCTGGGAGGCTGTGGTGGCTGCTGCACGCAATGTTGATCGTAAACACATCAAGCAACTGACAGAATCTATGGATGGAAGGCGGTTGAATGTCACCATAAAGAAAGGTGGCTATATTGGTCACTAATGTTTTTGTTTTTGCATATCAGAAATGTTTTTTTCGAAATTTTGTGCAGTTATATTAGTTTACCTGGTGAAAATAAACAAGTGAGATGGGAATATATTTTATTAAGTTGTCTAATAGTTCTGCACAGTAATACCGTAGTTACCTGCCAAAACAGATATCCTCCTAAGATAGCAAAATATAGAAAAAAAAAACACTCCAACTTCCAAAAATATTAAGCTTTGATATTTATAAGTCTTTTGGGTTGATTGAGAACATAGTTGTTGATCAATCCTATATAATAAAAGCCGAAGGCCACTTCCGGAATATTACTTCCGTGATGGTCTCGACCCATGCTCCTGATGTGTCACCACTGCGCGGTCCCCCGGCTACAAGGAGCTGCGGAGGAATGTTCCGCTCTCGGAACTTCCGTCTGCCCTCCAGCCTCTCCCCTCCACCCACCACCGTACCTAGCGGGGGGCAGGGGGCCGAGCGCCCCGTGCCCCAAGCCATGAGGGGCCCATTGCCCCCACCCCCTGGGGGACCCCGTGCTGCCAGCCGCCCGCCGCGCGCCCGGAGAGGAGGGAGGACGGGACTTCCTGTCCTGCACTTCTGCCCGCCCCTCCTCTCCTCCTACACCAGCCGCACGCCGGCCGGCCCGCGGTGAGTCTGCACCCACCCAGCTACGCCTCTGCCCTCCAGCCTCCCATGCCCTGCAGCCTCCCCTGCCCTCCAGCCTCCCCTGCCCTCCAGCCTCCCCTGCCTCTCCAGCCTCCCCTGCCTCTCCAGCCTCCCCTGCCTCTTCAGCCTCCCCTCCAGCCTCCCCTGCTCTCCAGCCTCCCCTGCTCTCCAGCCTCCCCTGCTCTCCAGCCTCCCCAGCCTCTCCAGCCTCCCCTCCCGCCTCCGCTCTCCCCTCCCGCCTCCACTCTCCCCTCCAGCCTCCACTCTCCCCTCAAGCCTCCGCCCTCCAGCCTCCGCTCTCCCCTCCAGCCTCCGCTCTCCCCTCCAGCCTCCGCTCTCCCCTCCAGCCTCCGCTCTCCCCTCTAGCCTCCGCTCTCCCCTCCAGCCTCCGCTCTCCCCTCCAGCCTCCGCCCTCCAGCCTCCGCTCTCCCCTCCAGCCTCCGCCCTCCAGCCTCCGCTCTCCCCTCCAGCCACCGCTCTCCCCTCCAGCCTCTCCCCTCCAGCCACCGCTATCCCCTCCAGCCTCTCCCCTCCAGCCTCCGCTCTCCCCTCCAGCCTCCGTTCTCCCCTCCAGCCTCCGTTCTCCCCTCCAGCCTCTCCTGCCTCCCCAGCCTCTCCTGCCTCCCCAGCCTCTCCACCCTTCCCTGCCCTGCAGCCTCTCCCCTCCCGCCTCCGCTCTCCCCTCCCGACTCCGCTCTCCCCTCCCGACTCCGCTCTCCCCTCCAGCCTCCACTCTCCCCTCAAGCCTCCGCCCTCCAGCCTCCGCTCTCCCCTCCAGCCTCCGCACTCCCATCCAGCCTCCGCTCTCCCATCCAGCCTCCGCTCTCCCATCCAGCCTCCGCTCTCCCCTCCAGCCTCCGCTCTCGCCTCCGCTCTCCCCTCCAGCCTCCGCTCTCCCCTCCAGCCTCCGCTCTCCCCTCCAGCCTCCGCTCTCCCCTCCAGCCTCCGCTCTCCCCTCCAGCCTCCACTCTCCCCTCCAGCCTCCACTCTCCCCTCCAGCCTCCACTCTCCCCTCCAGCCTCTGCTCTCCCCTCCAGCCTCTGCTCTCCCCTCCAGCCTCCGCTCTCCCCTCCAGCCTCCGCTCTCCCCTCCAGCCACCGCTATCCCCTCCAGCCTCTCCCCTCCCGCCTCCGCTCTCCCCTCCCGCCTCCGCTCTCCCCTCCAGCCTCCGCTCTCCCCTCCAGCCTCTGCTCTCCCCTCCAGCCTCTGCTCTCCCCTCCAGCCTCCGCTCTCCCCTCCAGCCTCCGCTCTCCCCTCCAGCCACCGCTATCCCCCTCCAGCCTCTCCCCTCCCGCCTCCGCTCTCCCCTCCCGCCTCCGCTCTCCCCTCCAGCCTCCGCTCTCCCCTCCAGCCTCCGCTCTCCCCTCCCGCCTCCGCTCTCCCCTCCAGCCTCCGCTCTCCCCTCCAGCCTCCGCTCTCCCCTCCAGCCTCCGCTCTCCCCTCCAGCCTCTCCCCTCCCGCCTCCCCTCCCGCCTCCCCTCTCGCCTCTGCTCTCCCCTCCAGCCTCCGCCCTCCAGCCTCCCCTCTCCCCTCCAGCCTCCCCTCCAGCCTCCGCCCTCCCCTCCAGCCACCGCTCTCCCCTCCAGCCTCTGCCCTCCAGCCTCCGCTCTCCCCTCCAGCCTCTGCCCTCCAGCCTCCGCTCTGCCCTCCAGCCTCTGCCCTCCAGCCTCCGCTCTCCCCTCCAGCCTCTGCCCTCCAGCCTCCGCTCTCCCTCTCAGCCTCGCCCTCCAGCCTCCCCTCCAGCCTCCGCTCTCCCTCCAGCCTCTCCCCTCCAGCCCCCTCCCCTCCCCCCCTCCACCTCCCTCTCCCCTCCAGCCTCTCCCCTCCACCCTCCCCTCCAGCCTCTCCCTCCACCCTCCCCCTCCAGCCTCTCCCTCCAGCCTCCGCTCTCCCCTCCAGCCTCCGCTCTCCCCTCCAGCCTCCCTCTCCCTCCAGCCTCCGCTCTCCCCTTCAGCCTCCCTCTGCCCTCCGCCCTCCCTGTCCTCTGCCCTCCAGCCTCCCTGTCATCTGCCCTCCAGCCTCCCCTGTCCTCTGCTCCACCCTCCCTGTCCTCTGCTCTCCAGCCTCCCCTGTCCTCTGCCCTCCAGCCTCCCCTCTCCTCTGCCCTCCAGCCTCCCCTCTCCTCTGCCCTCCCAGCCTCTGTCTCCCCTCCAGCCTCCGCTCTCCCCTCCCCCTCCACTCCCGTCTCCGCTCTCCCCTCCCGCCTCTCCACTCCCGCCTCCGCTCTCCCCTCCCGCCTCTCCACTCCGCCTCCGCTCTCTCCCTCCAGCCTCCGCTCTCCGCCTCCGCTCTCCCTCCAGCCTCCGCCCTCCCGCCTCCGCTCTCCCCTCCAGCCTCCGCTCTCCCTCTGCCCTCCGCCCTCCCCTCTGCCCTCCGCCCTCTCCCCTCTGCCCTCCCCTGTCATCTGCCCTCCAGCCTCCCCTGTCCTCTGCTCTCCACCCTCCCCTGTCCTCTGCCCTCCCCTGTCCTCTGCCCTCCAGCCTCCCCTGTCCTCTGCCCTCCAGCCTCCCCTGTCCTCTGCCCTCCAGCCTCCCTGTCCTCTGCCCTCCAGCCTCCGCTCTACCCTCCAGCCTCTGCTCTCCCCTCCAGCCTCTGCTCTCCCCTCCAGCCTCTGCTCTCCCCTCCAGCCTCTGCTCTCCCCTCCAGCCTCTGCCCTCCCCTCCAGCCTCTCCCCTCCCGCCTCCGCTCTCCCCTCCCGCCTCTCCACTCCCGCCTCCGCTCTCCCCTCCCGCCTCTCCACTCCCGCCTCCGCTCTCCCGTCCAGCCTCCGCTCTCCCGTCCAGCCTCCGCTCTCCCCTCCAGCCTCCGCTCTCCCCTCCAGCCTCCGCTCTCCCCTCCAGCCTCCGCTCTCCCCTCCAGCCTCCGCTCTCCCCTCCCGCCTCTCCACTCCCGCCTCCGCTCTCCCGTCCAGCCTCCGCTCTCCCGTCCAGCCTCCGCTCTCCCCTCCAGCCTCCGCTCCTCCCCTCCAGCCTCCGCTCTCCCCTCCAGCCTCCGCTCTCCCCTCCAGCCTCCCCTCTGCCCTCCAGCCTCTCCCCTCCCGCCTCTGCTCTCCCCTCCAGCCTCTCCCCTCCCGCCTCTCCCCTCCAGCCTCCCCTCTGCCCTCCAGCCTCTCCCTCCCGCCTCTGCTCTCCCCTCCAGCCTCTCCCCTCCAGCCTCTCCCCTCCCGCCTCTGCTCTCCCCTCCAGCCTCTCCCCTCCAGCCTCTCCCCTCCCGCCTCTCCCCTCCAGCCTCCACTCTCCCCTCCACCCTCCGCACTCCCCTCCACCCTCCGCTCTCCCCTCCACCCTCCGCTCTCCCCTCCAGCCTCCGCTCTCCCCTCCAGCCTCCGCTCTCCCCTCCAGCCTCCGCTCTGCCCTCCAGCCTCTCCCCTCCCGCCTCTGCTCTCCCCTCCAGCCTCTCCCCTCCAGCCTCTCCCCTCCAGCCTCTCCCCTCCAGCCTCTCCCCTCCAGCCTCCCCTGTCCTCTGCCCTCCAGCCTCCCCTGTCCTCTGCCCTCCAGCCTCCCCTGTCCTCTGCCCTCCAGCCTCCCCTCTCCTCTGCCCTCCAGCCTCCCCTGTCCTCTGCCCTCCAGCCTCCCCTATCCTCTGCCCTCCAGCCTCCCCTGTCCTCACCCCTCCAGCCTCCCCTGTCCTCACCTCTCCTCACCCCTCCAGCCTCCCCTGTCCTCACCTCTCCTCACCCCTCCAGCCTCCGCTCTCCTCACCCCTCCTCACCCCTCCAGCCTCCGCTCTCTTCACCCCTCCATATGCAATGTACACTATGTGTATATATGTGTGTATGTAGTCACTTCCCTTACTTTGTCCGCACTTCCCTCACTTTGTCCGCACACATACACACACACACACACTTCGCTATACTTACCACCGGCCCTGCATCAGCCGCCTAGATCCTGAGTCGACATGTCGCCACCCCCAAACTACTGGATCCAATATACCGTCCAAGAAGTCTCCCCAAACTTCCCGAACACCATATTGGATCCAGTCGTCCGCGGGCGGCGACATGTCAACTCAGGATCCAGCCGGCGGGGAAGATGCAGGGTCGGTGCTAACTATAGCGGAGTCTGTGTGTGTGTGTGTGTATGTATGTATGTGTGTGCTGACCACTCTGCCCACGGCGCTGCGCTGACCACTCTGCCCACGGCGCTGCCCTGCCCACTCTGCGCACGCCACTGTGCTGACCAATCTCACCGCACTCACTGCTAACCACTGAGCCACGGCACTCACTGCTAACCACTGAGCCACCGCACTCACTGCTAACCACTGAGCCACCGCACTCACTGCTAACCACTGAGCCACCGCACTCACTGCTAACCACTGAGCCACCGCACTCACTGCTAACCACTGAGCCACCGCACTCACTGCTAACCACTGAGCCACCGCACTCACTGCTAACCACTGAGCCACCGCACTCACTGCTAACCACTGAGCCACCGCACTCACTGCTAACCACTGAGCCACCGCACTCACTGCTAACCACTGAGCCACCGCACTCACTGCTAACCACTGAGCCACTGCACTCACTGCTAACCACTGAGCCACCGTATACTCTGCTACCCACCGAGCCACCTGTATACACACAATTCATTTCCCCGCACTCCCCTAACTATTAGTAAGTAAACTATATATGGATTCTAGACTACCCGATTCTTTAGAATCGGGCCGCCATCTAGTAATAAAAATAATCCTCTAAAATGCAACTTGCCTAATAATTCTGCACCAAGTGTATATGATATAATAAATGATTGCATCTGAAAGTACAACTCGTCCTGCAAAAACAAGCCATCATATGTCAATATTGATGGGAAAATAAAAAAGTTATGGCTCTTGGAAGCAGGGGAGAAAAAAAAAACAAAATTGAAATATGAAAAATCGCCGAGTGGTGAAGGGGTTAAAAAATAAATAAACATTTATATGATATTTTCATTTTATAAATGCTCTTTTTGGTGTATGGAAAATGCTGAGGAGGGGAGAGAGGGGTGCACATTTTATTCTTTGGAAGGTGAATCACATTTTTCATGGCAAAAAGGTCACGCTGGGTGTAGGGAGACACCCAGAGCTGGATGACGACAGGGGAAGGGAAAGGAGTTCCTGATGCTAAGGGCAAAAAGGGGGGATGGCGACCCCCTAGAACAACTAGTGCTGACACCTGACTCCCCTAACATCCCTATACAGTCTCTGGAACTGTCGCCGCCAGGATACCTATTCCCCTGACTATCCCTGGACTACCACTACACAGGGCTCAGAGCGGGAGATCACTAGTCTGCCCAGCTAGCAACTAAAGGAACACACCAGGGAACAACAAAGAGGGAAAATATACACTTAGCTTGAGCAGATCCAAACAGCAATCCAACAGACTCCAGGAAAGACTGCTTAGAGCTTTCATGCAATCAGGATCACCTGAACAGCTATCACCAGCAGTGCATTCTGGGAGTCAACAGAATATATACACAGCTCAATGGATCAGCTGGGTCCTAGTAACCTTCAGCTTTCACTAAAAGGGAAATGCCTCTTAAAGCGACAGAGACATTTATTCTTTGGGAAGTGGACTGTTTGGCCAAAGGCTGGGACTTTCTGCGAGTGACCTCTACAGACTCATCTGGGCCTCCTGACACACCCGTGACAAAAATTAGCAATGGTGTACTGACAACAAACAATGAAAACTGAGGCATCGAGAAAAACTGAGACAAATTTATCATTGAAAAAACTGAGGAAAACTGAAACCAATGATATCTAAAGTCAGCGAAAACAGAGGTATCACTGTAGTTCTCTAATATTTGCTCATGTGTAAAAAGATGGTAGATATTTTTAGCATAAAAAATGATAACTGGTAACTGTACTTCACTTTTCTACTGATACACTTGCTATGTGTAATGCTTCTGCTTTATGGATTTCTTCCCCTATTTCTATGGCTAACCTGTGAGCTAAGAGTTCCACTTACTTAATATCTAAATCCTTGCCACAGCTTATTTACAGGCTATAACAGTCCTTCCTGATTGGCTGTGCTAAACCTTTTGATGTTATAGATGCAAAGTATGTCTTTGTACACCTGAGTTTGTGTGATTTTTCTCTGACTAATGCAATCTTTTCTAATGTATACAATGTCAGGGGCCATTTTTACTTAATCACATGAATCAAATTGTAAATTGTTTGCATTTGCTGGTAGAATGGTGGGTTTACACACAAGGATATCCTGAACGATATCCTTGAAACGTCACAGATATGTGATCGTTCCAAAGATATCGTTTGTGCATCCTTGCGTGTAAATTAATGATATAGGATGAAAAGATCGTTGGATTGTTCATCCAAGATTTGAGATCCTGACATCAAATCTATCGTTCGTCGTCCAATTAACGTTGGCTCAAAAAGCAACATCATTCAGTGTGACAGCTTTATGAACGATGTTGTACAAAAATTTGCTATTCCTGCTGCTGTCATTTTAGAAAGTGTATTAAAAACATTTTCCGTGTGTGATTTTACATGTAAATCCGCTCCTGCAGCTCTGTGCTAAATCTCGGCACAGAGCTGTAGGAGCGGTTATATAAAGCCGGTGTTTAAGGGGTTAATGTTATTTAGCTACATGGCACCAGAGAGTGCCCACACTCCCTTGAGCCATGTAGCCCAAAGCATTGGCAGCACAGGGGTTAAATCATGTATTTAGCAGAAGCCACTCACTGTTGGCTCTGCTTGATTAATTCATTAAAAAACGGCGGTTAGTAAGAAAGTGTTTATTGGGTTAATAATACTGAGCTACATGGCCCCAGAGATTGGCCACACTCCCCTAGAGCCATGTAGCCCACAACATTGGCAGCTCAGGGGTTAACCTAGCCACTTTGCAAAGTGGCTAGGTTAACCCCTGAGCTGCCAATTTTGTGGGCTACATGGCTCCAGGGGCCTGTGGCCAATCTCTGGGGCCATGTAGCTCAGTATTATTAACCGATTAAAGGGAACCTGTCACCTGGATCTAAGCCCTTACACTATCACTAACTGTCCCTGCACCTTCCAAGCTGCTCCCCATCTATCCCTCTCTGAGCTAAATTCGCCCTATAAAACAGCAGAAAAATAACTTATAACTTCCTGAAGTCCCTGAGGCTGGGGACTGAAAAGGCGGGCCCTAGGCTCCATTCTGCCCCTCCTCGATGCAGCAGCACACGCTCCGCTGGGCGGCGTTATTCTTTCTTCATCGCCACCTCCTCCATTTGGAATCTCCCACCTGCTTTACACCTATCATGTATACTCAGGTATGTACTCACACAGCACACAGTTTAATGGCACAGTTCAGGTATTCACAGACCTCTAGGTTACGGGGCGCAGCTGAGTACAACCTCATACAATCCCAACAGCTGATATAGAAGCTCTGTACCTTCCTCTGGGTAGGCTGTGTTAGGTAAGCACACAACCTCTCTCTCCTCACCGTCCGCTCATTAGCCTCATGAACGTCCACTCTGAGAGAGTTCACAGGCTGTGTTAAATCTTCACGCAGCTCTCTACACAACAGCTCCTGCTGCTGTCCTGACACACTCCACCCCCTTCCCACAGCCCAGGGCAGCTCATATCATCTCCTATTCACCTGCACACCTGGGTGTCAGTGCTTTCAATCAGCAATCAGCTCTAGTAGCAGCTAACCCTGTGTGTGCTGCTACAGAGCAGAAGATACAATCTCCCATATGCTGTGTCCCGGTCAGGGACACATCAAGGTTGCATCACCACAACATGATAAAGCAGGCGGGAGATTCCAAATGGAGGAGGTGGCGATGAAGAAAGAATAATGCCGCCCAGCGGGGCGTGTGCTGCTGCATCGAGGAGGGGCAGAAAGGAGCCTAGGGCCGCCTTTTCAGTCCCCCGCCTCAGGGACTTCTGTAAGTTCTAAGTTATTTTTCTGCTGTTTTATAGGGCAGATTTAACTCAGAGAGGGATAGATAGGGAGCAGCTAGGAAGGTGCAGGGACAGGTAGTGATAGTGTAGGGGCTTAGATCCAGGTGACAGGTTCCATTTAAACACCGGCTTACTAACCAACGGTTTTTTAATGAATGAATCTAGCAGAGCCGACATAGTGCGGCTTCTGCTAAATACATGATTTAATCCCTGAGCTACCAATGCTTTGGGCTACATGGCTCCAGGGGAATGTGACCACTCTCTGGGGCCATGTAGCTCAATAACATTAACCCCTTAAACACAAGGTTTATATACCCGCTCCTGCACCTCTGTGCCAACAGGTACCACAGTGCTGCAGAAGCGGCTTTACATGTAAAATAAATACCGTATATACTCGTGTATAAGCCGACCCGTGTATAAGCCGACCCCCCTACTTTTGCCCCAAAAATCTGGAAAAACCTATTGACTCGTGTATAAGCCGAGGGTGGACCCCAGCACAGGTATACAGCCCCCAGTAGTGTGGTATACAGGCCCCCCCCAGTGGAATACAGGCCTCCCCAGTGGTAGTATACAGCAGCCCCAGTGGTAGTATACAGCAGCCCCAGTGGTAGTATACAGCAGCCCCAGTGGTAGTATACAGCAGCCCCAGTGGTAGTATAAAGCAGCCCCAGTGGTAGTATACAGCAGCCCCAGTGGTAGTATACAGCAGCCCCAGTGGTAGTATACAGCAGCCCCAGTGGTAGTATACAGCAGCCCCAGTGGTACACAGCAGCCCCCAGGGAGTACACAGCAGCCCCCTGGGGGTCCCCAGCAGCCCCCAGGGGGTACACAGCAGCCCCCTGGGGGTCCCCAGCAGCCCCCAGGGGGTACCCAGCAGCCCCCTGGGGGTACCCAGCAGCCCCTTGGGGGTACACAGCGGCCCCCAGCAGCCCCCAGGGGGTACACAGCAGCCCCCTGGGGGTACACAGCAGCCCCCTGGGGGTACACAGCGGCCCCCAGGGGGTCCCCAGCAGCCCCCAAATGCTGGCACTCGCCCCCCCTTGCAAGTTTCCCCCCCCGCTTCTCTTACCATTCCGGACTTCTGATCCGCGCCGCTCCTCGGTGCTCCTCGCTGCTCCGTCCGTCCGTCTTCTACATCCGGGATCCCCGGCCGTCGCGATGACGTCATATGCCTGCGACGGCCGGAGATCCCGGATGTAGAAGACGGACGGAGCAGCGAGGATGAAGCACCGAGGAGCGGCGCGGATCAGAAGTCCGGAATGGTAATATAACCATCGGGGGGGGGCCCTTACAAGGGGGGGCGAGTGCCAGCATTTGGGGGCTATATGCACTGCTTCCCCCTGCCGCTGATTGACAGGGGGAAGCAGTGCATATTTAATGAGCGGCCCCACGTGACGGCAGCCCCCCCCCCGCCTCCTGCAGCCTCCACAGCCCCGGACACAGCCCCCCCCCGTATTGACTCGTGTATAAGCCGAGGGGAGACTTTTCAGCCCAAATTTTGGGCTGAAAAACTCGGCTTATACACGAGTATATACGGTAAGTGCATTATAAAATAAAAGTTTATTAATGACTTTGGCATACAATAATGTGCCAGTGCTGCTGTCAGAGCGCTGGCACATTATTGTACTGCCCTTGCTCTGCTTTTTGGACATCGGACAGAACATTTTCTGTTAGACTTTGGAGAGGTGCCAAAGTTAACATCGTTAATGATATCCTTGTGTGTGACAACGCACGAACGATATATACATATCGTTTGAACGATTTCAGACATGTGACTTTTCCAAGGATATCGTTAACGATATCCTTGTGTGTAAACCAACCATAAGAGAATTCTTACCAATTTGATACATATTCGCCTTGCTTTCAATCAATTCATTTATGTGCAACAGAATTCATATAAAGATAAACAGATTTTTCTTTAAATTGTTGCATTATTTTATTATCAGAAATTAGTAGTATATTAAAAAGTTTTTGGCAGATTCTGAGGGATATAACTTTTTTATTTTTCTGTTTATGTGGCAAAGAAAGAAAACGTTACAGATGCCATTAGAAACACTAATGGCCACTTTACACATCCCAACATCGTTTCGATATTGCACACAACGGTACGGGAGCGCGCCCTTTTTTGGCTGAAATCCAAGATCGCATAGGAGATGTCACACAGGGCGATACCGGCAGGCAACACAACTGCGATGTGTACGCCCCCTTGTACAAGCGACCCAGGAACGACAATTTAACATGGAAGTGAATAGGGGAAGTTGCTCTCCAAGTCGGTGTTGGGCTGTCCCACAGCACGATCCTGCCAGATTGTCCATCCAATATGGGGCAGTTGGAGAGCCTGATCATTTCTCCCCCGATATCTTTTTGGCATCGCTTTTGCGTCGCATTGCACATTTACACCATACAACGCACCATTTATATCGGGGCCAACGCACGAACCACGTGACTTTTTACCGAAGTTGGACGACGATATCGGGACGTGTAAAGTGGCCATAAAACTTGGTGGGATGATAAAGATAATTAGAATGCAAGGCTAGAAAGATACATCTTTTTTGCAAGAAACTGACTTATAAACAGGGAGGAGGTGTTGCATTGTATGTTAGCAAAGTGTACATCTCAACAGAAATGGAAGCTTTAAGGTACCGTCACACAGGGAAACATCCCCGGCAACATCGGGCGCCAACTCACAGAAGCGCGCACATTTTTGGCCGCTCGCCAAGATCGCTGTGGAGCTGTTACATGAGGAGACATCGCCGGCAACGCTGCAGCGATGTTGAAAGCAACTATCACTGCCAGGGTTTAATTCCAATCTGGCAGTGATCGTTATCATTGAACTGAATGGGGGAAGTTGCTTTCAACATCGCCGTTGCGGTATCACACTGGGCGATTCTGGAAGGTCGCCTAAGCAACATCGCCGTTGATATCATCCTGTTATATGGGGCAACGGACTGGGGATGTTGCAGCAACTTCGCCACGCCCTTGAGTTGCTGGCAATGTTGCCAGAGATGTTTCCCCATGTAACTGTACCTTCAGAGATTGGGAGTTCTGTGGAAAGTGCTAAGAATAAGAATACTAGAAGATAAGAATGGAAAGGACACAATTGTAGGTATTTACTACAGGATCACCTTGGCAAGCTGAAGATATGGATAAACTGTTATGGTACCTTCACACGCCGCAATTTCGCCTGGGAATCCTAAAGGTGATATATCACCCCGGAGCAATCGCCGTGAAATTTCCTCACAGTTGCGGCGTGTGATTGGGGAATTTCATAGCTATAAATAAACCTCTCGCCTGACGCCTGATTCCTGAGCACTGCTGTGAAATCAGCCTCAATCATAAAGGCGATATTTCCGTGTTGTGGCATGTGATAAGGCAGAAGTGATGGAATCAGCGTTGTCTATGATTTCCCGTAGGCGTGCCACAGCGTGTTGTAGTCCGTGCCCCATCTGTGATGATTGGTGGTGGCTACTGTGTTCCCATTGACTGTTAGTTCACAGGGCACCATATTTGAAGAGCTGTCCATTCAGCAACACACACATCTTCAATGGTGTCATGTAATAGCCAGCCTTCCAGAGTAGGTAGACCAATCGTAACGCTGTTGCGTTGTCCAATGAGCGCGTATGGGGCGCTATGTAAACCACTGTGGCACACCTATCTCCTCGAAGCGCTGACCATGTACGCCCACATTGCCTTTGGGATTGTGGCGTGTGAAGCGGCGAGGGAATTCTACTGGATTAGTTCCGCTGTGGGTCAGGCGATTTCCGGGGCGACACATCGCCTTTATTTCAGGGCGAGATTGCTGTGTGTAATACCGCCATCGGCGATCTGAGGTGAGCATGAAAGACATGCACGCGCATGTTAGATCGCCTCAAATCGCCAGCCGATATTGCGGAGAGTGAAAGCACCATTAATGGATCTGATGGCCAAGTTCTCAAAAAAATATGACGTAGTTATCTTGGGAGATTTCATCTATCCAGACATTTGGGACAAAAGTATTGGCACTGTTAGAAAAATCATGTGATGCTTCTCTTATTTGTGTAATTAACAGCACCTGTAACTAACCTGTGGCACCTAACAGGTGTTGGCAATACCTAAATCACACTTGCAGCCAGTTGACATGGATTAAAGTTGACTCAACCTCTGTCCTGTGTCCTTGTGTGTACCACATTGAGCATGGAGAAAAGAAAGAAGACCAAAGAACTGTCTGAGGACTTGAGAAACCAAATTGTGAGGAAGCATGAGCAATCTCAAGGCCACAAGTCCATCCTCAAAGACCTGAATGTTCCTGTGTCTACCGTGCGCAGTGTCATCATGAAGTTTTAAAGCCCATGGCACTGTGGCTAACCTCCATAGATGTGGACAGAAAAGAAAAATTGACAAGAGAATTCAACGCAAGATTGTGCGGATGGTGGATAAAGAACCTCAACTAACATCCAAACAAGTTCAAGCTGCCCTGCAGTCCGAGGATACAACACTGTCAACCCGTACTATCCGTCGGCGTCTGAATGAAAAGGGACTGTATGGTAGGAGACCCAAGAAGACCCCACTTCTTACCCCGAGACATAAAAAAGCCAGGCTGGAGTTTGCCAAAACTTACCTGAGAAAGCCTAAAACCTTTTGGAAGAATGTTCTCTCTTTTTGGGCAAAGGCTTCAACATAGAGTTTACAGGAGAAAAAAAGAGTAATTCAAAGAAAAGAACACGGACAGTCCCTACAGTCAAACATGGCAGAGGTTTTGATGTTTTGGGGTTGCTTTGCTGCCTCTGGCACTGGACTGCTTGACCGTGTGCATGGCATTATGAAGTCTGAAGACTACCAACAAATATTGCAGCATAATGTAGGGCCCAGTGTGAGAAAACTGGGTTTCCCTCATAGGTCATGGGTCTTCCAGCAGGACAATGAACAAAACACACTTCAAAAAGCACTAGAAAATGACTTGAGAGAAAGCACTGGAGACTTCTAAGGTGGCCAGCAATAAGTCCAGACCTGAATCCCATAGAACACCTGTGGAGAGATCTAAAAATGGCAGTTTGGAGAAGGCACTCTTCAAATATCAGGGACCTGGAGCAGTTTGCCAAAGAAGAATGGTCTAAAATTCCAGCAGAGCATTGTAAGAAACTCATTGATGGTTACCGAAAGCGGTTGATCGCAGTTATTTTGGCTGATGGTTGTGCAACCAAGTATTAGGCTGAGGGTGCCAATACTTTTGTCCGGCCCATTTTTGGAGCTTTGTGTGAAATGATCAATGTTTTGCTTTTTGCTTCATTCTCTTTTGTGTTTTTTCATTGAAGACAAATTAAATGAAGATAATGATACCAAAGAATTTGTGATTGCAATCATTTTCAGGAAGAAACTGAGTATTATCTGACAGAATTGCAGGGGTGTCAATACTTTTGGCCAACACTGTAGGACACAGAAAGAGCACAGGAGGGATCCATTAGCTGGATATTTTAAAGGACAAAAATGTCCAGGAGGGAAAGGATGTTTTGAAAAATGAAATTCTAGAAGTACAATTGTTTTAATGCCTAAAAGAGGAAACCATAATCGAGGATATCAAAACTTAAACACATGCAAAAATGGAAGAAAGAAATGTTTAGCAAATGAAAAAAGGAGGCCTATCTAAAGAAGAATATAATGCAGTCTGCATGCATAAGATTAACTAAAGCTGATAATACATTAAGGCTTACAAGATACGTCAAAATGAATAAATAAGAATTTTGGGGGTATGTCAAAAGTAAAAGAAAAGTCAAAGATGCTATAGGATTTTTACAGGAAGAGAATGGTGAAGTGGTAAAAAATGTAATTGAGAAGGTTGAACTTTTATATTCCTATTTTGCATCTGTTTTCTCTTAGGGTACTTTCACATTAGCGTTTATTTGAAATCGTGGCAGATGCGGTGAAAAAACTGCATCTGCCGCGATTACCGCATACTGGCTGCACTTGCGGCACGGTTGCGGCACAGATGCGGCAAGCCCCATATAATGTATAGGCGGGCTTGCGGCAGGTGCAGCAAGTGCGGTTTTGGCACTTGCGGTAGGTGTGGCCGCGAAAAAACCGCGGCTGACCGCGTTTTTTTTCGCGGCCGCACCTGCCGCAAGTGCCAAAACCGCACCTGCCGCAAGCCCGCCTATACATTGTATGGGGCTTGCCGCAACTGTGCCGCAACCGTGCCGCAAGTGCAGCCGGTATGCGGTAATCGCGGCAGATGTGTTTTTTCACCGCATCTGCCGCGATTTCAAATAAACGCTAATGTGAAAGTACCCTTAGATAATAAATGTAACATTACCAGATTTTCACTGTTGTATTCAAATAATAGGATTCAAAGGATTCAAAAAGGTCTAAGAAAACTTAAACAATAAGCAGCAACTAACAAAATGGTTTTTAACAGAGAAAAATGCAAGGTACAACATCAGGGCAACAAAAATGAAAAAATTATATACAGAATGGAAGGAATATGGTTGAGCAACAGTACCTGTGGAAAAGACTTGAGTATATTAATAGACACAGACTGAACATAAGTCAAAAGTATGATGCAGCAGCATAAAAGGCCAATACAATTCTGGTATGTATTTACAGAAGCTTACAGTCTAGTTTATATGAAATATACTGTATATTGCCCTCTACTCCTTTTTGGTGAGACCTCATCTAGAATACTGTGTCCAGTTCTAGGCACCACATTTTAAAAAATACTTTCACAAACTGGAGCAAATTCGGAGAAGAGCAACCAGAATGGTGTCTGGTCTGCAAGCCATTTTGCATAAAAATTGTGCGAATGCACAGCAGGTCATTTATAGGGTGCAACAACATACATGGAGTATAAATCAAGAATGCAAAATGAGGAGAAAGACCATGCATAAATATACGGTATTGTGCACACCATTAGATTAAAATTATGTCTATTATTAACAATTTAAGATAGCAAAGACAAATCACATTAAAACAATTAAAACCAAAAATAGGTCCTGCGACAGAGGTTTACAGAATATATTTTCAATCCAACTATGTTTATACAGGTACTAGATGGTACCACGATTCTAATGCATCGGGCATTCTAGAATATGTGGGTGTGCAGCGGTGTGGGTGTGCGGCGGTGCGGGTGTACGGCGGTGCGGTTGTGCGAGTGTGCAGCGGCTTGCTCCTCAGTTATCACCTGCTCCAGGCATCTTTCCATGCTGCCTTTCACCCTAGTGAGGTCAGTGCAAGGTGAGTGCAGGGCTAAGTGTGATGTGAGTGCAGGACAGAGTGTGATGTGAGTGCAGGACAGAGTGTGACGTGAGTGCAGGACACAGTGTGAAGTGATTGCAGGGCAGAGTGTGACATGAGTGCAGGGTAAGTGTGAGTGGTGGGTGAGTTTGAGTGCAGGGTGAGTGTAGGGTGTGTGGGTGTAATTGGTCTGCAGTACCTGGCTCCTGGTGCTGTGTGCATTTAGCTTAAGGACCTCTGGTGATGTCACAGCCATGTGATCTTGCTCCGGCCATGATTGTGACATCATCAGAGGTTCTGTAAGTATAGAGCCCCCGTCACACATAACGACGCACCAGCGATACGAATAACGATATCACCTGGCCGGGATCGCTGATGCATCGTTTTCACATTGCTGTTCATTTCAAATAGTGGGACGGGAAAGCCGACAGTGAAGTCGGCTTTCCTGCCCGCTATGTGAGTGTAGCGCTGTCGTCTCTGTCACGGCAATCCCGTGTCGCTGATGCGTCGCCAGTGCTTTTTTGTAAAAAACATATATGCCGATTACGTATTTCAGATTAATTTCCCCTATGCACAGGGGTGCAGAAAGGCTCTCTGCTGCCTGAGCCCAGGTGAAGACGGGGGGGGGAGTGGGGTTGCTGTCGACGGCTGCAGGTGAGGAGCGGGTGAGGGGGATTGCTGTCAGCAGCCACAGGTGAGGAGTGGGGAGGGGGGGTGCTGTCAGTAGCCACCACTGGTGATTTTACCTTATGCAGTCGGCGCACATCACACAGGTCCCCAGCTGCATGGTGCAGGCACCGCTCCCTTCTTCTCTGCCTCTTTGCCACCTGAGCCTAAAGGCTCATATTGACCATTCGACAGTGTGGCCCTGCCTATGCATGGCAAACATCCCCTATGCATGGCACACGTCCCCTATGCATGGCACATGTCCTTCAGTGCTGATCTCCCGGTCTCCCTCCGTGCAGTTGTGATCGGGCAGAGATGATGCTGCAGTGCTCCTCCACTTCCTGCTTCTGTGCGGTCATGTGATCAGCAGAGTGACATCATCTCTGCATGCGATCACAGCAGCAGCCAGGAGACCGGAGAGACACCGGGAGATCAGCGCTGGAGGAGGAGCCAGGAAGTAAGTATAGATTTACTATGGCAGCAGCATGGGGGCCATATCTAACATAGGGGGGCATGTGCCATCTCAGGGGGACGCAGGACCATATAATATGCGCCGCTCCCTCAGCCCATCACTGCGGTGCGATTTCAGCACCACGGTGATGGAGAGCGGTTATGCATATTATATGAGCGGCAGCAGGAGATCTCCCACTCCCTCCACCAGCCTCCCCCAGCTCACATTTTCTGGTACACCGTACCGTCGCAAAAAAAGCACTGTCCGTCGCCGTCACGAGGTTTTTAATGCGCGCGCCTATTTGTATACTTTGCGCTCATTGGTGGCCGCCTCCGGCAGCCACCAATGAGCAGTCTCTGTCTGGCGCGCGATTTCAGCTTCAGACAGACGCCTTAGACAATTATATAGTAGACTAGCTGTGAGCCCGATTCTAAAGAATCGGGTAGTCTAGAATGCATATATAGTTTATTTACTAATATTTAGGGGAGTGCGGTGAAATTAATTGTGTGTATACAGGTGGCTCAGTGGTTAGCACTGTATATGGTGGCTCAGTGGTTAGCACTGTATGGTGGCTCAGTGGTGAGCACTGTATATGGTGGCTCAGTGGTTAGCACTGTATATGGCGGCTCAGTGGTTAGCACTGTATACGGTGGCTCAGTGGTTAGCATTGTATATGGTGGCTCAGTGGTTAGCACTGTATATGGTGGCTCAGTGGTTAGCACTGTATATGGTGGCTCAGTGGTTAGCAGTGTATATGGTGGCTCAGTGGTTAGCAGTGTATACGGTGGCTCAGTGGTTAGCACTGTATATGGTGGCTCAGTGGTTAGCACTGTATATGGTGGCTCAGTGGTTAGCACTGTATATGGTGGCTCAGTGATTAGTACTGTATACAGAGGCTCAGTGGTTAGCACTGTATATGGTGGCTCAGTGGTTAGCATTGTATATGGTGGCTCAGTGGTTAGCACTGTATATAGTGGCTCAGTGGTTAACACTTTATATGGTGGCTCAGTGGTTAGCACTGTATATGGTGGCTCAGTGGTTAGCACTGTATATGGTGGCTCAGTGGTTAGCACTGTATGGTGGCTCAGTGGTTAGCACTGTATGGTGGCTCAGTGGTTAGCACTGTATACGGTGGCTCAGTGGTTAGCACTGTATACGGTGGCTCAGTGGTTAGCACTGTATACGGTGGCTCAGTGGTTCGCATTGTATATGGTGGCTCAGTGGTTAGCACTGTATATGGTGGCTCAGTGGTTAGCAGTGTATACGGTGGCTCAGTGGTTAGCACTGTATACGGTGGCTCAGTGGTTAGCACTGTATATGGTGGCTCAGTGGTTAGCACTGCGCGGTGGCTCAGTGGTTAGCACTGCGCGGTGGCTCAGTGGTTAGCACTGCGCGGTGGCTCAGTGGTTAGCACTGCGCGGTGGCTCAGTGGTTAGCACTGCGCAGTGGCTCAGTGGTTAGCACTGTGCGGTGGCTCAGTGGTTAGCACTGGGCGGTGGCTCAGTGGTTAGCACTGGGTGGTGGCTCAGTGGTTAGCACTGCGCGGTGGCTTAGTGGTTAGCACTTTAGCACTGCGCAGTGGCTCAGTGGTTAGCACTTTAGCACTGCGCGGTGGCTCAGTGGTTAGTAGTGCGCGGTGGCTCAGTGGTTAGCAGTGAGTGGGGTGGGCAGAGTGGTCAGCGCAGTGCGGCGGGCAGAGTGGTCAGCAGAGGACAGAGGCACTCTGCCTGTCATACTTACCAGCGGGTCATCGTCTTCCCCGCCACGGCATTTTCACTCCGCCGTTGCCAGCATGTTGGCTCCACTCATGCAGAGCATTGCTCCTGTGCAGGCTCCTCTCTGCTGAGTATTGCTCCTGTGCAGCCTCCTCTCTGCAGAGCATTGCTCCTGTGCAGCCTCCTCCTCTCTGCAGAGCATTGCTCCTGTGCAGCCTCCCCTCATGCAGAGCAATGCTCCTGAGCAGCCTCCTCTGTGCAGAGCATTGCTACTGTGCAGCCTCCTCTCTGCAGAGCATTGCTACTGTGGAGCCTCCTTACTGTAGAGTATTGCTCCTGTGCAGCCTCCTCTCTGCAGAGTATTGCAGAGGCACTTTGACTGTCGTCATACTTACCAGCGGGTCATCGTGTTCCCCGCCACGGCATTTTTACTCCGCCGTCGCCAGCATGTTGGCTCCACTCATGCAGAGCATTGCTCTTGTGCAGGCTCCTCTCTGCTGAGTATTGCTCCTGTGCAGCCTCCTCTCTGCAGAGCATTGCTCCTGTGCAGCCTCCTCCCTGCAGAGCATCGCTCCTGTGCAGCCTCCTCTCTGCAGAGCATTGCTCCTGTGCAGCCTCCTCTCTGCAGAGCATTGCTCCTGTGTAGCCTCCTCTCTGCAGAGCAATGGTCATGTGCAGCCTCCTCTCTGCAGAGCATTGCTCCTGTGCAGCCATCTCCCTGTAGAGCATCGCTCCTGTGCAGCCTCCTCTCTGCAGAGCATTGCTCCTGTGCAGCCTCCTCTCTGCAGAGCATTGCTCCTGTGTAGCCTCCTCTCTGCAGAGCAATGCTCCTGTGCACCCTCCTCTCTGCAGAACATTGCTCCTGTGCAGCCTCCCCTCTGCAGAGCATCGCTCCTGTGCAGCCTCCTCCCTGCAGAGCATCGCTCCTGTGCAGCCTCCTCCCTGCAGAGCATCGCTCCTGTGCAGCCTCCTCTCTGCAGAGCATTGCTCCTGTGCAGCCTCCTCCCTGCAGAGCATCGCTCCTGTGCAGCCTCCTCTCTGCAGAGCATTGCTCCTGTGCAGCCTCCTCTCTGCAGAGCATTGCTCCTGTGTAGCCTCCTCTCTGCAGAGCAATGCTCCTGTGCAGCCTCCTCTCTGCAGAACATTGCTCCTGTGCAGCCTCCTCTCTGCAGAGCAATGCTCCTGTGCAGCCTCCTCTCTGCAGAACATTGCTCCTGAGCAGCCTCATCTCTGCAGAGCATTGCTCCTGTGCAGCCTCCCCTCTGCAGAGCATTGCTCCTGTGCAGCCCCCTCCTGTCTGCAGAGCAATGCTCCTGTGCAGCCTGCTCTCTGCAGAGCATTGCTCCTGTGCAGCCTCCCCTCTGCAGAGCATTGCTCCTGTGCAGCCCCCTCCTGTCTGCAGAGCAATGCTCCTGTGCAGCCTGCTCTCTGCAGAGCATTACTCCTGTGCAGCCTCCCCTCTGCAGAGCATTGCTCCTGTGCAGGCTGCTCACTGCAGAGCATTGCTCCTGTGCAGCCTCCTCTCACCTGTATCCTGGAGATCAGCTCTTGGGGGCTCAGTCCGGGGTCCTCTGTCACCTCTATGTTCCCTTGTGATCGCAGGATGTCAGAGGCAGAGAATCACTGATGAGGACACGTCTGATGTGAGATAGCGGCATGATGTCTCCTGTGCTGACTGCAGCAATGAAAGTGCCTGTGATGATGTCACAGTCATGTGATATAATCAATTTGAAAAAAATCCCTGGCACACTCAGAGTTGAGAAAAAGGCAATTTGTTTCTTACTAGAACTTTTTATTTTTTGTAATTCATGAGAAATCAGACGTTTCGGCCCAACACGAGCCTTCATCAAGTGACTCTGTACAGATACAAATCAAAATAAAATAAAAATTCATACATTGTTTTGGTGTATAATACATTCTTTTGTCAAAGGCCGGGTGATATGTGGTCTGTGCGTGTTCGTGATGACGATGACGTGAGAGGTAATTATCTTGTGCAGGTGACATGGGTAGATGTGATCTGAAAAAGTGTTGTTCAAGTGGTGTGTGATTATAGAGAAAGGAAGAAAAAGAAGAAAGAGAAGAAAAAGGAGAGAAAAATTGGCATCAAGAAGAACTATATAGACTAAGGGTTGTCTAAACTAGGATTGTAGATAGTAAAAGTATATACCTCATATAGTGGTTATAGTTGTTTATTGCTGGAATGGTCTCCCTTTGTATGTTGTCATACAGGCTGATCCTGCAATCAGTTAGTTGAAGGTTGAGTGTTTATAAGGAACATATGTGTTTACTTTAAAGATTAATGAAATAACTATTAGAGTGAAAAAAAACTCCATGATATAGTGAAAGTCTAACATATAGTCCATATTCAATCTATACATTCTAATGAGAACATGTGTGATAAGCCTAGGTTTCTTGTGGTTCTAATAGGGAAGGATCTCCCTATTCTAATCATAGGGGGATCTAGAGTAGAGATAAAAGAAGGGAATATCTAAAAGAGAACATACCACAGCGGGGTATCAGTTCAATGTCTCCTGTCCTGTAGGGTTAAAGGAAGCTGGTTTGTAATGGAAAGAAGAGCAGTAAACAGGCACAATACAAAGGAGAAGAATTTGAGGAGCATGTTACCTTGTGGTTGTGAAATGGGTTGCATGGTGGCACAGGCTATGGAGCGGACCCAGGAGCGGTTATGTGCTCCAACCGATCGCTTCTTATAGCGATCGGGTAATGCGGGGCGTGTAGGAATCAAGAAGTGCGTTACGTTGTGGAGTGCCGGTGCGCATGCGCGGGCGGCGCGGCCATCTTAGTAAAGGAATGAAGCCGCTAGGGGTATGGCGCATGCGCGGACCTCGCAAACCGGAAGTGACATCGAGTCTCGCCATGGAGACGCGGTGAGCATCCCTGTGTGTGTGTCTCGCGATAGAGACGCGGTAGGTGTCTCAGTCCGTGTGTGATTGGATAAAGGTGGTGAGAAGATGCATAACAGGTCCAAGGTAGAGAAAGCACTATATAAACATGCAAAGAAGTTGTGCAAAGCGGTCTTGTGCTGTGTTACCTGAGTGTTACCTGTCTAGTCTTATCAATATGGATATATTGCACTTAGGGAACTTATAGGTCCTGTATTGGCTAGTCGGTGCTTTTTGTTGATCTCTGGTCGTAGTGGTTGTCTGTTAATAAATTGCTTCATAGTAAGTATAGGGTACATAATGGTATCTAGTTTCATTTGTTGGAATAATTACCTTTAGGGTACCTTTACACACGGCTACATTTGTAGCTTGTCACCAGGTAACTTACTGGTTGCAGTGAAATCATGGATACATGATTCCATTTGTACACAGCAACAAGATAGAACCATGTATCCATGATTTCACTGCAACCAGTAAGTTACCTGGTGACAAGCTACAAATGTAGCCGTGTGTAAAGGTACCCTCAGAGATATATATCAGATACGGTTCAATGGGGAATGTCTTATTCTGGTCTGTGCCCCAAGTAATGCACTTCCTCAGATCCGGCACTGTATACAGGATATGTCCCTAATGACAGGTAAATATATGTTATTAAGGGTTAGCTCTATATATATACTTAGCTTGTTTGTGGGTCTCAGTGGTGGTTCAGTGGACTAGCCTCCTGTTCCGGGGTCTACCAGCGCGTCCAGCGCCTTGGCTGTGACTGGTAGTAAGCCGGGAGTCGCAGCTCTTTATCCGCGCTTCCCGGTCAGCTGACCGGAAGTGACGCGCTATCCCGCGCGTGCTCAGTGAGCGCCGCTTCCTTGGACACAGTAACTATGTGTTCAGTTGTACACTAACCATGTTATTTGGAATAATAGAAGAAACTTTTTTCCTTTATTTTATTTTATTTTATCCTATGTACTATTGACAAGGGTTTGGACCTCTATTACCTGTATACTGGACAGGTTTATGTACACTAACCATGTATAAGAATCCATATCTCCATGTTATATGACTCTTTGCAATCTACTTAATTGCCTGTATATTAAGATCTCTTTCTCTCTTGACCCATACACATATACTCAGCTGACCCCTAAATAGGAGAATTCACTAAAACAATGTAATCCCCTTTATACACCATTTGAGCAAATAAATAGATATCATTATGTCAGCTAACATATCCCTCAGTGGAATCGCAGGACAAGACACGCACGCGCATTAGAACCGCTCTATACAACTAAACACATAGTTACTGTGTCCAAGGAAGCGGCGCTCACTGAGCACGCGCGGGATAGCGCGTCACTTCCGGTCAGCTGACCGGGAAGCGCGGATAAAGAGCCGCGACTCCCGGCTTACTACCAGTCACAGCCAAGGCACTGGACGCGCTGGTAGACCCCGGAACAGGAGGCTAGTCCACTGAACCACCACTGAGACCCACAAACAAGCTAAGTATATATATAGAGCTAACCCTTAATAACATATATTTACCTGTCATTAGGGACATATCCTGTATACAGTGCCGGATCTGAGGAAGTGCATTACTTGGGGCAAAGACCAGAATAAGACATTCCCCATTGAACCGTATCTGATATATATCTCTAAAGGTAATTATTCCAACAAATGAAACTAGATGCCATTATGTACCCTATACTTACTATGAAGCAATTTATTAACAGACAACCACTACCACCAGAGATCAACAAAAAGCACCGACTAGCCAATACAGGACCTATAAGTTCCCTAAGTGCAATATATCCATATTGATAAGATTAGACAGGTAACACTCATATCAATCTTCACACTGTTTCTACACTACCATCGGATTAATCCTCTATTTTCCAAACCACTTATACTTCTTAACCTCATTTCCTCTTTCTTATCTGGATTTTTATGGAATACAAGCTGTGAGCCCGATGCAAATGCATCGGGTGTCTAGAATACTATACTTTGTATGAGGATTACCGCAAGCGCGCCGCAAGTGTAACGACTCGCTGGCGCCGACCAATTAGAAGCGCGGCTCAGGCAGCGACTCGCAATGGCCTCGCGGCCATTGCTCGCGCTACCTGACCGGTAAATCGTTAACTTTGAGGCCGAGCCTCTGGTTCGATTTTTGGCCAGCGACTCGCAATGGCCGCTTCGCGGCCATTGCTCGTACTCAGCCTGCGCGAGCAATGGCCTCGTGGCCATTGCTCGCGCAAGCCAGCGACTCGCATTGCTCGTCCTCAGCCTGCGCGAGCAATGGCCTCGCGGCCATTGCTCGCGCAGGCCAGCGACTCGCATTGGCCGCTACGCGGCCAATGCTTCGCCGTGCTGACGTCACAGAGTGACATAGCCACGGTCTTTTCGGGTACCCGCACGAAAGTGCCTACGGCAATTATATAGTAGATACTGTACATTGCATATGGAGGGGTGAGGAGAGCGGAGGCTGGAGGGGAGAGCGGAGGCTGGAGGGGAGGGCAGAGGCTAGAGGGCAGAGCAGAGGCTGGAGGGCAGAGGCTGGAGGGGAGAGCGGAGGCTGGAAGGGAGAGCAGAGGCTGGAAGGGAGAGCGGAGGCTGGAGGGGATTGGCTGGAGGCTGGAGGGGATTGGCTGGAGGCTGGAAAGGAGAGGCTGGAGGGGAGAGGCTGGAGGGCAGAGGCTTTAGGGCAGAGGCTGGAGGGGAGAACGGAGGCTGGAGAGGAGAGCGGAGGCTGGAGGGTAGAGCGGAGGCTGGAGGGCAGAGCAGAGGCTGGAGGGCAGAGCAGAGGCTGGAGGGCAGAGCAGAGGCTGGAGGGCATAGCAGAGGCTGGAGGGCAGAGCAGAGGCTGGAGGGCAGAGCGGAGGCTGGAGGGGAGAGCAGAGGCTGGAGGGGAGAGCGGAGGCTGGAGGGCAGAGCGGAGGTGGAGGGCAGAGCGGAGGCTGGAGGGCAGAGCAGAGGCTGGAGGGCAGAGCAGAGGCTGGAGGGCAGAGCGGAGGCTGGAGGGCAGAGCGGAGGCTGGAGGGCAGAGCGGAGGCTGGAGGGCAGAGCGGAGGCTGGAGGGCAGAGCGGAGGCTGGAGGGGAGAGCGGACGCTGGAGGGGAGAGGCTGGAGGGGAGAGCGGAGGCTGGAGGGCAGAGGCTGGAGGGCAGAGGCTGTAGGGGAGAGCGGAGGCTGGAGGGGAGAGGCTAAAGGGGAGAGCGGAGGTTGGAGGGCAGAGGCTGGAGGGCAGAGGCTGGAGGGGAGAGGGGAGGCTGGAGGGGAAAGGCTGGAGGGGAGAGCGGATGCTGGAGGGCAGAGGCTGGAGGGGAGAGCGGAGGCTGGAGGGGAGAGCGGAGGCTGGAGGGCAGAGCGGAGGCTGGAGGGCAGAGCGGAGGCTGGAAGGGAGTGCGGAGGCTGGAGGAGAGGGCAGAGGCTGGAGGGTAGAGCGGAGGCTGGAAGTGAGAGCAGAGACTGGAGGGGAGAGCGGAGGCTGGAGGGGATTGGCTGGAGGCTGGAGGGGATTGGCTGGAGGCTGGAAAGGAGAGGCTGGAGGGGAAAGGCTGGAGGGGAGATGCTGGAGGGCAGAGGCTTTAGGGCAGAGGCTGGAGGGGAGAACGGAGGCTGGAGGGGAGAGCAGAGGCTGGAGAGGAGAGCGGAGGCTGGAGGGGAGAGCGGAGGCTGGAGGGGATTGGCTGGAGGCTGGAGGGGATTGGCTGGAGGCTGGAAAGGAGAGGCTGGAGGGGAAAGGCTGGAGGGGAGATGCTGGAGGGCAGAGGCTTTAGGGCAGAGGCTGGAGGGGAGAACGGAGGCTGGAGAGGAGAGCGGAGGCTGGAGGGGAGAGCGGAGGCTGGAGGGGAAAGCGGAGGCTGGAGGGGAGAGCGGAGGCTGGAGGGGAAAGCGGAGGCTGGAGGGGAGAGGCTGGAGGGGAGAGCGGAGGCTGGAAGGCAGAGCGGAGGCTGGAAGGCAGAGCAGAGGCTGGAGGGCAGAGCAGAGGCTGGAGGGCAGAGCAGAGGCTGAAGGGCAGAGCAGAGGCTGGAGAGGAGAGCGGAGGCTGGAGGGGAGAGCGGAGGCTGGAGGGGAGAGCGGAGGCTGGATGGGAGAGCGGAGGCTGGAGGGGAGAGCAGAGGCTGGAGGTTAGAGCAGAGGCTGGAGGTCAGAGCGGAGGCTGGAGGTCAGAGCGGAGGCTGGAGGTCAGAGCGGAGGCTGGAGGTCAGAGCGGAGGTCAGAGCGGAGGCTGGAGGTCAGAGCGGAGGCTGGAGGGCAGAGGCTGGAGGGCAGAGCGGAGGCTGTAGGGCAGAGCGGAGGCTGGAGGTCAGAGCGGAGGCTGGAGGTCAGAGCGGAGGCTGGAGGTCAGAGGCTGGAGGTCAGAGCGGAGGCTGGAGGTCAGAGCGGAGGCTGGAGGGCAGAGCGGAGGCTGGAGGGCAGAGGCTGGAGGGGAGAGCGGAGGCTGGAGGGGAGAGCGGAGGCTGGAGGGGAGAGCGGAGGCTGGAGGGGAGAGCGGAGGCTGGAAAGGAGAGCGGAGGCTGGAGGGGAGAGCGGAGGCTGGAGGGGAGAGCGGAGGCTGGAGGGCAGAGCGGAGGCTGGAGGGGAGAGCGGAGGCTGGAGGGGATAGGCTGGAGGGGAGAGCGGAGGCTGGATGGCAGAGGCTGGAGGGCATAAGGGAGGCTGGAGAGGAGAACGGAGGCTGGAGGGGAGAGCGGAGGCTGGAGGGGGGGGGTGCTGTCATACAGATGTGAGGGCCGGGGGGAGTGCAGACTCACCGCCACCGGCGTGCGTGTGCTGTAGGAGGAGAGGAGGGGCGGGCAGAGCTGCCGGACAGGAAGTTCCGTCCTCCCTCCTCTCCGGGCGCACGGCGGGCGGCTGGTGTCAGCACGGGGCCCCCCAGGGGGTGGAGGCAATGGGCCCCTCATGCCGAGTGGCGGGATGACAGCGGCGGTCGCAATGCCCGCTACGCGGGCAATGCCTCGCACGGCGTGGTGACGTCACAGTGTGACATAGCCACGACGTGCGGGGTCCGACAGAAAACGTGCTACGGCAATTATATAGTAGATCCTCTGCAGTACAAATGATAAACCATATAAACTATATGACAGATCTATGTAAATCATTGAGTGTTGAACACACACAACACCAAAACTGTATGTAAATTTTGTATATTTTTGTAAATAATGTACACTCACTGCACTATTTCTGTTTTCCACAGCGATATTTTGATAAAGACCACGGGACGTGGTCGAAACGTCAAGTTCTATCGCACAAAATGTCAATATGCACCATAAATAAACACACAATTTCACTTTGAAAAATCTTTTGGAGTGTGCAGTGTTTTTGGGAAAACTATAAAACTAAATAAAGGCGTACAAAGAATGTTTTTTAGATTGGATACTGGAGATAAGATATCTGCCAATGTTTAGCAGTCCTGCCTAGGGCAATACTAGGAAAGACCCACTTCCTAATAATGGGCACATTATTTAAAGAGGCCCTCATCCACATCTCTTCCCAGGGGCATCTGAGTGCCACACATTTTTTTTTTTTTAAATCTTTCATGTAATCCAAAAAACTATCATGCTGCAACGAATTAGTATGAGCCTTTAACATTTTCCTCAGGAAAATGCATTTTGGTTTCATTTTTGGTCGTTTTATTGTGAGTCCGTAAAAGTGGCGAAATATTCAGACAACATTGTTCACAGCAGTGACCTAGGAGTCAGAAATGCTGAAAGGGGTCTTCCCCATCCTGTTCACATGTCATTTGAGCACTGTTGTTATACTTTTGTGACATTTTCAGGGTTTATCCAGGGTTCTGGGGGTCATGCCGGAAAAATGCTCGGGTCTTCCATAGGATAACATTGGGCTCGGTGCTCGGGTCGAGTACCCGAGCATCTCGAGATGCTCGACTCGAGCATCGAGCACCCGAGCATTTTTGTGCTCACTCATCACTATACATCATGCAAGAAGATTACCAAAACGATTCAAACAGCATCG
Organism: Allobates femoralis; assembly: GCA_033576535.1. Classification (NCBI taxonomy): domain Eukaryota; kingdom Metazoa; phylum Chordata; class Amphibia; order Anura; family Aromobatidae; genus Allobates; species Allobates femoralis. The sequence continues at coordinate 514,592,426 of JARQOC010000004.1, forward strand.
CTACCCAAAATGAACCATCTCACGGGCCTTCAAAAGAGCTAAAGGGGAAACCCAGGACACCCTGCTAACTCCCCGCCAACATCAACAGGACTCTACTGTGAGATTTATCACCAACTGTAACAGCCAATGGCATGAGATCAGACAAATGGTATGTAAACATTGGAATGTACTTTTTGATAATGTACAAACTGGGGTCAATTGTGAGCATGAAACCATTATTTAACCATTATAGGGCCCCCAACATTGGTGACATTGTGATACGAAGCCTTTTCTCGAGACCAAGTGTGGCGCCCCCCAACGAGTGCGTCACAAGAGGGTATTGCAGCCATAAATGCAGCCGCAATATTCTCTGACACAGCAGTGATCTGGTTAATTTTGAAATCCAACCCTACATGCATCACCTAGAACAGAGGGCCAATCCTAGGTCCTGGTGGGCGGAGTGCTAGGGTAGTGTGTAGGAGAACAGACACATAGTCTACAGACAAGAGTCTAGAACAGAGCCTAGAACAAGGTCGAGAACTTGAGCTTGGAGAGGAGCGGGGGCTCCGCACCCCGTGCAGCCCCCGGGCCGTCACCAGTCGGGTGTCAGCACCTGAGGCCTTACCAACCGGGAATGGGCATTATTCACATGGGTTCCCAAAAGACTCCCGTGCCCACAACTCACAGCCGGTTCACTGGTACCGAAGCTGGCAGCAGTTCACCTCTGCTACGCGAACCAGAAACGTGGAGGAGCAGCTTTACAGGAGCACCCCACCACCAGCCAACTTCCAGTCGTCTAACCAGCGGTGTACCCACTGAGGGACCCAAGGCTCCCCAAAACATCCAGAACGTACATCTTGGATAGGGCATTGAAGCAGCCTCCCCGTACCCGATCTGGTATTCCTGGGCGACACTGGCAACCACTTAGTTAGAATGGAGGAACACTGCGGATTTCTAAGGGACACCATCACTGCTGAGTCCACCCGGTCTACTACCCGTAAGCTGTATACCATGTACTGCCTGCTGGTTACAGTAAAGACCCGTTGCAGAGACTTTCTGTGTCCGTGCTTCCTTATGAACTGTCCGTCCGCACTACAAGGTAACCGCAGCTGCCGCACAACATCTTAAGCAGCTCCAGCCTCCGGGGATCACCGCTCAGCCTGTGGGGAGCGTACCATCTTGCTGCTGTCCATCCCCCGGAGGTTCCGCAGCGTCGGTAACGATTACCGAACTACTCATAGGTGGCGTCACGAATAAATTAAAAACCCCTTTAATCTGTTCCCTACAAGACGTCTTCAACACTTTTGATCTGCACTACACCGGGCCCCACTACCGGCAGGCGCGGTCCACCCGTGACAAGGAGGAAGGAAGCATCGCCTGTCTAAACCGGAGTCCCGCCACGGTGAGTCACAAGTACACCCTTAAATCGTGGCATTACACTACGCGGATCATTTCCCTGCAGGAATTGTAATATTTGTACATTCATGCGGCCAGTTTGTAATGCTTTCACTAATCCGCTTGATGTGACCTACCATAAATTAACATCATACATAAATTGCAAAACAAGAAATTTGATTTATGTATTGGTTTGCCCATGTGAAAAGCTATACGCTGGCCAAAGATCTCAGGAGCTCCACTGCAGAGTACAAAAATATATCTCCACCATAAATTTAGCAGCAGCAGAGGTTGCAAAAGGAAACAACATTACACCAGTAGCAGCCCACTATTTAGCATTCCATCATGGGAGACCGCATGGACTAAAGGGTATTGGGCCTTCAAAAACATTTTAGCAATGGGCGAGGTAGCACAGCACACCAATGGTTATTGCAAGTAGAGACTAGGTGTATATTTATATTTGGCTCAGTTGCCCCTTATGGCTTGAATGAGGAAATCACCTTCACTGGGTTCCTGGGGTAGACTCAATATGGGAAGTGAATATGTGAGAATATTTGTTTACTTATCATTTATTCTTTTCCAGCTGCTTGCTACACGCAACCTGGATGCTGGATGATGCAACTTCAAGTGATCTACTCACACTATGGATATTGGAAGACCAAGGATTTTTTGGAAATTGTCTATTTGAACCAGTTTCTGGCAGTGTCTTGGAATGTGATTAAATTGGAGACTTTACCTGATCTTGGTAAATATAATGATATTATAATTTGATATAATGCGTGACGTCACCAAAAGTGTGGCAATCCTCGCCAACTAAGTGGTAGCCCGTGGCCATAATAAGATCCTATTTGAGCAGTCTGCATAGGGAAGTTTAGATCTGTCTTTGATGAGAGTGCAACAAAATATTGTCCTCCCCCTATTTGTTTTATATACTTTGTGCCCATAGAATTTAAGGAGTGTTTGCATGTTTGGATGGCTGCAACCTGATGGTGCTCCAACTACGCACACGAGAGATTTATATGGTGGACATTGACTACTGGGTGACTTTCTACTCTCTAGGTAAACAAACTTTCTGCCCTGGGTATGGCCCAACCAGTCTATGGATTTGTCCAATGGGTGGACCTTAGGCGTAGACACGGTTACTTATAGCTTATTAATTGACACCGGTGTTACCACTGGTAATATGCAAGGAATGATCAGTAAACCATTACATGCTATGGATATTTCAAACATCTATTATGATGCTAAGTATATTTTAGGTCTTCCTCGGTTAACAATTATTGTGATGTCATTGCATGAATATTGTATGTTTAATTTAAAATACAAAATATAATAAAGTAAAAAATGTAATACCAATATACATCTAATTGATTTCATTGACATGTCATTCGGATATCAACAAACTTTATTTTGTCCCCCTAAAAAAAGCCTAAAAATTGCCCAACTCCCTAAATTGATTATAAAATTTAAGGTTTAATGAAACATGCACATTCAGTGTAAAAAAGATAGAGAAAAGGACTATGATGACCCCTCTGTTCTGGAGGTGGGTTAATCATCCTTGTGGTTTCTTAATTTATCCTCTTATATTTTCCTATTCTTACTCTTCTATCCTTCCTTCCTGATCTCTACTGTCTATTATTACCCTGGGTTCAAACTATACACTAATATATGGTTTATGATTTATATAAGGTTTATGATTTATTACCAACATAAAGGGGTAACACTTTCAAAATTGCCCTTCACTAGGGGTGATCCCAGTATAGGGGTCCATCACTATTGATTTATGTTCTAGTCAGCCACATCATTCTGATGTCTTTTTTGTTTCTAGGCACTCTCTGGTATGCCTACACATGCCAGTATGTTGTAACTAGGCGTGGCCCTCACTTGTGAATCCACCGCTATTGATGAGCGATGAATTAGAGAAGTCATTGTGATGTCACTACTGTTTCCGGGTAACTCGCGGACGTTTACTATTTTTTGCCATGGCAACCTGATGCTTCCAAATACCCCATCTTTTGGGGCGGACTCTAAAATGTCATATTTCCGTCACACCACCACACAGAGAACCGCTCTCACCTGCACCATATTGAGCACATTAACTATATATAATATACAGCATTCTGACAAAGCTCCTCATTACTAGAGATGAGCCACCACTCTAGTGTTCGAATTTGATTCGATTCATCGAATTGGGAGTGTGTTCATCGAATGTTTGTCGAACACCGTCGAACACCATTGAAAACAGTCGCGGGAAAACACAAACACATACAAACACATAGAAAACACATGAAAACACCTTCTAAGGTGTCCAAAAGCCGACAAACTACTCAGAAGAAACAACAAACACATGGAAAAGTGACAAGTACATATAGTCATGTGAAAAGAAAAGAGGTGGAGGAGTTAAAGGAGGAGGAGGCACAGATATAGGCATGCCATGCCCTTCTAAAATCATGTAAAACACAGAAAGGAGACTCCAACAAGAGTCTTCATTTTTTCCCAAAATTTGGGCACAGGCACCACTTAAGTGGCATCAATTGCCCCAGAGTTGCAAGCTTAAAATGGTGACTTTCATGCAGCACATTAAAAAATCCACAAGCCTTTAGTCTCCCCAGGATGACACGGGTAGAAAAGTCCTTGCGAATGCATGACTTGTTCATCTTGATGAACGTTAGTCTGACTACATTGTCACTGGACAGCCGCATGCGCTTATCCGTCAGTACACCAAAAGCAGCGCTGAAGACATGTTCAGAGAGAACGCTGCCTGCAGAGAACAACAAGATCACCAAAGCGTAAGTGGCGAGCTCAGGACATTTTTCCAGATGGGAAGCCCAAAATTAGCAAGGGTCCAGTTCCACAATCATGGCATCAATGTTCACTTGGAGATACTCCTGTGAGATTCACTCTGTGTACCACTGGTGTTTTGTGGAAAAGCAGATCTAAGATTCTGTAACAGCTTCTGCTGATACTCCTGCATGCGTGCATCCCTTTCTATGGCAGGAATGACTTGACCAAATTTACTCTTGTACTGGGGATCTAAGAGTGTGGGAACCCGGTAGTCGGCATTACTTCGAATTCTGACAATCCGAGGGTCATGCTGCAGGTAGTGCAGCAAGAAGGCTCTCATGTGTCTTGCGCATCCAGGAGGACCAAAGCCTTGTTGTTTTGGTGGCTGTGAGGTAAGAATCATGCTTCCTTCCTCTGTCCTCTCCCCCCAACCTCGCACAACAGAAATGTGATTAAGGTCTCCCTTATCTGCTGAGTCTTCCATGCCCATCGCCAGTTCATCCTCCATTTGTTCCTCGGCTCCTGCACCTTCCTCAACAGCTTGGCTGCTACCATGCGCCCTCGTTAATCCCTCACCCACACCCTACAATGCCTGCCGCCTTGGTGCTGCAGACCGTCTGCACCTTGGAGATCTTGCTATCCCTTCCACATACGACTCCTCCTGTACTTCCTCCCCCTACTCTTGGCCTACCACCTGACTCCGAATACTGTTTAAAGTGTGATCCAGCATGTAGATGACCGTAATAGTCATGCTGAAAATGGCATCGTCAGCATTAAACATCTTTGTCACCATTTCAAAACTCTGCAGAAGGATGCATAGGTCCTTTATCTGAGACCACTCCAGCAGTGTGATTTGCCCCACCTCTGGATCTCGTTGGCCCAGGCTATACGTCATAACGTATTGCACCAGGGCTCGTCGGTGCTGCCACAGTCACTGCAACATGTGCAGAGTTGAATTCTATCATGTCGGCACATCGCATTTCAGCTGATAAACTGGCTGTCCGAATGACTGCTGTAGAGATGCAAGTTGTTAAGATGCAGGATGTGAATGGTGGAAGTGAGCACTCAGCAACTGTGCCCTCTGCAGAAGCACATCTAGGCCTCCATAGTGGGATAAAAATTGCTAGACAACCAGTTTTAAGACTTAAGCCATACAAGGCATGTGTGTCACGTTGCCCCGGTGAAGAGCCGCACCCAGGTTTGCAGCATTGTCGCACACAGCATTCCTTGGCTGCAGGTTCAGTGGAGACAAAAATTGATGAAACTCGGTCTCCAGAGCGGAGCACAACTCCTCAGCTGTGTGACTCACATTTCCCAGACATTTCAACGTAAACACCACCTGATGCTGTTGAGCCTTGCTGCCAGCATAGTAAGGAGGTGTGCAGGATTCCTTCTGTGCAGTTAGAACGTGGGTGGCATTACCAGACCGGCTTTTCGTGCAGATGATGGACCGAGACGAGGTTGAGGTGGCAGAAGCAGTGGAGGAACTTCTACATACAGAGGACTGATGCACAACTCATGGGGATGGCAAGACTTGTACAGCAGCCCCTTCTCCTGCTGTCACCATAGTTACTCAATGGCTAGTCAGCGACATGTGACCCCCTGTCCATGCTTACTCGTCTAAGTGTCTGTGGTGAAATGCACCATGTCACACAGAGTTTTTCAAGAAAGTGGTGATGTTGTGTGCGACATGCTGGTGTAGTGTAGGCAAAGCTTTCTTTGAGAAGTAGTGGCGACTGGGTATCTAGTACTTGAGGACAGTGACGGACATAAGGTCTTGAAAATTCTCTGTGTCCACCAGGTGGAAAGGCAGCATTTCTGTAGCCAACAGCTTGCATATGGTGAAATTCAATCTCTTAGCTTTGTCATGGCTAGGAGGAAATGGTATTTTATTTGTCCACATCTGAGGGACCGAGGACTGGCTGCTGGGCTGAGACGGGGTTGAGGGCTGTGGGGTACTTGGCTCTCGGGGCTCTCTCTTTTCCTTCAGTCTGGGATGTCACGGGTGGCCATCCCGAGGCCGTGACCCTGGGGGTCAACTTTAAAAAGGGGGATTATTTTCAGGGGAACTATTTACAAGGTTGTCTTGTCGTGACGCCACCTGCTGAGTCTGGTGATGCTCACCAGCGCCGCTCCAGTCCTCCGGTGGTCGGTAGTATGGCGGCTTAGATGGAATCGTCCCCGCAGGCAGGACGGGACCACCGGGGCAGGAATGCTGTAATAAAACTGTTTGTATTTGGAAGAATGCAGCGGAGTCAAAGCTTCACTTCACTGGGTAACTTTTACTTGAACAGTTCTTTCTTTCAGCTTACAGTTCAACAGTTCATTAGATGGTATAATGGCGAATGCTTTAGGGCTTCAATTGGGATTCTGGCTTGAGATGGAACCCTCCTTTAAGTTCCTTTCCGTTCCTTCTATTCTGTTGCCGTGTGAAGCCTAATCTCTTGTAGATAATCAGAACTTTCTTCATCTGGGCCTGGATCCGACCCTCAAAGCTTCTGGGCATTAGTGTCGATCATTTTCTTGTCTGAACTCACAGAAGCTTTGGAGCAGACCTCTGATTCCCAGGCTATAGTATGAGAGAACAGCTCAGCAGACTCAACCATGTGTGTCACTCCATACACAGACTGGCAGCTGGAGACTTGGGAGCTGTGAGGAAGCAAGTACGATTGTGGTGACACCTCTGTGGCCTGGAGTATTTGTGATGTTGAAGTTGAGGTGGATGAGAGCCCACTTAATGGAGCGCTTGATATCCATTCAAGCACCTGCTCTTTGTGTGCCTCATCTACAATTTGTAGCGAAGGTTGTGTCCGTATGAAAGGAATCATATCAGATTGTCCACGAAAAGAAGTAGACATCTTAGTTTGGCTGGAAGATGGTCTTTCTTCTGCAGATGTTACTATTGCTTTACCACCTACCCCACAGACACAAACTTTTTTTCCCTTTTCAAAACGCCTATTCCCCTTTCCACCAGCATCAGGCTTTTTTCCACTCATTTTGGAGGTTAACTAATTGGCAACCCTGTAGTTGTTGGCACAAAAAACTATGGATAGAAACCGAGCAGAGCTGAGTGGCCAAACTGTGGTACTAGGCCTAAAGGATTGCCTGGGCTGGATGCAGTTAAAAATTGTTATTATATACACAGGCGGTGTAGCTTGCTTCACAGCTGGGCTACTCTGCTGACTACCAGACACTGCTACTAGGCCGAAAAGATTGCCTGGGATAGATGCAGTTAACAATTGTTATTAAATACATGTGGCACCCCAGGGGTTAATGTGCCACAGTAACATCACATGGGTTCCCTGCCCACAACACACTGACCGACACTAGCACCTCTGGGCCAGGAGGGGGAGCTAAACCAGCTCCCTTATATACTCCAGGTCAAGAGGAAGTAGAGGGAGAAGTGAGTTCACAGTTTAGTGAAGAGTCCAGTTCCTGGGAGAACTGAGAGAGGCTGTAGTGTAAAGGAACTGCGACAGGCTTCTCTACAGTCGGCTCATCGATTCCAGGCCTAGCCAGGGTCTGAAGGAAGGAGAACTAAGGTCAGAGAAACACATCTGGGAGACTGAGTGCCATCACTACTCTCCCCAGAGGAGCGCACAGAACGGACACCGGATCCAAGACTGTGACTGGCACACACAGCACAGTAAATCCAGGAATAGTGGAGTTTCTAGATCAACACAGTACCAGAGCAAAGCAACACGGCGAGGTCAGCAGTACACAGAAGACTCAAGTTGCCTAGCCAAGGGGTATCAGAAAGGAGAAAGAGACAGTGCCAGCAGCTCAGCTAGAAGCAGCAGCAGGGCCACACACACCCAGCGCAGCAGGAGGAAGCTGAGGACCCGGCCAGGGTGGGAGCAACCCGGCTCCAGTACAGATTCCGTGGACTATAATCTGCTACAACATCTGCAGTAAAGCTTTGGAAATCTACAGAAACGTGAGTGTGTGTTCCTTGAACCCGTCTCCACTATCCATCCCTTATTATCACATCCACCATAGACTATAACAACCACTGCCCTGGGGAACCCGCCTCTACCTATGGAGAGCAGTTCCATCTAGGCTGCCTAACATCATCCCCGGAGGTTCTGCAGCAGCGGTGGTCCCCTTACTGACCACAACCGTGGGTGGCGTCATGACAAACTCTAATCCCCTGTAAATATTCCCCTTTTACTTGCCAGGGCCCGGGACATGGTCCGAACCAGGACCTCCGTGACATCCCCCAGTAGCAACCCGGTCCGGTGCCGAGTACCCCATCCCAGTGGGCTCGACATACACAGGCAGTGTAGCTTGCTTCACAGCTGGGCTACTCCATTGACTACCAGACACTGCTACTAGGCTCAAAAGATTGCCTGGGCTAAATACAGTTTACAATTGTTATTAGATACACAGGTGGTATAGCTTGCTTCACAGCTGGGCTACTCCGCTGACTACCAGACACTGCTACTAGCTCAAAAGGATTTTGTGGGCTAGATGAATTTAAAAATTGTTATTAGATAGACAAGCAGTGTAGCTTGCTTCACAGGTGGGCTACACTGCTGACTACCAGACACTGCTACTAGCTCAAAAGTATTGCCTGGGCTAGATGCAGTTAAAAACTGTTATTAGATAGACAGGCGGTTTAAATTTCTTCACAGCTGTGCTACTCCGCTGACTACCAGACACTGCTACTAGCCCAAAAGGATTGCCTGGGCTAGATGCATTTAATATTTGGCTGCTAAAGATAGGTGGTGTAGCTTTCTTCACAGCAATGCTACACTACTAGCCCAAAAGTATTGCCTGAGCTAGATTTGGCCAGATGCTGTGAAAAACACTTGCACAGCACTGGCACAAAATTGCCTGGCAAAAAGTACTAGGAACTGCTCTAACCTAGTCCTCAAAAGGGTTAATAATTCAACTAGTCCCTTCTTCTCTGAACTAGCCCTCAAAAGGACTGATATTACAACTAAACAAAGTATTCACTGATCTCAGGGAGAGCAGTTCAAGAAAACACTGCGGGCAGCCGGCTAAAGCGCTCAACACTGTGAATTCCTAGGCCCATTGCCCCCTGGGAATTTTGAATATGCAAATAGAGTCTGTGGAGCCTCGTTTAGGAGTCTCAACACAGGACTAGCCAGATCTTCCTCTAGTGAAGGACCTAGCCATGATAACCACCATATTAAGTGGCCCTTTGAGTCAATATCCAGCTTTTTACAAGCTTAAAGATATGACAAGGGAATACCAAGGCCAGGTATCCATCCACAGACAGCTGTTTCGGGGTGTTGCCCCTCATCAGTGTGGAGTAGGATTCTGGCTAGGTGGGAGCAATGCCTAGTAGACCAACAAAACAAAGTATTCACTGATCTCAGGGAGACCAGTTCAAGAAAACACTGCAGGCAGCCGGCTAAAGCGCTCAACACTGTGAATTCCTAGGCCCATTGCTAGTCCTGTGTTGAGACTCCTAAACGAGGCTCCACAGACTCTATTTGCATATTCAAAATTTCCAGGGGGCAATGGGCCTAGGAATTCACAGTGTTGAGCGCTTTAGCTGGCTGCCCGCAGTGTTTTCTTGAACTGGTCTCCCTGAGATCAGTGAATACTTTGTTTTGTTGGTCTACTAGGCATTGCTGCCACCTAGCCAGAATCCTACTCCACACTGATGAGGGGCAACACCCCGAAACAGCTGTCTGTGGATGGATACCTGGCCTTGGTATTCCCTTGTCATATCTTTAAGCTTGTAAAAAGCTGGATATTGACTCAAAGGGCCACTTAATATGGTGGTTATCATGGCTAGGTCCTTCACTAGAGGAAGATCTGGCTAGTCCTGTGTTGAGACTCCTAAACGAGGCTCCACAGACTCTATTTGCATATTCAAAATTCCCAGGGGGCAATGGGCCTAGGAATTCACAGTGTTGAGCGCTTTAGCCGGCTGCCCGCAGTGTTTTCTTGAACTGCTCTCCCTGAGATCAGTGAATACTTTGTTTTGTTGGTCTACTAGGCATTGCTCCCACCTAGCCAGAATCCTACTCCACACTGATGAGGGGCAACACCCCGAAACAGCTGTCTGTGGATGGATACCTGGCCTTGGTATTCCCTTGTCATATCTTTAAACTTGTAAAAAGCTGGATATTGACTCAAAGGGCCACTTAATATGGTGGTTATCATGGCTAGGTCCTTCACTAGAGGAAGATCTGGCTAGTCCTGTGTTGAGACTCCTAAACGAGGCTCCACAGACTCTATTTGATATTACAACTAGTCGCTATTCCCTAAACCTATCTATCTAACTTGAAATTTGCTCGCTATCTGGCTGACTGACATTGTATAGCACCCACAGCAGCAGCGGTGCCGTCTGCCACAGAGCTGCAGCACTGAGGAAATGGCGGCGATGGGGAAAATGGCTGGGTCTTATATGGCAAGAACATGTGACACACACAGCCAATGACACATGCCCTTGCTTGTGTGCAAAAAATGCACTTTGCTGTGTGTGTGTTATAGGCTGACAGACTGCACCGCCCCACTGTAAATACAGTAAGGAAAGAAAAATGGAGATCAGCATTATTTCAGCACAGATCTATCCCCCGTCCGCCCACTATACACTGAAACTGTATATTAACATTGAATAACAGTATTACTGTGAAAATCCAGTTACGCTTTGGGTGAACGAAGCGTTATCGAACATAACCTCGAACTGCCGAATTTGAGGCAAATTGTTCGCATTCGTCGAATGACTCGAAAATCGCCCAAAATAGGTCGAATTTGAAATTGGCAAATATTTCAAATGGAACACCGCTCTACTCATTACTCTGAGGAAGCTGCCATTGGCAGCGGAATTTGACTTACTATAGCCGGGTTCTCAGGTCTCAGGCGCTGGCTGCGGTCACGGTTCGGTGCCTGAGGCTGTAAGGGCCCGATGGTCAATGCACGGTTAAGGATGACCTGTCACCAAACCAGGCATGGTGATCTAATTACAGCACTGGATGCAGCATGTCTGCAGCATGCAGGCAAGGGGTCCCCCAGCACTTGAGCAGCCCTGTACCCCGAGATAATACAGTTAGAAAACTTACATGCTACAGCCACTAAGGAGGTGGCTAGGGGCTGCAGCCAAGGGCAGATTCACACCCCCTGCATGTTTAATCTGCCCACCGCTGCTAATCATTCTCTCCCTGTCTGCAGCATTTAAACAGAGTTTTTTTTCCTCTCTCCCAGAAAGTCCGTTAGCCCCGCCCCCTGAGGGGCGGGGCTAAACGGGAGAGAAAAAAAACTCTGTTTAAATGCTGCAGACAGGGAGAGAATGATTGGCAGCGGTGGGCAGATTAAACATGCAGGGGGTGTGAATCTGCCCTTGGCTGCAGCCCCTAGCCACCTCCTTAGTGGCTGTAGCATGTAAGTTTTCTAAGTGTATTATCTCGGGGTGCAGGGCGGCTCAAGTGCTGGGGGACCCCTTGTCTGCATGCTGCAGACATGCTGCATCCAGTGCTGTAATTAGATCACCATGCCTGGTTTGGTGACAGGTCCTCTTTAAGTAAGAATAAAGTTTTTGTTTCGTGACGCCACCTGTGAGTGTCCGGTGATGACACCGGCGCTGCTTGGACCTCCAGGGGATGGGCTGCAGCTAGATGGATCCGCTCCCCACAGGACGAGCGAGAGTCCCCGGGGTCAGGAGCTGCACTAGTGGAATACAGCAGCTCAGTTGATTTGGTAGATGGATGAATTAGCAACAGTTCGGAAAGAATGCTCAGACACAGTGCTCCTCTGCATGAGTCTTTACTTTGCTCTTTCAAGTTCAACAGGTACACGGTATAACGGTTTCCAGACTTTCAGGTAACGGACCGAGTGGTCCCTGTGATAAACAGTGTCCCTCCAAGGCTCCACAATGTCTTTCTAATTCTCGCTGTCCCTACTCTTCGCTGCTTTCATGCACCAGGTCAGGATACTGGGGAACCTCTGTTGAGGACCCGAGCCGTGGCCTATCGACTCCCGATGGGTCACCTGAACCCCAATGGTGGGTACCCCTCCTGGCACAGCTGCGGTGATGGTGGTTGTTGTGATGCACTCCTAAGAAGCCCTCTATCACGCCGGTTCTGCAGCGCAGCGGTGGACGTCTGCATTGCCTCGAAGCCGGTGCTTCGGGTGGACTGGGCTCGCATGGACTTTTCACCCGTTACTTGTTTACTTGGTTACTGGTTTACTTGGCCCCCTTTGCTTCTAGGTCACCGCTTCTCGGTGCCCTCCCTGTTAGCAGTCTTGTCACGACTCCTTCCTTGTTCTTGTCTCTCCCACTTACTAACTCTTTTCTGCTCTTTCCCCACACTGTACATCTCACACTCCTCCCACCAGGACCGGTTGCCCGGTGAACGGGTATCTGATTGGTCCTCTACCTCTAGATGTTGCATGTGGTGTATGGAGCCTTGGGATTAACCTGTTCATCACTGAGACGGAGGATACCGCACCTTCAGTCAGGGGTGCAGTACCCTCCTGTGACGCACTAGTTGCGGGGCGCCACAAATGCGTAGGTCCTCCAGACACTAAAGCTGCAGCCAGAATAGGTATGACTGTGGATGGATGAGGTGTGTTGCGGTTTTGGTCATAGTTCACTTCCCTTCAGGGCTCTAACAAAAGGATCCAGACCCTTGTTAGTTGGTTATCTCATGGGGATCATTGGCAGAACCTGCTCCTTATCTTTTGGATTAAATGATAAGGGATATAGTTTGGATAATTTAACCACTAAACTATAGATTGGCGGCCACCAGTTTTCCTTCCCTTGTTTACCCACAACTGTTGTATATACCTGTATAAATATAATTGGATTGATAATATATTCTGTAAACCTGTGTTGCTGGACCTATTTTTGATTTTAATTGTTTTTAATATGATTTGTCATTGCTGTCTTGAATTGTTAATAAAAGATATAATTTTAATCTAATGGTGTGCACAATATATGTATGCATAGTCTTTCTCCTCTTTATGCGGTCTGCAAGCCATGTCCTGTAAGGAACGACTAGAAGCAATGGGATGAAACTGAATCGGATGAGACACAGATTAGATATTAGAAAAAACATTTTAACAGTGAAGGTGATCAACAAGGGCAACAGGCTGCCATGAAAGGTGGTAAGCTCCCCTTCAATGGAAGTCTTCAAACAAAGGCTAGATATACATTTGACTGGAATAATTTAGTGACTCCTGCTCTGAGCAGGGGATAGGACCAGATGACACAGGAGGTCCCTTTCAACTCTACCAATCTATGATTATATCTTGTAGGTGGTGCTCAGGTTCAGGTGATTTTTGCCTTGCTTCACTCTCTTAAGGCCACGTCAGACGTGGCGACATCGCTGCCAATTACATAGGCGACGTAGGGGCGTGGCCTATCGGCAGCGACATCGCCCTACGCATGGTGTAATGGCACCCTTATGGCACAGCATGAATACCACCCTTCTCTTGTCATCAGCATATTCCCGGAAGAAATACCACAGCAGGGAGCTCTTTTGAGCTTGATTTGTAGGAGATTTTCCCTGGCCTGGTAGGCAATAGCAGCTGATGTACTAACCATGAGCCAGCCACTGTTCTTTTGCCTCAGTCTTTTGTTGTGGTGCTGTTTGTGGGTGTGAACACTTCTTTTTTTATCTGAACTGTGCACGTCAGTACTATGGCCTTTGCTCCAGGTGGGGTCTAGTACCTTGTCATCTATTGCATCATCTTACACACACTCTTCACTCCTGTCTGTCTGCATTCTCAGACTGCACACTGGAAAAACACACAGCTGTTGGTAGACTTCTGTTTTGTTATCCTCTGAGATATAACACAGTGGCGTATAGCCCTCCCACTGACCAATCCTCCAAAACAAAAAGTAGACTGCTGAGTCCCAATATTCGGTTCCCCTCGCCACGCAATGATTGAAACCACAACATTAAGAATTTCAAAAGCTTTATTAAACACCAAAAAAAAACGATAACTATAACAGGGCGGGAAATGGACGCTCACTATCTAAGGGGGGACTGACGGGACTGTTAAGTACACACTACAAGGGGGTGGATTGATTTTAGGCCGCAGCTCTTTGAATATGATTTTTTGAGGCGTATCAGCCTAGCAAGGCGTAACAGCCTTAAAACCATCGAAGCATATCAGCTTTTTGATCTTGGGATGAGGCAAAACCCGATGCCCAGGCCGTCCTAGGCGGGCTGACGCCCTGTAGGAGGGGCGCCCGAGGCCTAGGCCGTCCTGGACGGGTTGAATTTTACCAACTCCCTCTTCCACCGGATGCGACTTAGAGCTTCCTTCTAAGGGGCGGGAGGGCGGGCGTTGATGATCGCCTGGGAGAGCAGGATGGTAAGAGAGAGGTTGCCCTTAGGTAAGGCTACTTATAGCCTGGAGGCTGGCTGAGGGATAGTAATAAAAGCGGGAGGAGGGTGACCAGCGAGGAGGATTCTGAGGTAGAGAGAGAAAAGGGGGGGGGGTTTACTTTACTTGTCACGTCTCATTGCACGGTGAGGAGAAGTTGTTGATATGTCAGCTGGGGGCTCAGCAGTCTTGGGCATACGGCAGCGGCCGAGGTGCCCTCCAGACTGCTGAGACCCAATATTCGGTTCCCCTCGCCACGCAATGATTGAAACCACAACACTAAGAATTTCAAAAGCTTTATTAAACACCAAACCAAAACCGATAACTATAACAGGGCGGGAAATGGACGCTCACTATCTAAGGGGGGACTGACGGGACTGTTAAGTACACACTACAAGGGGGTGGATTGATTTTAGGCCGCAGCTCTTTGAATATGATTTTTTGAGGCGTATCAGCCTAGCAAGGCGTAACAGCCTTAAAACCGTCGAGGCATATCAGCTTTTTGATCTTGGGATGAGGCAAAACCCGATGCCCAGGCCGTCCTAGGCGGGCTGACGCCCTGTAGGAGGGGCGCCCGAGGCTTAGGCCGTCCTGGACAGGTTGAATTTTACCAACTCCCTCTTCCACTGGCCAAAGAGCTGCTCTAAGCAGAGCCAGAGCTGCGACCCCCCCGCACGTGCTTCAAAGCTTCCTCCACCCCATCTTGGATATCTGACAGGAAGATATCCAAACCTATCTCATTTAGGCTGCTCCCGTCTGACCTTAAGAAAACTTTTGCCTCGTCCTGTAAGATGTCGTGGTGGACCACCACACCATTCCTGGCCACCACCACTTGCGCAATTCGTGTGTTAACGTGTCTCCTGGAGCGTTCCACCGCTGTCAGGTTTTTTGCCCTTACCCATGTAACCCTGAGCAGCATGGCGGACCATACTATGACTAGCTGGTTAAAGAAAAGATCCAACCTTTCCAGATCTATCTTCATGATTGCCAGCAGCTCTTGAATCCTCATGGACACCAACTCGTCGCTTCCGGCATGTATCACTAAGATTACTGAGCCCGTTGATACCTTTGAAATGGCGACCGCCTCTGGGAGCACCTGTGCCCATGTAAAGTCTATTGCAGTCCTCCAATGGATATCATGCTCCGAGAAACCGAGGTTTTCTCCTCCTGGCTTCTTCTCCACTGCTCGTTTGGCCGCCCATAGCAGTTGTGATTGCCCCAGAATCCAGATCGAAGATCTGCCGGCGCCTACAAGAAAAATTATACTTCACCGTCATCGGGGGGTGGGGGGGGAGGTAGGCGGAGAAAGAAGATAGTGAGGAAGATAGGAATTCAGATGAGGCCAAAGTGGAAAGGAGGAAAGAGGGTAGAGAGGAGACTGGAAGTGGGGAGCAGGTGAAGGTGGGAGAAGCGGGGGAAGAGAAGAGTCAAAGTAACTGAGTTCAGAGAAGGGAGGGGGGGGTTCTGCTTCTTAGTGCGGAATACCCGCCCATTATCCTGGTTACAGTATATCTGGTCTTACATACCGGAAAAAGGAGTCTGACTTCCATCTTCCCACCTGTTGAATCTCGAGAAACCCACTCTAGCTGCTTCCGTTGCTGCTCCAATCCGAAAGGAATGTGTGCCATACTGTTTTGGTTGGAGACCCACTTTTTCTAGCGAGACTTTTAGCAGACCGGCAAACTGGCCAACTGTAAGCGGTGAACCATCTGCATGCTCGAAAAAGCATATTCGGGGCGTGCGAGAAGCACAGTATTGCTGAATGGCCTCCACGGGGCATAATGGACCTCTAGATGGAAAAATGGGGAACCATACACCTTGACGTGCTTGGTCCGTTTTGGACTGCCTGATGCGAATTCTGACCCCTTAGTTGCATGTGATTACGTCGTCTTGTTGTAGCCCCCCTGGGCGGTGAGCTGATTTGCTGACTAGCTCGCTAACGCGTAGCGCTCCAAAAAAGGCCACTGCAAAAGCTGCTGAAAACAGCAAAACTTCATGGCGACTATAGCAGGTGTTGGGTAACTTAGCTACCAAGTCTATGAGGAGAGTGTAAGAGATGGGTCTTCTGCTGTCAACTTGTCTGTGTTTTCTCTTCCAGCCTTTAACGGCTTGCGCGAAGAGGAATGACTAAGTAATATCTGGCCAGCCACGTAACCTGAAATGAAAAGCTAAACCCGCTAAACGTTGTTGTGCTACTGCGCCTGAACTGCCGTCTTTGTGCAATTTAGTGAGGTAGCCTGCTACTGTGTGACCTAGGAAATTGGGTGATACCAGTTGGGGGAGCGTTGGCACCATCTCGGACCATTCCTTCCATGCCTTACCGTACGAACGCCAAGTGGCTGGAGCCAAGGATGCCTGCACCAGTGGCATCAGAGATTCTCCGCAAGCTCCCACAAAAACGGCGGGCATTCCCGGCCCTCGCGGCTCGCCTCTGGACGCAGTCTCCTGAATTTCTGAAAATCAAAACGAGACAAAGCATCAGCTGCGTTGTTGTCGACCCCCGGCACGTGACGTGCTCTGAACCAAATGTTGTGCTGTAAGCAGCGGAGTACGATGAAACGGAAGAGCCTTTAAACGATAAGAAAGGCGAAACGCGTCGGGCATTACAAGACCATAATCTGTGGTCACATATGTGTATACATCGATCATTGTATTTCTGTGGATGTTAAAATGTATGATTAGATGCTACCTACTCTTGGAGACTTGACCGTATATAAAGGCCAACTAGGGACTCCGCTTGTGATATACCAACAGTATAAGGGACAAACAGACTAATACCTATGTGGCTTAAGCCTGGAAGTCCATATCCAGACAAACCAATAGGAATTAGACGGGACTTTAGTACTGTTCAGGTGACATCTATAGAATCACCATTTCATTCCCAAATACAATAGAGTTTGTGTTTGTGGGTGTGGGGAAGGGTTTATTCTATGTTTTGTGTATGTCAAACACTTTAACACTGTAACACGGTCCACACTGGACAAATTTTAATAAGCAATAAAAACTATCTACTAAAAGATATTCCTGTAGTATATTAGATTTAGTAAATTGGATATCTATAATCCCCGAGAATCGGTGAAAATAATACGATGAAACGGAGCAAGTTGATGACTGGCGGGGATGAGGATGACAGGTGATTAATTGCGTGGACCACGCTGAGGTTGTCTGTCCAAAAGCAGATTCTTTTGTTAGCCATCTGGTCTGCCCACAATGCCGCAGCCACCGCTATCGGAAATAATTCCAACAGGGTGAGGTTCCTTGTCCACCCGACTGTGACACACCATTCGTTGGCTAAGAAGACTCCGAAACCGTGGGCACCCGCTGAGTCTGAGTGCAGCGCTATGTCGCTGCATGACACCACTGGTTCTTGGAAACACGTGTGACCGTTGTAGTTGGCGAGGAAGGATTTAGAGACCTTTAAATCTTCTTTGAGCGGTCTTGTGATCCGTATTCTGTGGTGACCGATGGACATACCCCTGGTGGATAAAGACAATCTGCGAGAAAAAACTCTACCCATAGGCATGACCCTGCATGCGAATGCCAACAGCCCCAACAGCGATTGCATTTGCGCCAGCGTGACCTTATGGACTGCTAGAAAGCCATCAATTAGGGCTGTAATTTTGCAATCTTGGCGTACGGCAGACGGAACACCATGCTTATGGTGTCGATTTCTAGCCCCAAAAATGACAACACCGTCACTGGCCCTTCCGTTTTTTCAGCGGATAGTGGCACTTCGAAATTAGCCGCCAGAGCCTGGAAGGCGTGTAGCGCAGTTATGCATGTTTCGGACTGCCCGGGGCCTACGAATAGAAAATCGTCCAGGTAGTGGGTGATGAATTTTATACCTGACCATTTCTCCGTCACCCATTCCAAAAAAGTGCTGAAGAGTTCAAACAGCGAGCAGGAAATGGAGCAACCCATTGGTAGGCACATGTCGTAGAAAAACTGATTTTCTACTGTGCATCCTAGTAGATGGTGACAATCCGGGTGCACTGGTAGCAAGCGAAAGGCTGCTTCTATGTCCGATTTTGCCAAGAGCGCCCCCCTACCCGCTTCCCTCACCAACCCGACTGCTTTGTTGAATGAGACGTACGATACTGCCGAAACTTTGGCTGGTATGTCGTCATTGATGGATCTCCCTTGAGGGAAAGAGAGGTGGTGTATTAGTCTGAACTCACCTGGCTCCTTTTTTGGTACAAGCCCTAGAGGCGATATTTTGAGGTTGGGAAAAGGCATGCTATTAAAAGGGCCGGCCATCCGGCCTAGCGCAACTTCCTTTTGTACTTTTTCAGCGAGGATCACGGGGTGTTCCTTGGCAGATTTGAGGTTGGGAGCGTACCTTGGCAACGTGGAGGGGTGAAAGGAATGAAAAACCCGCTGCTGAAACCATTTAGTAGGGTTTCCGCAGCGGCTCTATTGGAATACCTTCTTAACCATGGCGCTATCTTTGCTGCGCTCACCGGAGTCCTTGTGGACTGCGGGATATTTTTGTGGGGCTCGGGCAAACGCCTTGTCGCATTTTGTAATGCTGTGATTTCCCCCGCAAGAGGGGCAGTCGTGTCTGCATTGACACAGACCTTGAAATCTGCAGCATCCCTGGTTGAATTGCCAACAGCTGCCCGGGGTGAGCGATTTTCTGCTAGAATGCGCTTGTGACGCATGTGTGGCTCCTTGAAAGGACTGTGCAGGCCTCGGAGCGGTCATCAATCTCAGCCATGGGTCCGTGGCCTTTTTGGCCCAACCCAAGTGAGGGTTTTCTGCGAGCTGTCGCCTGAAATCCTCATCGTATTTCCACCACGCTGAGCCACCAAAGGTTTTGTATGAATGATATATGGTCTCGCCATACGTAAACAGTTGAGAGCAGCGCTCTGGGTGCTTTTGCCCCATAACGGCCCCCAGGATGTAAAAGGCTTGGGTCCAATTACCGATGGCTTTGGCGACCTTTGGTTTGTTACTGGAAACGCGTTCTGAAGGCCGTGTTTCCCTTTCTAATGTGGCATGCTCAGGCTTCAGCAGAGACCAGATGTCCACGTAGTCGTTGGCCCAAATCTTTTGCCTAACGTCCCCGGCCAGGTGGGCCCCTGGGCTGGGTACCTTGTGAAAACCTTCGTCTGAGGACTCGAGCCCCATAAAGGGGGCACTACTGAGAGATGGGGAAATTGATGTGAAGGACCCCTCTACCCGTGACCTGTCCTGGGACCCCCGTACCCATGAGCTCGTGAAGAGCGACTTATCCCAGGATGTTGATGACCACGTTGGGGATGGTGGAGTGGCAGTCCTTCCTTCGGAGTCTCTGCTTGAAGACCGGTGACTGTTTGACGGGGCTGTTGCCGAGCCTGCTGGCGATCTTCTGGTCCTTTTCGGTGATCGAGAGTCCGTGTAGTCGTCCCTGGAGCGATGTCTGCGACTGTTGTGTCTGTCGTAGCTTGTTGTCCCTGGGGATGGAGGCCGTTGGCTGCTAGTGAAGCGCTGCGGCAATGGGGACATGGATCTACGATGGGATCCTTGCCACCGGGCTCCGGCCGCGCTGGCAGCCAGTGCCCTCATACTGTGACCTAATCCAGAGATGTCATGCCCCCGTGTGCAGGCAGTGGCCGGGATCCCTGGATATTGGACTGTGGGGGGGCCCGTGGTGTATGCCTGCTGCCCAGCAGCCTGTGTCCTCTTCAGAGTCCTCCTCCGGTTGGTAGTCCTTGCTCCCTAGCCTCATGGTCCCCCCCTCGTGTGTGCAGCTACTTGCTGGCCTGTTTACTGGGCTGCCGCCGCTCAAATGGTGGGTGCGCTCGCGCCTTTTGCTTAAACGCGGTACCGGGGCAGAGTCATGTGATGTGTGGTCACCTGACTCGCGATCACGTGGCCCGCCGGGGGCCCAGACCGGAAGCGGGGCGGAGTCGCGTGACGCGCGGTCACATGACTCGCGGTCATGTGACGCTTCCGGCACCGGATGTGACGCGGTGGAGCGCGCGCGCATTGCCGGCCGCGGCTGAGCACGCACTTCCGGTGTCTTGTGCCCCGTGTGCGGGGCTGCGCGTGACGGTCACGCGCGTTCTAGAACGCGCGCCACCGCCAGCAGGCCTTTGCTTTCAGTGCCCGCCGCAACCTACGCGACCCCGTGTCAGCATGCCTGCGGTGCTTCGGGACCGGGGGGGGCTGATCCCGCTGTCTGTTAAGCCGGCACTGGGTGGGCCGGCTGGAGACTGTAATCGGGGATGTGTCTCCCACACCAGTGGGCAGCCCGGATGACTTGGCCTGTGGGGACGGAGCCGACATCTGGCCGGTGCAGGCCCGCTGAGCCCGGGCCCGCTTGCTAGCGGCGCCCGCCACCGCTGCGTCGCCTGGAGGGGAAGGCATGGATCCTGAGGCTCCAACTCGGGCCTCCTGTTGGTGGATGATCGGAGCTCCCTCGCCCCGGTGAGTGATTGTTCTGTGGAGGCCTTTGAATTGAGCCGCCCTGTCTTTTTGGGTGGCTGTTTGTCAGGCTTGGTGGCGGGAGGATCCCCTGACGGACAAGTCTTTCCTCTTTTTGTGGCCGGTCGCGGGCCTGCGTTTGGGGAACTAACGTGGGCAGCCGTGCTTGGCCCTTCTGACCTAACCCCTGAGTAGGGCCTGTTATTGGCCGTGTCGACGGGGGGACCACGTTGCGTTGCCCTGGCCTTAGGAACGGGACTCCCTGAGGGGCTTAGTCTTTTCGGGGGGCGAGAAGGTCTCTTGGACCTCCTGGTACCCTGCATCTGTCCGGGCAAAAGGGAGCCGTTGCCCACAAAAGAGGCGAACCAGTCGGCTACTTCCTATCCGAACTTCAGCCTTACCTCTGAAGCCAGCGTGTCCATCGTCCGTTCGGCGAAGCGATCGATGTGTGGTCACCCGTCGACGTTGATGATCGCCTGGGAGAGCAGGATGGTAAGAGAGAGGTTGCCCTTAGGTAAGGCTACTTATAGCCTGGAGGCTGGCTGAAGGATAGTAATAAAAGCGGGAGGAGGGTGACCAGCGAGGAGGATTCTGAATAGAGAGAGAAAAGGGGGGGTTTACTTTACTTGTCACGTCTCATTGCACGGCGAGGAGAAGTTGTTGATATGTCAGCTGGGGGCTCAACAGTCTAGGGCATACGGCAGCGGCCGAGGTGCCCTCCAGTTTGGTGTCAGTGCACTCTTTTGTTTTCACCTCTGTTGCAGGCAAGGTGGATGGGCCATGAGACCATTACTTGTAGCTCACACTGCTTGGCTGATTTTGAAGGGGTAAGGTATAAAAAGATGACTATGGACCTCAGATGCCAACTCTGTTCTTTCAGCTGTGGATCAAGTGAAAGACAATGCAAAGAAACTGAAGGCACTCTTAGCCATACAATATAAAACTGCCTCAACATCTTCTAGCCTTGACATTTGTGCAATAGTGTTTGGGCCTAAGAAATGCCAACAAACAGCCTGTAGCCTGGGTGCACCATAGGAAAGTTCTTTATTTTGGTTTGTAGCAGGCACAGACCTACCATACCATCACCTTGAAGGAGCTCCACCACCAGCAACACCACCTCGGCCACGTCTGCTACTTGATGATGTCATTCTTTGGCTCCACAAATAGTGCAAATTATTAGACAACCAGCAGATAGAGGTAGACAGCACAGCAGAATTTTAGAATATTAGAGTGCCTGTATGCTGAGTAACCTCACAGACTCTTTTTGAACAGTACCTATGCATACTGTTAGTTCAGAGTACCTACACAGAGAATGGTGCAGTGGAGCAACAGAGCTTTTTTGGAGATTTCACCCAAAACAAATAGGAGCACAGTTGTACAATTGAGCTTGTTGTTAGAGATTAGCCACACAGAGTCTACTGAAAAGCACTGACAAGTTTTGAAGAGATTAAGTGCACAGATCCTGGTGCATGATGTGCAGACAGTATTTTAGTAGATTAAACTAAGAGACACTGATGCACATAGTTCAATTAGATTTTTATTGTTATTGATTAGCCCCACAGGGCCTGGTTCAGTGCACCACTAGGTTTTGGAGAGATTAAGCACTCAAACTTGGGTGCACAGCTTTTTTTGGAGACTAAGGGTGCTTTCACATCTGCGTTTTTCGTAATTCGCGGCAGATGCGGTGAAAAAACCGCATCTGCCGCGTTTGCCGCATAACCGTTCCACTTGCGGCACGGTTGCGTTTTTTTCCATAGGAAGTATAGGGGGACTTGCGGCAGATGCGGCAAGTGCGGTTTTGCACTTGCGGCAGGTGCGGCAGCGAAAAAAACCGCGGTCAGGCGCGGTTTTTTTCGCTGCCGCACCTGCCGCAAGTGCAAAACCGCACTTGCCGCATCTGCCGCAAGTCCCCCTATACTTCCTATGGAAAAAACCGCAACCGTACCGCAAGTGGAACGG
This sequence comes from Allobates femoralis, assembly GCA_033576535.1. Lineage (NCBI taxonomy): Eukaryota > Metazoa > Chordata > Amphibia > Anura > Aromobatidae > Allobates > Allobates femoralis. The sequence goes on from JARQOC010000004.1 coordinate 514,615,262, forward strand.
TTATGCGGCAAACGCGGCAGATGCGGTTTTTTCACCGCATCTGCCGCGAATTACGAAAAACGCAGATGTGAAAGGGCCCTAAGCTGACAAAACCTGGTGCACAGTGGTTTAACAGAGCTTTTTATTTAGGTTAGCTACACAGGCCTGGTGCAGTACACAAATAGCTTTTGGAGAGATAAAGCCTACAAAACCACACACAGCTTTTTTGGAGATTAAGCCAAGAGAAACTTTTGCAGTGGTCAAATAGAGCTTGTTGTTAGAAATTAGCCACACAGGGACTAGTGTAGTGCACTAAGGCTGCCTTCACATTTGCGTATGTGAACACAGCTTATGCTGCGTTCCCATACGCATTCAAACGCATGCGCACTGCGTTCCTATGTTTAACATAGGAACGCATAGTGCCTGCGTTTGGCAGCGTTTGCTGCGTTCGGGTGCGGATGCGGACCATATCTGCTCCTTCCGGTGTCCGCACCCAGGACGCAGCATGTCGCGTCCCTGGTGCGGGCGAGAGTGTGTGATTTGTGCGCAGGCATCCGCGTGCGCACAGATCACTAATGGCGGGCAATGAGAGCGCACGGCGATCTGCAAGCATCTGCAGACCGCCGTGCGCTCCATTATAAACATAGGGGCCGCGGTCTGCATGCAGATGCTTGCAGATGCATCTGCAAAACGCTGCAGATGCATCTGCAAGTCTGAAGGCAGCCTAAGACTATGTTCAAACACGTAAGGTTTTGCTCCAGCAAAAAGGCAGCTAATCCTTATGAGGTATGCCTAGGTTTCTCCAAACTCCAGGTTTTGTTGTGCATTTTTTTTTGCGTGTGTTTTGCATGTTTTTGCTGATTTTTATTTGCTGCATTTTTTCTGCATTTTGGCCATAGAACCATGCAAAAATCACAGATATGAATTAACATGCTCATTCTTTAATAAAATGCCGGAAAACCTGTGGTGTTTACACTTTCTGCAGAGAATGAAAAGAAATGTCAAATTCATCTTTTCCCTGATTCACATAGAATTTGCTGGGAACCAAAAACACAGGCAAAACATGACCTCAAAATCGCAGCAAAAACACAGTAAAGGCCACGTTACACACACAGATATATTTATTGGTCACAGATCTCTGGTTGCAGTGAAATCATGGACACATTGTCCCATTTGTACACGGCCACAAAATGGAGCAATGTGTCCATGCAACCAGAGATCTGTGACCAATATATCTGTGTGTGTAACGTGGCCTTAAAAACACACTGTGTGAACATAGCCTAACAGATTTGGGAGAGATAAAGCCCAGAAAACTGCATTCACAGTGTCCATGTATAGCTTTTTTGGAGATTAAGCTGACAGAACCTGGTGCACAGTGGTCATACAGAGCTATGTTCACAGTTTTAAAGGGAATCTCTCAGCAGATATTTGTTATGTAATCTGAGAGCACCATAATATAGTGGAAGAGACTCTGATTAAGCTGGAAACACACTATCCTACTTACATGTGAGTCTCTCGGGCGAGATTTGGATCAGTGACCCTGAATGGCCTCTCCCTCTCTGGACGGGAGTGTGATGCTGCACAAAAACACAAGCAGCTGACACTCCCGTCCAGAGAGGGAGAGGCCGTTCAGGGTCATTGATCTGAGTCTCGCCCAAGAGACTCACATGTAAGTAGGATAGTGTGCTTTAGCAGCAGAAAGTTATCATTATAGGACAACTGTCTGCTTGGATCCTAGTCCAACCACTCTCACATTACCAATTAGCAGCTCTTTGTCACTTTACAATGCACATAGAGAGCTGTAGTGTGGGTGGAGTTACACACAGCTCAACAATTTAGCTAATCTCAATCTGCTGCAGAGAAAATTGTGACTTTATCAACATTTCTGTATCCAGTAAACTATGTCATATATCACTGGAATCAGGATCTCTGTAATTACTGCATACTGCCATTAGATCACATACCAAAAACCTGTTGAGAGATATAATACAGTTCTTATTTCTCTGAATATTGGTCTGGTATATAGTTTGTTTATAGACTGAGTTATAGAAGGACTACAATAAAAATGTGAGTTTATTTGTTAATATTTGTATGAACAAATCTAGATATATTTCTGAAAAAAATTAAAATGCTAAGTTCGTTACTCATTCTTACATGACCTTTAAAAAATAGATTCGGAAATCTAGCACCAAGTAGGATGTAACAAAGTCTGACAGCTGTAAAGTTAAAGATTTTATTCTGGCTTTTCACCAATCTCTCAAACAATGTGCATATCCTTGGAGTATTAGACTGGACGTCAGCCAAAGAAAAATTCTGAATTTTCATCAGCACTTAACTAAAGAAACAATATTCATTGTGAATTTTCTAACAATTCACTTTTCTACAAACTAGGTCCTGTATTTGTCAATGAGTCAATTCAATTTATTAAGCTACGCTAGAATATAATATTATATTGCAGGTTACAATATATCTATATTTTGCTAGAGAAACGATGAAGAACCATAACACCACCTGGGTCAGACTGATACTCAGAGCTGTTAACAGATATAATTTGGGCCTGTGTGCTGTCTATTATTTTTATGGATAGATCCTTTAAATATAGCCCATTCACTAGTTTTGTGAACATAATTCTCCATCAAGCTCCACCAAACCCAAAAGCTCTACACAGATTGGCTGGTGGCCACTCATCCAACCTTTACCAAGTCCCATTTCTCCAAGATGGCTGGACCTTCATTGTTAATAAGCATCTGTACTTTGTGTCACCCCCACCTCATTGAAGTTTGTAAGCTCTTATGAACAGGGTCAACTATTTTTTTTTTTTTGCATTGTATTTTCTATAACTGTTTGGGTGCTTTCACATCAACAATTGACTAACCCAGGGTATGAGGACTCGGGAATCTGGGCCCTTCGCTGCAGTAGGGATGTCACTGGTGTCCTGCCCAGACCCGTGGCCCTGGTGGTCAACTGAAAAGGGTAGTTGGAATGGGAATTAAAGTTTATAAGTTTATCGTGATGCCACCTGCAGATTCTGGTGATTAAGCACCAGCGCCGCTTCAGACCTCCGGAAGGTGATGGTGCCTCAGCTGAGATGGTACAGCTCCCTGCAGGTAGAGCTGAATCTCCGGGGCAGGGAAGCGCTGGTAGTGATGAAAGTGCTGATGATGGAGGTTAACAAGTTGCAGTGCAGCGAGGAAATAAGTACACAGAGACTCTGTCACTCTACCTGGGTACTTTACTGGAACAATGCTGGTGGTGGTACAGTTCACAGAAGACAACAGTTGTTAGGTAAGGGTAGCCAGCCGGGTAGTCACAGTGGGCTGCAGATTTTCTTGGAGGCTCCTGCGGTATGCTTTCCTTGCTCTAACCTATGTCCCATTTCAGCTGCCTCTCCAGGAACAGCCCGCTTAGTACCAGGCCCGGTTGGGGTGCTTTATGAGTATCCCGGCTTCCCACTCTCCCTCTCTCCTGCACTGGGACTCAACCCCGGTGGGTTATCCTGGTGTGACTGGTTTCCTTGAGACAGGATGTCGGGGCCGGTAGACAGACCTATGACGACCGGTGTTACGACTCAGGGGCTGAGCTCCCTGTGCCGCGTATTTGGAGCCGACGCTCCGGTGTATGGACCAGGGTTCCCTCCCAGAGTATGGTCACTCCATACTAGGGGTCCCCTCCTTCAGTCTGGGCTGCCTGTTCTCTCTGTCCAGGCCCCCTCTCTTGGAGTCCCTTTCCTCTCTCAGGGCTCCCGTACTCCTTAACTTGAGGCAAAACTAGAATCCCCCGTTATTATACCTCCCTCTTCCCCTAACTCCTTCCCCCCAGGGTTTGGGCCCTTACCATTTGCCTAGGTGGGTGTGTGTGAGTGCTGGGATGGGAACATCCTACAAACCCTGCATTGCACTGCGACAGGGGTGACCGCACACTCATTTATGGGTGCTGTACCCCAACTGTGATGCCTGACCAGTGGGGCACCACACAATTTGTAGCAATTGCGGCAGATCAGGTGAAATTGAACTTTTGAACTCAATTCGCCTAATCTGTCGGAAGCCAGCACACTTGCAGCAGGATCTCGGCAAGGCTGCATTCTGCCTAATGCATTTCCTATAGGACTTGCAGACACTTGCAGCACTTGCGGTTTTGCTGAGATCTGACAAATGCGATACTTCCAGCAAGTTTAAAACCACAGCAGGTAGCAGTTTTTGTCCATTGCAACAAGTTTCACATTTGGCGGATCGCAGAAAAACCGCAAGTGCAGCACATGTCCGCAAGTCCTATAGGAAATGCATTAGGCAGGATGCAGTCTTGCCACAATACTACCACAAGTGTGACAGCTTCCGGCAAATCAGGCAAACTGAGTTCGAAAGTTCAAGTTTGCTTTATCTGCCGCAATAGCTACAAACCACTGATGTGAAAGTAGCCTTACTTACAACTGTACAATCCCCTCTGAATTATAAAGCACTGCAGAATATGTTGGCGCTATATAAAGATTATTATTAATAGATGGAAATATTAATCTCTCCCTTCAATTCGCAGGATCGGATAATAGTTGTATGACATTTGGTCGCACTCAGCATAACTAAGCCGGGAGTCATTAGCATATTGAATCAGATGCTATATGCTCATGTGACTCCAGACTAACACTGATAACCAGGTAATTATGCACTAGAAATCAAAATCACTTGCAGAGTTCCTTATACTGCTTATACAACAGCTCATGAAATGTTAATAACAATAAAGCCAGGCTCATACAGCCGTAGATTCTCTTAATGGGAGAAATGGGCCAACTATGGAAATGACTAGAGATGAGCGAACACCTGAGTGTTTGCACTCGGATTTGTTTGCCGAATGTGGGGTGTTCACTGACTTGCTCAGTGAATGTTCGCCGAACGTTCACTGAACATCATTAAACTTAAAGGCAGGCAACTTTACACACATTAAAAACACCTTCAAAGGTGTCTAATAGCTACCAAAAACAGCAGACAAAGAGATCATCTTACCATGTCTCTGCTGTTTGATTGCTCCAGGTCCATATTCCGATGATCTCTCTCAATTCCGCATCTGCACTAGCGGTGAGTTACATGAGTGGTCAGCTGATCTGATCACCATACATCACATCGCATCATGTGACAAGAACGTGTCACATGATCTGGTCATCTGACTTATTTACAATGTTGACCAGATAGTGAATGCCAGCTCTGCTCCAGGTGTTCAGTGACCCACTTAGGTCACCTGAGGTCACCGTTCAGGTAACCATGGTGGCTGCTAATCATAGCGGGTACCATGATTACCTGAGCTATCCTCAGGTGACCTCAGTGAGTCACCACTTATGGAAGGAGCTCGTAGCTCTTTTATTCAGTGACTAGAGGCTAAGGTGACAGAATGCTGTATTCTTCAACATAGCCTCCAATAAGAAGATGTCACAGAGGATCGAGGAGAGGTATGAGGGAGTAATAAAGATGGAGTCCCTAAATGTGTTTGTGCATTTATTTCTAATAAAATGTTTTTCTCTGTGTTGTGTCTTGTTTACTATTTACTTGAAATTCTTATGGGCCGGGTCTAATATTGGCCCGACATTAGGAATTTCGGACCTAATGCCAACTGACAATACAAACCTGGCATTAACCCTATATTACCCAGCCTGCCACTGCTACGTGGCAACTGGAAGAGCTGGAAGAGTCTCGAATGAGACTCGGATCAGTGACCCTAAACGGCCTCTCTTTCTCTGGATGAGTGTGTGATGCTGCACAAAAACCCAAGCAGCTGACACTCCCATCCAGAGAGGGAGAGGTCGTTCAGGGTCACTGATCCGAGTCTCATCCGAGAGACTCGTATGTAAGTAGGATAGTGTGTTTCCAGCTTATGCACACATACTGATTACAAGAAAACAGGTCACAGGTGAAGACAATACCTTTATTAGTCATTCAAACCCATTTGTGTCAACTTCTGTGCATGTTATCAGGCCAAAATCACCAGAGTATGTGAGCTTTTGATCAGGGTAATTTGGATTTTTTTGGTTGTCATTATGATTTAAAAAGATAAAACACAGTTGTTTGACAATGAATGGCTTCACCCAACCACTAAACATGAGTATAAAAAAAGGTTTTGTTTAATCATTCTTATTCTCTGAAAAAAGGCCAAGAAAGCATAAAATCTGCTGTGTATGTAAACCTTTGAGCACAACTGTAAATACAAATTTAGATTGCTGTTTCATATATGCATATGTTGAGGTGGCTACAGCCCATGGAATGGGCTATGAGGGTCAAAGCACACAAAGAGTCAGTCATTTCAAACAACAGTTATTCATTCAAAAGGTCTTGTGAAAAATGGTCACAATATTCACGTTATAGTTTTGGGAATATTTACAGTTTTACTCTTTGATGCAGACTGCTCCCAACATATCACCACTTCCAGGCTTATACCCACTATGTCCAGAGTTCTGGCTGAATGCTCCTTCAGTCCATTCTATCTCCATCATTCCCATAGGGGCCTGCTTGCATGAATAAAAGGGGTGGCTTTCTAGGGCACCACTTCCCCACTGCCAGGACAGTATCAACTTATTCCTTCAGAGTCATGCTACTTTATGTACTTCAATCACAATGATCAATGGTGAAAGCCGAATAAGTACGTTGTCCATAGTTCCTGTGAATCCTTTCTCTCCTAATGGGGAACTTTCCTGTCTAATTAGCATGTCAGCTCCTTTTTATAGACTAAGCTCCCCCCTCCAACAACACTAGTAACTCTTATTATTAACTCTTGACTAAAATGGGAGCAGTCTTCACCCTGGACCCTATAGGGCCACCAATACATGGTTACATTAATGTACTATTCACAGTTATGCTTCTCCTACAGCTCTCATAGGCACAGCATCATCTTCTTTATAAGTGGGGGCAATGCACTCCCATATCCCTTACATTCCTCCCTCCTGTAACTTTCGTTATTCAAATATCTCCCAAAAGTGTACACCTCAAATAGCAGTATTATGTAAACATTGACATCAACATAAAATCTTCATAAACTACAATTTGCAATATGGACACAAAAGGCAAGTCATGGGCAAAGGGGACAGTCCGAAGGGAATAAGGGCACATTCTATAAGACAATCAAGGCAGTCCATGGGGCAAACAAGGGGCAAAGCAGTCCATACAAGAAATAAACAATAGGAAGTGGCATCTCCCTTCTGTGTTTGTCCCTCCTTAATCCAAGGGGCAATGCACAAAAGGTGCAATAATGATGGAGCGGGAAAATGTCACACAGGCTGTGGACCATTACGTCACGGCCACAGCCCTAACTCAAAACATGCCTCCGGGTAGTGCGCCTGTTAAGGGGCTTTCAGCAACTAGCCCAGCATATGTTACTTTGTAGATTTAGAAACCTGGTTATGCTGATTGGGGTTCACAATGATCTTCTTCCAGTGTTGGCAACCAACAAGTGCTGACCCGGGGCAGTAGATCATCTCCATCTGGGCAACAACTATCCCCTATCCACTATCCTTGCCATGGTAGATGTACTCCTCTCCATCAAAAATATAGAATATATAGAAATATTTTCTAATCACATTTGCTGCCCAAAAACCAGAGGGAACACCAACTTTGATGAAGATGATGGGGCAACCTACCACTCCAAGTCTGTATGAGTGCAAAACATGATTAGGGGTCATAGCCCCCTGCCATAAGGACACATTGTCACCCATCTGGTCCTCCTCAATATATCACTGACCATAGGCCTGATCATATTAACATATGAACCCCTTAGAGGCCATTTCCTTAAACTGAGTCAGTGGGGACCAGCTTTATCACAACTCTCCCACACATACTCCCCTTCCCCTATTTTCTATCCATTAAGTTCCAGTGCAAGCTGCCTGAAATGTCACCGATGCTCAAGATCCAACTCTGGTATGGCAGGAAAACTCACTCCTTCCTTGAGGCAGGGTCTTAAACCCCCAGCGGGGCCCCATCAGGCTCACCCTCTCTGGAGCCAGAATCCTCTGCACAATAATGGAGGCAACGCACTTCCACACCCCCTTACACAAGCACTAAATATTCCTTTATATACTGCAGTTTGAAAGTATAAACATACCAAATGTGTTCTGCAAATAAACCAGCTAATTTATCCCATTGACAATGTTCAAAACAAAAGTGGCAATCTAGTAGGTTTTGATATTCTTAAATGTGTAGCAATGCTTCCCTCATTAAAAATTATTTTTACAGTGACTTGTTTGTTTCCACCAACTTAAATGTTTCTACAGACCAAGCATAATTCATCCTGGCAAAACTCCCTGAGGCCAGGGTCAGGCTGTAGTCACACATGCCAGCCTTTTTTGCTCTTGATCCATTTTTAGGAAAAAAAATTTTTCCCAAAAAACGATCCGTTAACAGATGGGGCACTTTATGGGTCATTCTGTTTTTGAAGACCTCTTCCCAGGGTCCAAAAAACATTGCAAGCAACGTTTTTGGGTGCTGGAAAAAAAAGGACCGTTTTTGGTAACATTGGGCCCTATGGGAAACAGATCTGTTAACGGATGGCACATATAGGCACCATCCGTTAATGTATCCGTTTTTACTAGCATTTTTTTGCCAAAAAATGTGTAAATCCAAAAAACGCAGAGCAGCACAGGAAGCTCAAAAAGCACCCAAAAAAATACGGATTTTATAAACGGAACACTATGAAAAACGGATTGGCATGTGTGACCACAGCCTTACACATACCATCCGTTTTTGGCTTAAATCAGTTTTTGGGAACATTTTAAACATTTTTTTTTTAAAGTCTAAAAACGCATATGCGTTAACACATGTGTCTGTGCGTTTTTCAAAAACGCATGCGTTTTTGTGCAGCAGCCCCTAAAATTGCTGCTAGCAGCGTTTTTGGGTGCAGCAGAAAAACGCATGCTTTTTTTAACATGGGGCCCTATGGTAGACGCATGCGTTAACACATGGTACATATAGGCACCATGTGTTAACGCATGCGTTTTTGCATGCATTTTTGGTGAAAAGTCCAAAAAATTCCCAAAAACGTCAAGGACCTCAGGGGACACTATTGGCACCCTTAGAAAATCGGATCCGGTTTTATGTGACCCTGTGTGACCCTGGCCTGATCCATGTAAAATAAATGTTTGAGCGGTTTGAAGAACTTCACCAAGAAGTGTTGTTTCAAGGTGTTGAAGACATATTCCTATGATCAAGCATCTGTGAGACATTCTGGAAAAACTGTTTCCATAGGCATGGTAAATATTCTAAAAATGACAACCAATTTCTGTCATTTGTAGGTTTGGTGGATACTTTAGACCATGAAAAACAGTAAAATCTACTCTATAATTGCCGTAGGCATTTTCATGTCGGACCCCGAAAACGTGCCGTGGATATGTCACACTCTGTGACGTCATCACGGCGAAGCATTGGCCGCTTCGCGGCCATTGCGAGCCGTCGCAATGCCCGCGAAGCGGGCATTGCGACCCCTCGCCGCTGTCATCCCCTGTGTCCCTGTGCCATCCCCTGTGCCCCTGTGCCTCAGTGCCCCTGTGCCTCCCGCTCCGAAGCAGCTGCTGTCAGCACATGCTGACACAGTGCTCCGGAGCCTGTGCCCCTGTGATCCCGCTCCGCTTCTGTGCCTCTGTGCCCAAGTGCCCCAGTGCCTCTGTGCCCCTCTGCCTCTGTGCCTCCTCCTCCATATGCCCGCACACCCCCTCCTCCATATGCCCGCACACCCCCTCCTTCATATGCCCGCACACCCCCTCCTCCATATGCCCGCACACCCCCTCCTTCATATGCCCGCACACCTCCTCCTCCATATGCCCGCACACCCCCTCCTCCATATGCCCGCACACCCCCTCCTCCATATGCCCGCACACCCCCTCCTCCATATGCCCGCACACCCCCTCCTCCATATGCCCGCACACCCCCTCCTCCATATGCCCGCACACCCCCTCCTCCATATGTCCGCACACCCCCCTCCTCCATATGCCCGCACACCCCCTCCTCCATATGCCCACACACCCCCTCCTCCATATGCCCGCACACCCCCTCCTCCATATGCCCGCACACCCCCTCCTCCATATGCCCGCACACCTCCTCCTCCATATGCCCGCACACCCCCTCCTCCATATGCCCGCACACCCCCTCCTCCATATGCCCGCACACCCCCTCCTCCATATGCCCGCACACCCCCTCCTCCATATGCCCGCACACCCCCTCCTCCATATGCCCGCACCACACCCCTCCTCCATATGCCCGCACACACCCTCCTCCATTGCCCGCACACCCCCTCCTCCATATGCCCGCACCCTCCTCCTCCATATGCCCGCACACCTCCTCCTCCATATGCCCGCACACCCCCTCCTCCATATGCCCGCACACCCCTCCTCCATCCCACCATCTCCTATGCCCGCACACCTCCTCCTCCATATGCCCGCACACCCCCTCCTCCATATGCCCCACACCCCTCCTCCATATGCCCGCACACCCCTCCTCCATATGCCCGCACACCCCCTCCTCCATATGCCCGCACACCCCTCCTCCATATGTCCGCACACCCCCTCCTCCATATGCCCGCACACCCCTCCTCATATCCCGCACACCCTCCTCCATATGCCCGCACACCCCCTCCTCCATATGCCCGCACACCTCCTCCTCCATATGCCCGCACACCCCTCCTCCTTCCCACCCTCTATGCCCGCACACCCCCTCCTCCATATGCCCGCACACCTCCTCCTCCATATGCCCGCACACCTCCTCCTCTCACTATGCCCGCACACCTCCTCCTCCATATGCCCGCACACCCTCCTCATATCCCGCACACCCTCCTCATATGCCCGCACACCTCCTCCTCCATATGCCCGCACACCCCTCCTCCTATGTCCGCAACCCCCTCCTCCATATGCCCGCACACCTCAGCCTACACTCCTCCTCCATATGCCCGCACACCCCCTCCTCCATATGCCCGCACACCCCTCTCCATATGCCCGCACACCCCTCCTCCATATGCCCGCACACCCCTCCTCCATATGCCCGCACACCTCCTCCTCCATATGCCGCACACCCCCTCCTCCATATGCCCGCACACCCCTCCTCCATATGCCCGCACACCCCCTCCTCCATATGCCCGCACACCCCTCCTCCATATGCCCGCACACCCTCCCCATATGCCCACCCCCTCCTCCATATGCCCGCACACCCCCTCCTCCATATGTCCGCACACCCCCTCCTCCATATGCCCGCACACCCCTCCTTCAATGCCCGCAACCTCCTCTCATATGCCGACCGCCCCCTAGCGATCCCCTCCTCCATATCCAATATGCCCGCACACTCTCCTCCATATCCCGACATCCCTCCATATGCCCGCACACCCCTCCTCCATAGCCCGCACACTCCCCCATACATACCGCAACCGCGCGAGCACTTGCGGCGCGGTTGCGGTAATCCCCATAAGGATTACCGCAACCGCGCCGCATTGCGAGTCGCTGGCTGAGTGCGAGCACTTGCGGCGCGGTTGCGGTAATCCCCATAAGGATTACCGCAACCGCGCCGCAAGTGCAAGTTGCGGCGCGGTTGCGGTAATCCCCATAGAAAGTATAGGGGGACTTGCGGCAGGTGCGGCAAGTGCGGTTTTGCCGCACCTGCCGCAAGTCCCCCTATACTTTGTATGGGGATTACCGCAACCGCGCCGCAGATGCGTTTTTTTTAATAAAATAAAAAATTTTTTATACAAATAAATTCAATTAAAATAACAAATAATAAATACATTTAATAATAATAAAAAAAGTAAAAAAAAAATAAAAATAAATAATAAAATAAAAAATAATAATAACAAAAAAAAAAAAAAAAATATATTAAAATATTGGACCCCCCAAAAAAAGTATTGGACCCCCCAAAAAAAGTATTGGACCCCCCCAAAAAGTATTGGACCCCCCCCAAAGTATTGGACCCCCCCCCCAAAAGTATTGGACCCCCCAAAAAAGTATTGGACCCCCCCAAAAAGTATTGGACCCCCCAAAAAAAGTATTGGGCCCCCCAAAAAAGTATTGGACCCCCCCAAAAAAGTATTGGACCCCCCCAAAAAGTATTGGACCCCCCCCAAAAAAAGTATTGGACCCCCCCCCCAAAAAGTATTGGACCCCCCAAAAAAGTATTGGACCCCCCCAAAAGTATTGGACCCCCCAAAAAAAGTATTGGACCCCCCAAAAAAAGTATTGGAACCCCCCCCCAAAGTATTGGACCCCCCCAAAAAAGTATTGGACCCCCCAAAAAAAGTATTGGACCCCCCCCCCAAAAGTATTGGACCCCCCAAAAAAAGTATTGGACCCCCCTAAAAAAGTATTGGACCCCCCAAAAAAAGTATTGGACCCCCAAAAAGTATTGGACCCCCCCAAAAAAGTATTGGACCCCCCCAAAAAAGTATTGGACCCCCCAAAAAAAGTATTGGACCCCCCCAAAAGTATTTGACCCCCCCCAAAAGTATTGGACCCCCCAAAAAAAGTATTGGACCCCCCCCAAAAGTATTGGACCCCCCAAAAAAAGTATTGGACCCACCAAAAAAAGTATTGGACCCCCCCCAAAAGTATTGGACCCCCCCCAAAAAAGTATTGGACCCCCCAAAAAAAGTATTGGACCCCCCCCAAAAGTATTGGACCCCCCAAAAAAAGTATTGGACCCCCCTAAAAAAAGTATTGGAACCCCCCCCAAAAGTATTGGATCCCCCAAAAAAAGTATTGGACCCCCCAAAAAAAGTATTGGACCCCCAAATAAAGTATTGGACCCCCCCCAAAAGTATTGGACCCCCCAAAAAAAGTATTGGACCCCCCCAAAAAAAGTATTGGACCCCCCCCATCCAAAGTATTTGACCCCCCAAAAAAAGTATTGGAACCCCCAAAAAAAGTATTGGACCCCCCCAAAAGTATTGGACCCCCCAAAAAAAGTATTGGACCCCCCAAAAAAGTATTGGACCCCCCCAAAAGTATTGGACCCCCCCAAAAAAGTATTGGACCCCCCAAAAAAAGTATTGGAACCCCCCCAAAAGTATTGGACCCCCCAAAAAAAGTATTGGACCCCCCCAAAAAAGTATTGGAACCCCCAAAAAAAGTATTGGAACCCCCCCCAAAAGTATTGGACCCCCCAAAAAAAGTATTGGACCCCCCCAAAAAAGTATTGGACCCCCCCAAAAAAGTATTGGACCCACCCTAAAAAGTATTGGACCCCCCAAAAAGTATTGGACCCCCCCAAAAAAGTATTGGACCCCCCAAAAAAAGTATTGGACCCCCCCCCCAAAAAAGTATTGGACCCCCCCAAAAAAGTACTCAGACCAGCTATAACTATTATAAGCAAATGTATGCACGTTCTAGAATCCCGATGCATTTGCATCGGGCTCACAGCTAGTTATGAATAAGCACTCAAAAATAATCATATATAGTTTTATTAAATAATATTAATATAAAAATGACCTAGTGGGTGGGAGCAAAAAAAAGTGATCCCGTCATAAAGCCCCACGCTGAAGCCCGGCCGACACAAGCCACAGCGGGGAGGCGCGCAGGGAGGCTGCAATTTGAATCTCTCATGAAGATCACGCCTATGGAGGCGTCATAGTATGAAGAGGGCAGCCTGAATGAGTGACTATGAATAGCATAGTCACTCATTATCATCACTAATGAGGTACTTATAAAACGTTTTTATACACTTTGATTATGTGCATATAGGAGCTAAAAGGAGTGTAGGGAAAGTGTTAATATGCTCTAGGGACAGGTTTTAATAGGTTTAAAGGTGTTTTGGGGGTGACAGGATCCCTTTAAGTCAGAGGTTTCTTCTGGTGAACAGCAATCGTCAAGTCTGACCAGATTCTCAATTAGATTAAGGTCTGGGTTTTGACTAGGCCACTCAATACATGTACATATTTCCCCTTAAACCACTCAGAGTCTCAAATCACTGACAGACTGACACAGGTTTTGATCAAGAAACTCTCTGTTTTTCGCACCATCTATTTTACCCTCAACTTTACTGTTTTCACTGCCCCCACTGCCAAAAACATCTTCACAACATGATGCTGCTACCACTATGTTTCAATGTGGGGATGGTGTTCTTGGGATCTTGAGCTGTGTTGGTTAGGCACTAGACATAGCTCTTATATTTGTTACAAAAAACTTCACTTTTGGTCTTCCATACATTTGGTGAGTCTCCCACTTGTCTTTTGGCAAAATCATAATGAGCCTTCAAATTTGTGGCTGTAAGTTAAGGCTTTTTTTCTGGCAACTCATCCATAAAGACCAGCTTTTATTGTTTTTTTCATGGACATACTCTCCAGTCTGCTTGGGAAATCTGCAGCTTCTTAAGGGTATGTTTGGTCTCTCTGCTTCCTCTCTGATTAATGTTCTCCTTGTCCAGGGTGACTTTTGGCGGGTGGTCTTCTCTTGGCAAGATTTTTATGGATATTCCTTACATTTGATGATAATGGATTTAATGGTGCTTCGGAAGATCATCAGAGATTGGGATATTTTTTCAGAACCAATCTCTGACTTGTACTTTTCAACAGCCTTGTCTCTGACTTGTTTGGAGATCTCCTTGTTCTTCAAGCTATTTTCTGAATAGTGGTTCCTCTTAATGGTGTTACAGCCTCAGTGGCCTTTCAGAAAAAAGTGTGTATATACTGACAGCCCATGTGACACTTGCATTGCCCACAGGTAGACTTCCTTTCAATAAGCATCTAACTTTTCAAGTTAATTGCATGCACCAGAACTTTTTAGGGGTTTCATAGCAAAAGGGATAAATACACATGGCAAATTGTATGTGTTTTATCCCTAATTCTTATTTTTTTGCCTATATTTTTCCCACTTTACTTTCACAATTTAGACTATGTAGTGTTAATACATCACATACAAATCGGATTACAAAAATATTTAAACCTAAAGTTTTAGTTTATAATGTACCGTATATACTCGTGTATAAGCCGAGTTTTTCAGCCCAAAAAATGGGCTGAAAAGTCCCCCCCTCGGCTTATACACGGGTCAATACGGTAATCCTATGGTGGAAGGGGGCGCGGGGGGTGGGGGGGCGCTGCGCAGTATTTTTTACCTTGTCCCCCGTTCTGCAGTGCGTTCCGGTGTCTTCCGTGCTCCGTTCCCGGTCTGCTGGGCCTTGTGGTTCCTCCTGGTTCCTCCTCCTTCGGTTCCATCATGGGGGCTGCCATCTTGCTTCTTCTCTCCGCCCCCGGCCAGTGATGTCAGAGCAGGCCGCGCTGTGATTGGCTAGCACCCGTCATCACATGTCACCGGTGCTAGCCAATCACAGCGCGGCCTGCTCCTGACATCACTGGCCGGGGCGGAGAGAAGAAGCAAGATGGCAGCCCCCATGATGTAACCGAAGGAGGAGGAACCAGGAGGAACCACAAGGCCCAGCAGACCGGGAACGGAGCACGGAGGACACCGGAACGCACTGCAGAACGGGAAGACAAGGTAGGAAGCTGTGTGTATGTGTGTGTGTATGTGTATATATGTGTATGTGTGTGTGTGTGTGTGTGTGTGTATATATGTGTGTATGTATGGGTATGTGTATGTAAGTAGGCTGGCTGCCAATATAAGCCATACCTCTGGGGCTGCTGTATATACTTCTGGGGCTGCTGGATACTACCAATGGGGCTTTATATACCTCTGGGGCTACTGTATACTACCACTGGGGCTGTATATACCTCTATGGCTACTGTATACTACCACTGGGGCTGTATATACCTCTGGGGCTACTGGATACTACCACTGGGGCTGTATATACCTCTATGGCTACTGAATACTACCACTGGGGCTGTATATACCTCTGGGGCTACTGGATACTACCACTGGGGCTGTATATACTTCTGGGGCTGCTGGATACTGTCACTGGGGCTGTATATACCTCTGGGGCTACTGGATACTACCACTGGGGCTGTATATACTTCTGGGGCTGCTGGATACTGCCACTGGGGCTGTATATACCTCTGGGGCTGCTGGATACTACCACTGGGGCTATATATACCACTGGGGAGGCTGCTGTATACCACACTGCTGGGGGCTGTATACCTGTGCTGGGGTCCACCCTCGGCTTATACACGAGTCAATAGGTTTTCCCAGATTTTGGGGGCAAAAGTAGGGGGGTCGGCTTATACACAGGTCGGCTTATACACGAGTATATACGGTATGTGCTACAATTAAAGTGAACCTGTCACCTAGATAAAGCCCGCAGGCTAACACTACCTGTTCCTGCACCTTCCTATTACTACTCTAACTATCCCTCTCTGTGCTAAATGTGACCTGTGACTGTTTAATAATATGTATTTAAAACTTACTGGGGCGTATATTAATGAACCGGGGGCTACCATTGGAGCACATTGCATCAGCTCATCTGTGATCTTAGATGTGCTGACATAATATGCTCCACAGATCATGTGCAATGTGCAAATTGAAGTCAGGCGATTCACCTTTTAGGAGTATTGACCCGAAGTTCCAGAAATGACGCGTTTGCCGTTATACCAGGAAGGCTGCAGACCGGAGCGAGGCAGGATGGGGGGCACACAATTTAATTTCAAGATCACGGCCACGGGCGTGATAAAGGATGCTGGAGGTGGAGAGAGGGACCAAAAGAGGACGCCCGAGGGGGCTAGTAATGGTACCCCAGTAAGATTTAAATACATTTTATTAAACAGTCACAGGTCACATTTAGCACAGCGAGGGATATTTAGAGAAGTAATAGGAAGGTGCAGGGACAGGTAGTGATAGCCTTGGAGGCTTTATCTAGGTGACAGGTTCACTTTAATGAATATTGCATTAATAATTAATATAGATTCAAATACAAGAGAATTGAATAGATGTTATTCAATGAAATAGTGTCCAAAATGAACAGTTAAAATAGTCACAGACAATATTAATGGAAAACTGAAGAAAAGCACTGGAAAAAATAAGAAAAAAGTGGTTTCATGCATTAAATCAATTAAAACATCATACTAGATGAACAAACTAATGGAACAGCTATATAGCCAGTATAAATCATAAGAACAAAGTGTAGCTAAAATTATGAGAACAAAGTGTAGCTGATTTGCTCATTTACAAAATATGGTTAGATTATATTCAGATTACATATCCATCTTCCCTTCATCTAAGCCAGAACACCCTCCATGTTACCCAAAATAACACTATGAATGCTTTTTACTTTTAAGAGTAATTCATCATAACTATAAAAAAAAGTTTGAAATGTCTCAGAAAAGATTTCAGAGTGTTATAATCTTAAATTTCTTGTGCAGTCCAAATTCCTATGACATTTTCTTCAAACCTATGTCTCAGTTTCCTGGAAGTAAGTCCCATGCATTTTAAATTGCAGAGACAAATTGCACATTAAACAACACATGACTGCCGCGTTCTTCCCTAACTGATGTAGTATTCTGATACCAGAATTCATGTGATATACGGGTGGCGTGCGCTTTAATATGAATGGCATCAGTTAGCTCTGTCTGGTTTTTAGATATGTTGAGAACTACGTTCAATATTATCTATGGTAAATATAGAAAAATGATTTTGTTCTGTTTTGTGAATTTAGCAGGATTCTCTGAGCCCCATGCCTACACCTTTCACTCTTCTCCCTGTTAATGATCAATGTTGAAGCTTGAAATACATGGCCAGACCTTGTCCCATGAATCCATAATGCACAATGATGAAACCTTTAACTCTATGGAATAGATGGAATGTTTCCTGGTATCTCTCCCTAATTTGAGCTGTATTGGCAGCTTTTATGCCCCTTTGAAGGTGTTTTCCACACCATTGATTTTGCCTCCCATTGATTTTAATGAGGTTCAAAAGTTTGGTGAACCATTCTCTGATCTATTCAGCGATCATATGCCCATTCAGTGAACTGAACTTTAAAAGGTTCGCTCATGTCTAGTCTCCTGATGAACTCTGCTTATCTTGTAGGCAAATGCATCAATAATTATTATGGAGATATTGCTTGCATCCTGAGATTTTGAGGAATCATGTTGCTCATTGTGCTATAATATTGCTTATCAGTATTTATGGCAGTTTATAGGGACATATTTGGGTCAACCTTTGTTGAGTAGGGGCACCATTATCGTCATCTATGATGGTACCTTTACACGCCGCCACCGAAAGGTAGAAACCGGCAGGTATCCGAGACAATTGTACCTTTTACCTTCAAAACACTGCGAAGTGGCGGCGTGTAATTCAGGTTGTACCTTCCTGTCTCTTTGGATACCTGTCTTTTAGCCGTGCTGAAAAACAAGCAGGCATAACCCCTATGGTGGTAATCGGGGCACAGGCATGGTATTTGAGTTACCTGGGGCGTGCCACAGCGTCATGTATACCACGCCCCACCAGCTATCATTGGTGGGGACTACTGTGTACCCATTGGCTGTCCCTGCACAGGGCGGTATATTTAACGAGCTGACCAGTCACAATACACATTTGCTATAGCGTCATTTATTAGCCACCCTCCCTGCGCTGGCTGGCCAATCATGATGTTATTGCATTGTTCAATCACCGTACGAGCGTCGCGTAATACACTACTCTGTCAAGCCTATGTAGTTACGGCACACAATATGTACGCCCATATTCCCTTGTGGTAGCAGCGTGTAAATCAGGGAAGGTACCCCACAGAAGGTAACCTGCGGCACCTGTCGGCAATTCCAGGGAACGAAAATACCTTCTGTGGAGCACCTTGTGGCGGCATGTATTTGTGGCATCAGGTACCGTTAGCATCCATTGAAAACGCGCGCGTGCACGTGCGGTGCCTACCTGTTGCTACCCTCGGTGGCGGCGTGTAAAGGTACAATCAGGGTGCCAACCTCCACGGCTAGGTAGGGTTCTGTCATGACAGGGAGAGGAGATCACTGGCAAGTAGCCAAATCTAAGGGTAGACAAGGGACATGGTAAAGGGGGGTATAACACAACAAAAGCAATTCCATGGCTTTGACAGGAATAACTGCTCTTGAGAGGTCAGGATAAAAGAACTATAAATGGCACATAAGGAAGCCAGAACTGAGTATAAAAATCAGAAAAGGGTGGCAACAAGAAGCAGCTGCAATTAGCCCAAAAGGAATCAGAGTAGGGTCAAAAAGGAAATCATAACTCTACATCACCAAAAACTGCTAATCATTGTGACCTTTAGATCTCAATTGCCACAAAGGTCCTAGCCAAACACAATACACCGATATCATGCGACAGACACAGGCCGCTCATTGGTCGCCGGCATATGCGGCGGCCAATGAGCGCCGCATATGCAAAACACCTGCAAGGAGCGCAAATTTTAAATTCGCGCGCCACGCAGCTCTCATCTAAGCCCCCCGCTCCTCCTGTCTCCTGCCCGCGCTCCCCCCCACCCATCCTGATGTGTGTGTAAGTGTGCATGATGCATGTATGTGCAGGTGTGCTGTGTGCATGATGCATGTGTGTGCAGGTGTGCATGATGCAGGTGGCTGTGTGCATGATACATGTGTGCGCAGGTGTGCTGTGTGCATGATGCATGTGTGTGCTGTGTGCATAATGCATATATGCATGATACATGTGTGTGCAGGTGTGCTGTGTGCATGATGCATGTGTGTGCAAGTGTGCTCACTCCAACACTACCCCCCTGCCACCATCCTGCCCTACCCCCCCTGCCACCATCCTGCCCCGCTCGCCACCATCCAACCCTACCCCCCTGCCACTATCCTGCCCCGCTCGCCTCCATCCAACCCTACACCCCTGCCACCATCCTGCCCCGCTCGCCACCATCCAACCCTGCCCCCCTTCTGCCTCCATCCTGCCCCCTCTCCGCCTCCATCCTGCCCCCCCTCTGCCTCCATCCTGCCCTCCCCTCCGCCTCCTTCTTGCCAGCCCCCCGGCTCCATCCTGCCCACCTGCCTCCATCCTGCCCCGCTCGCTCCATCCTGTCCCCCCCCCATAACCATCCTGTCCCCCTATTCCATCCTGCCCCCCCGGCAGTTAGCGGTCATGTGACCGATCAGCTGATTGGTTTCCCAGGCAACGACAGGCCTGTAGGACCTAGAAGACGGAGGTGGAGTGAGCCGGAGGACAGGTGAGTATCCTCACTGAGGATTTTTTTACTTTTACTGTGGAGGAGCGGGGGGCCGCGGGGAGCGGAGTATCACCATATACTATAATGCTGCTATACATGTACTGTAATGTACCGCCATATACCATAGTGCTGCTATACATGTACTGTAATGTACCGCCATATACTATAGTGCTACTATACATGTACTGTAATGTACCGCCATGTACCATAGCGCTGCTATACATGTACTATAATGTGCCACCATGTACTGAACAAGTTCTGTCAGTCACAGCATGTCAACTACGTACATATTCTAGAATACCCGATGTGTTAGAATCGGGCCACCATCTAGTATATAATACTTACGGTATATTAACATTATTATAATGGTATATTTATGTTGTTGTTGTTTTATTATTATTTTTATTATTATTATTATTTTGCTGTTATTAGGATGGGTGATTGATTTAGCTAGTGTGAGGTTAAGTGTTATAGCTTCTTTACATATTCTTCACTGTACAATGATGCTCTAAACAACATGTTTGCAAGGAACTGAACTAGACCTCTTGGTTGGTTTTATACTATAAATAAGGATGTTTTTATGCATCTCACCTGTCCCTTTGTGTGCACGGCTGAAGTCCAAGTTGTCGTGCCTTTCTTAGAAATACGTGCATTTAGTTTGCTTGAGACAACATATTGTTTGCTTGTTCAGCGATGACTTATCCCATAGCGCCATCTGTTGACAATGTTCCCACATTACATTAAGTTTACTGCATAGTCTAATTTTGGTCCCTCCATGCCTATGTAATCCCATGAGGCCGTGCTCTAGACTCTGCCCCTTCTCCTCCAGAAGCCATTACAGCCTCATACAAGCTGACATGCTGGTGTGCTGACCCTTCTCTCCCTAGATTTCAGCTTATCTGCATGTTTCCCTCAACATAGCACAGTCGGTGAGTTTAATATGCTGCTGCCCACCTATATGTACAATGTAGCTACACTGCTGATTATCATCTTATCATTCTTCTGCGATTATACTTATTGCGTATTCGCCGTATCGTGCAATCACATTGTGTGACCTGTAACAATGTAATGTTTTGCACTTCATATATGCTCATGTTGTACTGAGAATTTCTATTTGTTTTTTCTAGTTTTACACTTAACCCATTAATAAAAGTTGAAAAGGACCCCCAGCGTCCATGTCAATGCATTGATGGGAAAGAGTTTACCTGTCTGTCAACTCGTTCTTCAGGAGTACAGAGCGAGGGTGCCAGAACACAAGTAACAAGTTAAATAGAAGCAGGAAATCCAGCATTGTAGAAAAAAAACTCCAACTTTATTCAAGATACATTGAAAAACACAGGTAAAAACAACATATTACAGGTATGATAAAGTGGACACACCCAGGCATCAGTTTACACGTTTCAACGCTTTGACTGTCACATAGTCATAACCAGAAGCCCTGTCAGGAGCAGTGCGCTTTTGAGTTTACAAGGCTAAATAAGCCCCAGTGCATCACATGACACTAAAACATTACATAGCAAATACAGCAGGGGCGGACAAACAGCATATTCAGCCTGTGCATTGAACCGGGGTCCCCAAGGGAGAGGGGGCCCTGAAGGAAAGGTGGCACAATCAGCTGCTGAGGCTTCCGGGTCCATCAGAAAGCCTGCAGCAGCAGTAGACTAAGAGGAGAGGGAGGGCCTGAGTGATCTGCAGACAGAAGGGGGGGAGGTTGCTCTGATGCACTGTGCATTGGCCCCTTCCTCTCCTCTTATCGATGCTGCTGCTGGGTCTGTGATACAGGATGCTGCTGCTGGGTCTGTGATACAGGAGAGTGGAGTCTCAGCTCTGCAGTCGCACAGTATGTGGGTCCACACTTTACGACTTTCCCCATCTGCAGACTCAAAGGTGGGAGGGGAGCTCTTTGTACTGGGATACTTACAAGCCTCCACAGCATTCAGATTGCTCACATGTGGATATACACAAGTTGGATGAGAGGGGGAGTGAGAGGGAGATAATTGTGCCTCAATGTAAATCTACCCATAGCCACTATAGAGGGCCTCTAGTAGTCACAGGTACTGCACCCAGTGACTCTGTGGTCTCATCCCTTATCAGCCAAGCATAGTCTCTGCTTTATGACCACATCTATGGTGGCTGATAGAGAATTAGCAAGTGCCTTGTTTACAGCTCCCTCATACAGTAGAGCTCTGGACAAACAGGGGGCACTCACTATCACTGTCAGGAACACCATCTGCTCTGCTTGTCGGGCAGAATCCCTAAACTTAGTGATGTCAGGGGCCTGGGGTGATAGTGCCCCCCAGTGCACTGTCTTCTCCCACCTGCACTATAGGATGAGTGCAGCATCTGGACTGTTGGTGCTAGCAGAGACCAGTGTCATCACCAGCGGGGCAGTGCTGATCTCCTGCACCTCTATATATAGTGACACCGCTCTGTCACTACTGGCTTATAACTATCCATAATCCGCTAACAGTCTGGACACTGCGCTCATCGCACTGTGCATGAGGGAGAGGACAGCGCACAGGGGTAAGAGACAGTGCACATGGGGAGAGAGCAAATGAGGGAGAGTGACAGCACATGGGAAAAGAGCGAACAGGGGGAAATATAAAGTGCACAGGGGGAGAGCGAGAACAGTGGGGAGAGTGACAGCACACAGGAGGAGAGAGATGGCACACAGGAAGATATTGTACAGGCAGGAGAGACAGTGCACAGGGGGAGACAGACAGCTCAAAGAAGAGAGCACACGAGGGGAAAAGACAGCACGGGGGAGAGGGAGCAGATGAGGGAGAGAGACAGCTCAGAAGCGGACATGAGAACCCATGGGAAACATCACATACTGGGGGCTGTGTGTGGCCTCCTGCTGTATATTGGGGGCTGTGTGTGGCCTCCTATTGTATACTGGGGGCTTTGTGCTGGCTCCTGCTGTATACTGAGGGCTGTGTGTATACTTCTGGTGTATACTTGGGGCTGTGTGCGGCAGGTTAATAGAAGAATAGCAGAGAGGTTTTTTTAGTGGCTTTGGTGTATGTGTGGCTCTTGCTTCACTGAGATTCATGTCTGAGTGTGCACCATTTTCCAGAAGTCCTTGCCTTTGCCAAGCTTCCCTAAATATTTCACTGATATTCAAAAGCTGTGTTATAATATCAATGTGTTTTGTTGCCTATAGAAACCAATCAAAAGTTGAGCTGTGATTGGTTGTTATGGGCTATCTGATAAATACCCAGTATAACTGTCAAAACAGCCAAGGCAGTATCTACTAGCTCACACATACAAACAGTAAATAGGCCTTTTCTGGTGAATGACTGTAAAGTGTGGGGTTAAAATTTCCCCTAAAAACATCATCTATGACATTCAATGTGTCAAATGAGGTGCCTGTGAAAAATGTTGTGATTGTAAATGTGACAGTGCAAATTCCTACACACACACAGCTTTATATATTAGATATATTTATATGCTCTTGTGCATGTGTGTACTATGTAAATACATGTTTAATGTGTAAATAGGTATGTGCATATTTTATTATACTGTGCTTAATGTACAATACATGTAATTTATATGTAAATGTGCGTGTATTTTGGTAGGTGCTGTAGGAGCTTGCTGGTGGTGGTGGTGGGGGGCCTAGACATAAATCCTACACAAAGGCCCTTCACTGTCAGTGTCCGCCCCTGAAATACAGGGTTAAAAACATAGTGCAATGAAATACATGTAAAACCAACCAAAAAGTTAAATGCTTTAAACAAACAGGTTCTAGTAAAATAGCATTGGATCCATGCATTTATTGAGGCCTGCGGGGTATAGAGGTTTCCATCATAAGTTATTAAATAATTAAATTAGCTTCTCCACTGAGAATCTTTTGTCTCAAGTCCCCACCTCTTCTGGGTTGGTTAACCCTCTCTATTCCATGGAACTCGAACCCTGTGAGATCCCCTCCATGAGTCTAGAAAAATGCTTGGGCATATTGAAAGGATTTAGGCATCATCATTTGTTGAATCACCAAGAGGTTCTCCAGTACATTGCCGTATACTCCTAGTTGTACACCCTATATATGAAAGATTACATACATTACAGGAAGTCATATTTACAGCATATACACTACCACAGTTTATAAACTGATTGATTCTGACACTTTCAGGTCAAACGTTTACATTAATCTGCTTAATAGTTTTCGCACTTTTTATTAAACATTGTTGTATTCTCTGCTATACGTGGTAACCAGAATGGGTTTGTTCTCTTTTTCAAGTCCATTGTATTTTTGGAGTGTTTTAAAATATCCTCCCTTGTTATGCTATCCACCTTTTTGGCCGCGTTTTTAACCCCTTCAGGACCCAGCCTATTTTGACCCTAAAGACCTTGGCCTTTTTTGCAATTCTGACCAGTGTCCCTTTATGAGGTTATAACTCGGGAACGCTTCAACCGATCCTAGCGATTCTGAGATTGTTTTTTCGTGACATATTGGGCTTCATGCTAGTATTAAATTTAAGTCGATAATTTTTGCGTTTATTTGTGAAAAAAATCAAAAATATGGCAAAAATTTTGAAAATTTCACAATTTTCACATTTTTAATTTTTTTTTCTGATAAACAAGATAGATATGTGACAGAAAAAAGTTATTAAATAATATTTCCCACATGTCTACTTCACATTAGCACAATTTTGGAAAAAAAATAATTTTTTGTTAGGACGTTATAAGGGTTCAAAGTTCATGAGCAATTTTTCATTTTTCAACCAAAATTTACAAATCATTTTTTTTAGTGACCACTTCACATTTGAAGTCCTTTTGAGGGGTGTACATGACAGAAAACACCCAAAAGTGACACCATTCCAAAAACTTCACCCCTCAAACTACTCAAAACTACATTCAAGAAGATTATTAACCCTTCAGGTGCTTCACAGGAACTAAAGCAAAGTGGAAACAAAAAATGGATATTTTAATTTTTTTATCAAAAATGTTCTTTTAGCCTCAATTCTTTCATTTTCACATGGGCAACAGGATAAAATGGATCTTAAAATGTGTTGTGCAAATTCTCCCGAGTACATCGATACCTCATATGTGGTCATAAACCATTGTTTGGGCGCACGGCAGGGCTCAGAAGTGAAGGAGCGCAATTTGACTTTTGGAGCTAATTTTACATTCAAAAAGTGAAATTGCGCTCCTTCCCTTCTGACCCCTGCCGTGCGCCCAAACAGTGGTTTATGACCACATATGAGGTATCGGTGTACTCAGGAGAAATTGCCCAACAAATTTTAGGATGAATTTTATGCTGTTGCCATGTGAAAACGAAAAAATTTAGGCTAAAAGAAACTTTTTGTGAAAAAAAAAGTACTATTTCATTTTCACAGATCAATTTGTAAAGCACCTGGGGGTTCAATATGCTCACTACCCATCTAGATATGTTCCCTGGGGGGTCTAGTTTCCAAAATGGGGTCACTTGTGGGGGAGCTCCACTGTTTAGGCACACAGGGGACTCTCCAAACGCGACATGGTGTCCGCTAACAATTTGAATAAAAATCAGCTCAAATTGTTAGCTGTAACCATGTTGTGTTTAGTGAGCCCCTGTGTGCCTAAACATTGGGGCTCCCCCACAAGTGACCCCATTTTGGAAACTAGACCCCCCAAGGAACATATCTAGATGCATAGTGAGCACTTTGAACCCCCAGGTGCTTCACAAATTCATTCATAAAAATGAAAAAGCACTTTTTTTTCCACAAAAATTTTCTTTTTTCATTATTATGGATCAATTTGTGAAGCACCTGGGGGTTGAAAGTGCTCACTATGCATCTAGATACGTTCCTTTGGGGGTCTAGTTTCCAAAATGGGGTCACTTGTGGGGGATCTCCAATGTGGAGACGCACAGGGGCTCTCCAAACGTGACATGGTGTCCGCTAACAATTTGAATGCAAAATGAGCTCAAATTGTTAGCGGACACCATGTTGCGTTTGGAGAGCCCCTGTGCGTCTCCACATTGGAGCTCCCCTACAAGTGACCCAATTTTGGAAACTAGACCCCCCAAGGAACTTATTTAGATGCATAGTGAGCACTTTGAACCCCCAGGTGCTTCACAAATTCATCCGTAACAATGAAAAAGTACTTCTATTTCCACTAAAATTTTCTTTTTCCATTTTTAAAGATTAATTTGTGAAGCACTGGGATGTTCAAAATGCTCACCACCCATCTAGGTAAGTTCCCTGGGGGGTCTAGTTTCCAAAATGGGGTCACTTGTAGGGGAGCTCCAATGTTTAGGCACATAGGGGCTCTCCAAACGTGACATGGTGACAGCTAACAATTTGACCTGATTTTTATTCAAATTGTTAGCGGACACCATGTCGCGTCTGGAGAGCCCCTGTGCTTCTCCACATTGGAGCTCCCCCACAAGTGACCCCATTTTGGAAACTAGACCCCCAAAGGAACGTATCTAGATGCATAGTGAGCACTTTCAACCCCCAGGTGCTTCACAAATTGATCCATAATAATGAAAAAAGAATTTTTTTGTGGAAAAAAAGTGCTTTTTCATTTTTATGGATGAATTTGTGAAGCACCTAGGGGTTCAAAGTGCTCACTATGCATCTAGATACGTTCCTTGGGGGTCTAGTTTCCAAAATGGGGTCACTTGTGGGGGAGCCCCAATGTTTAGGCACACAGGGGCTCACTAAACACAACATGGTTACAGCTAACAATTTGAGCTGATTTTTATTCAAATTGTTAGCGGACACCATGTCGCGTTTGGAGAGCCCCTGTGTGCCTAAACATTGGAGCTCCCCCACAAGTGACCCCATTTTGGAAACTAGACCCCCCCAAGGAACTTATTTAGATGCATAGTGAGCACTTTGAACCCCCAAGTGCTTCACAAATTGATCCGTAAAAATGAAAAAGTACTTTGTTTCCACAAAAAATTTATTTTTTCATTTTTACGGATCAATTTGTGAAGCACCTGGGGGTTCAAAGTGCTCACTATGCATCTAGATACGTTCCTTGGGGGGTGTAGTTTCCAAAATGGGGTCACTTGTGGGGGAGCTCCAATGTTTAGGCACACAGGAGCTCTCCATACGCGACATGGTGTCCGCTAACAATTGGAATTGTTAGCGGACACCATGTTGCGTATGGAGAGCCGCTGTGTGACTAAACATTAGAGCTCCCCCACAAGTGACCCCATTTTGGAAACTACACCCCCCAAGGAACGTATCTAGATGCATAGTGAGCACTTTGAACCCCCAGGTGCTTCACAAATTGATCCGTAAAAATGAAAAAATTATTTTTTTGTGGAAAGCAAAAGTACTTTTTTAATTTTATGGATCAATTTGTGAACCACTTGGGGGTTCAAGTGCTCACTATGCATCTAGATACGTTCCTTGGGGGGTGTAGTTTCCAAAATGGGGTCACTTGTGGGGGAGCTCCAATGTTTAGGCACACAGGGGCTCTCCATACGCGACATGGTGTCCGCTAACAATTGGAATTGTTAGCGGACACCATGTTGCGTATGGAGAGCCGTTGTGTGACTAAACATTAGAGCTCCCCCACAAGTGACCCCATTTTGGAAACTAGACCCCCCAAGGAACGTATCTAGATGCATAGTGAGCACTTTGAACCCCAGGTGCTTCACAAATTGATCCGTAAAAATGAAAAAATAATTTTTTTGTGGGAAAAAAAAGTACTTTTTTAATTTTATGGATCAATTTGTGAACCACTTGGGGGTTCAAGTGCTCACTATGCATCTAGATACATTCCTTGGGGGGTGTAGTTTCCAAAATGGGGTCACTTGTGGGGGAGCTCCAATGTTTAGGCACACAGGGGCTCTCCATACACGACATAGTGTCCGCTAATAATTGGAGCTAATTTTCCATTCAACTTGTTAGCAGACACCATGTCATGTATGGAGTGCTCCTGTGTGCCACCAGCACAAGGGCAACTGGAAGAGTTGGGGTACAGCACCAGAAAATGGCACCTCTAATGTGCTATTTTCTGGGGTGGCTGTGAGTTGCAATTTGCAGTGTGGGGGGCCACAACATTTGGGTCTCTCCACGATGGGGATTGCAGCCCCCCAACTGCCAAGTTGTACCTGGCTGGCATCCAAAAATAAGGCAAAGCTCCTTGTCATTTTATTGGTAGACGTAAAAAAAAAAAATGGCGTGGGGCTCCGCCATATTTTTGGTCCAGTCAGGTACAACTTGGCAGCTACGGACTGCCAGCAACCCCCAGCTGCCTCGTTGTACCTGGCTGGTACCCAAAAATACAGCAAAGCCCTTTTTTTTTTCTTTCTAGAACTAATTCTAGAAAAAAAAATGACGTAGGGCTCCGCCATATTTTTGGTCCAGCCAGGTACAACTTGGCAGCTACGGACTGCCATCAACCCCCAGCTGCCTCGTTGTACCTGGCTGGTACCCAAAAATACAGCAAAGCCCTTTTTTTTTTCTTTCTAGAACTAATTCTAGAAAAAAAAATGACGTAGGGCTCCGCCATATTTTTGGTCCAGCCAGGTACAACTAGGCAGCTGGGGGCTGGATTCCACAGCATGGAGAGGCCCAAGCGTTCTGGGCCCCCCATGCTGCGAATTGCATCCCGCAGCTGCCCCAAAAAATGGCGCATTCATTGAAGCGCCATTTTTTGGCGCTGTACCCAGACTCTTCCAGTTGCCCTGGTGCCGGTGGCAAACTGGGTAATAAAGGGGTTAATGCCAGCTTGTTATTGGCAGCTGGTAGGGATGAGCGAGTCTACTCGCTAGGACTCGTTACTCGGCGATTCTTAAGGGACTCGCTGGACTCGGGAATCGGCGAGTCTTTTAGCGAATACTCGCTCAGTAACGAGTCCAATGCAAGTGAATGGCAATCTTAGTTTTGTCATAGTTTACTTTCTCTCACTCGCTAGACTCGCTAGACTCGCTCTATCACATCGCTATATAGCTTGAATCTCCCCAAACAGCAGCGAGTCTGAGCGAGTCTACGAGTCCGAATCCTAGCGAGTCTGCGATTCCGAGTCCTGTATTCTCTATTCGGGACTCGCGAATCCAGAATCTTTTATGTTACTAGTCAGCATTGCGTGTTAGGTCAGAAAACTTGTGAAGATAGCCAATCATAGTCAGTAATGGCATAGCAGCTTTGGTTGTGTCAGGACTATGATTGGCTGCTGTCCATCGTGATGCCTATGTCATCTATGACAGGCAAGGCAGTATATAAGGCTTGCCCCCGCCATTTTGGGCACATTGCTGAGAAGAGCTGACCTAGTGCAGGGAGACTTGGAGCAGATCTAGGGACAGTTAGGCAGTGTAGGAGTCACATATAACCCAAAAGTTCTTTTCAGAACTAACAGGACGCAGTGTAGGAGTCAAGATTCCTCACACATAACCCAAAAGTTCTTTTCAGAACTACCAGGACGGAGGATTGCTGTACAGGACTGTAAGGAAGGGAGATAGGAGCAGCCTTACAGTGAATCCAGCACCATCCTCAGAGCTTAGTTCACCCAGCTTTCCGCAGAGCTGTAATCCTAAGCTTTTTCTTATTTTTGGCACTAGTCTACCAAATAATTTTGGTGCCATTTTTCCACAAAAAATTTCCTGTGCCAGTGCGTAGCTGTACGGTGTCCTGCCTGCAGCTCGCACGGTACTTGTAAACTTGCACGCAGCCAGCACCGCAGCCTAAGTGTGCCTGGTTGTGCGTACTAAACAATTTTTTCCTGTGCCAGTGCGTAGCTGTACGGTGTCCTGCCTGCAGCTCGCACGGTACTTGTAAACTTGCACGCAGCCAGCACCGCAGCCTAAGTGTGCCTGGTTGTGCGTACTAAACAATTTTTTCCTGTGCCAGTGCGTAGCTGTACGGTGTCCTGCCTGCAGCTCGCACGGTACTTGTAAACTTGCACGCAGCCAGCACCGCAGCCTAAGTGTGCCTGGTTCTGCGTACTAAACAATTTTTTCCTGTGCCAGTGCGTAGCTGTACGGTGTCCTGCCTGCAGCTCGCACGGTACTTGTAAACTTGCACGCAGCCAGCACCGCAGCCTAAGTGTGCCTGGTTGTGCGTACTAAACAATTTTTTCCTGTGCCAGTGCGTAGCTGTACGGTGTCCTGCCTGCAGCTCGCACGGTACTTGTAAACTTGCACGCAGCCAGCACCGCAGCCTAAGTGTGCCTGGTTCTGCGTACTAAACAATTTTTTCCTGTGCCAGTGCGTAGCTGTACGGTGTCCTGCCTGCAGCTCGCACGGTACTTGTAAACTTGCACGCAGCCAGCACCGCAGCCTAAGTGTGCCTGGTTCTGCGTACTAAACAATTTTTTCCTGTGCCAGTGCGTAGCTGTACGGTGTCCTGCCTGCAGCTCGCACGGTACTTGTAAACTTGCACGCAGCCAGCACCGCAGCCTAAGTGTGCCTGGTTCTGCGTACTAAACAATTTTTTCCTGTGCCAGTGCGTAGCTGTACGGTGTCCTGCCTGCAGCTCGCACGGTACTTGTAAACTTGCACGCAGCCAGCACCGCAGCCTAAGTGTGCCTGGTTCTGCGTACTAAACAATTTTTTCCTGTGCCAGTGCGTAGCTGTACGGTGTCCTGCCTGCAGCTCGCACGGTACTTGTAAACTTGCACGCAGCCAGCACCGCAGCCTAAGTGTGCCTGGTTGTGCGTACTAAACAATTTTTTCCTGTGCCAGTGCGTAGCTGTACGGTGTCCTGCCTGCAGCTCGCACGGTACTTGTAAACTTGCACGCAGCCAGCACCGCAGCCTAAGTGTGCCTGGTTCTGCGTACTAAACAATTTTTTCCTGTGCCAGTGCGTAGCTGTACGGTGTCCTGCCTGCAGCTCGCACGGTACTTGTAAACTTGCACGCAGCCAGCACCGCAGCCTAAGTGTGCCTGGTTCTGCGTACTAAACAATTTTTTCCTGTGCCAGTGCGTAGCTGTACGGTGTCCTGCCTGCAGCTCGCACGGTACCTTCCATCTCTCTAAAAATATCTTAGCCTCTAGTGTGTACCTTTCACGAAATAGTACCTGCTACTTGTTTTACAAGCCCCCAGAAAGCCACCAGAAATTACAAAATGTCACACAAAAAACCAAATCCCAAAAAAAGTCTTGCTAAGGGACAGGGACGAGGTACAGGCATTGGTAGTCGTGGCCAACTATCCACCAGTTCGGGCAGACAGACGAGGATTGATCGATCGTTCCTCCTGTCTAACTTTCCCCGTCAGGAAAGTAAACGAGTATTGAGGCCGGAAGACGAACAGCATCTAACGTCTTGGCTGGCAGACAAGACCTCAACAACAGGTTCTTGCAGCACTCAAGGTTCCTTGAGCACTGTATCTACTGTTGGTACATACCATGCTGGGTCATCTAATCCACAACCTCTTCACAGTTCCTCAGACCAACAGCAGCCCCATGAAAATGTTGACACAGACATGGGTCACTCAGATGACTTATTTGGTACATATAATCCTTTACATGAATCCGGTTTGCCAGACTCCGTAGTAGATGAGATACTTGATGAAGAATTGTCCATTCATGGACAAGTTTTAGAGACACCCCGGCCACATGAACGTGTCTTTCAGCAAAGTCTTAGACCGTCTCAGGAGTTGGAGGATGATGATGATGAGACAGTGACACACTTGTCATCTGGGGAGCAAAATCTATCTTGTTATCGGGAAGATTTAGAAGAGGAAGGGGTTGATGATGAGACAACTGATCCCACGTGGAATGTTGCGATGCAGAGCCAGCAGAGCAGCACGGAGGAAGAAAGTGTGTATGTCCCACCAACAAAGGCAGCAAGGCCGACTCCTCCCACCAGAACTCAAAGAGTCACCACTGTTGCCCAAAATGTGTCCACTGTGGCTCAAAATTTGTCAACTGTTGGACAAAATGTCTCAAATGTGGGCCTCAGTAATCCCTCAGGGAGTACAGTCAAGCCTAGAGGTCGGTCAGCCACTGTGTGGAAATTTTTTAAAGATGGGCCTTCTCAAGAAAATGTGGTCATCTGTACCATCTGCCATGCAAGGCTCAGCAGAGGCCACGGGAAAGGAAACCAGAGCACCAGCAGTATGCGGAAGCACATGGCTGGTCAGCACCCTATTCAGTGGTCAAAAGTGCAGCCTTCCACAACAGTGTCATCTGACCCAAAGACTGCGACGGTAACTCAGATACGTCCGTCACAATCAAGTGTTGCTGAAGCTGGTCCAGCTCATATGTACTCATCACAAGCAGCGGTTGCAGAGAGACTGAACACGAGTGCAGACAGTTGTCGGTCAGCAACATCGTTACAGTTATCAGTGACACAGCTGTACGAAAGGAAGCAGAAATACCACTCTTCCCACCCATTAGCCAAAAAAATAAATGCCCAGATAGCTAAGTTGTTAGCAGTCGAGATGTTGCCGTTTAGGCTTGTGGGTACAGACTCTTTCCGTGAGCTTTTGGCTGTGGCAGTACCACGCTACTCGGTTCCAAGCCGCCACTACTTTTCACGTTGTGCCGTCCCCGCGTTACATGAGCATGTCATTAACAACCTCAAGCGTGCCCTCACCAACGCTGTAACCGGGAAAGTACACCTTACTACGGACACGTGGACAAGCAGTTCAGGACAGGGCCGGTACATCTCGCTCACCGCGCATTGGATCAACGTTGTGGAGAGTGTGCCAAACGATGTTAGTGTTACATCAAACATCCTACCCACGCCACGGATAGCTGGCACAACCTCATTCAGGGTCTCTGCATCATCCTATATGTCCACTACCCCATCTTCCGCTTCCTCGACCAATCCTCAATTGCCCTCAACATCACGGCCAAGTTGGGAGGTTTGCTGCAGTGCTTCAGCAAGACGCCAACAGGCTCTGCTGAAGCTGATCTGTTTAGGTCACACACCGCACACTGCAGTAGAGCTGTTGAAAGGTCTGAAGGAACAGACAGATGAGTGGCTATCCCCACTCCAACTCCAGACCGGTCTCGTGGTGAGCGACAATGGTCGTAACCTAGTGGCTGCACTAAAGCTCGGAAACCTTGTGCACGTGCCTTGCATGGCTCACGTGCTGAATCTGGTAGTGCAGAAATTCCTGCGTACATACCCAGAGCTATGTGACCTACTGGAGAAGGTGCGTCGACTTTGTGCACATTTTCGTCATTCGTCAACAGCGGTTGGAAAACTTTCATTGCTTCAAAAGCAATTGAATTTGCCCAACCACAGACTCATTTGTGACATGCCGACACGATGGAACTCTACATTCCATATGTTATCGAGGATCAATGAGCAGCAGAGGGCAATATCCGAGTATCAGTTGCAACATGCCCGTCAGACCGGCAGTCAGCCACGACATATTAGTACAATGGAGTGGGTGTGGATCGCTGACACATCTGAGGTTCTTGATAATTTTGACTACTGCACAAAACTGGTGAGCGGTGATCAGTCCATCATCAGTGTCACTATACCCATGCTGTGTCTGCTGAAAGAGTCCCTCATTAATCAGAAAAATGAAGCATTGAGAGCCCAGCAGATGGCTATGGAGCCAGATTTAAACAGCGCAGTACCTAGCCAGCAAAGCCAGTATGACCAGGCAACAATGGCTCCTGAGGAGGAACAGGAGCAAGACGATGAAGAGGATTCATTTTTTGTTGGTGCCGATGTCAACCCAGATGGTACTCAGAACCCCAGCTTTGTGTCTGTCCACCATGGGTGGCCTGGAGAGGAGGAGGCGGAGACAGACTTTGCGGATACAATGGGTATTGAACATCGTTCTGAGGACACTGAAGACATGACTCTATGCAGCTTAGGACACATGGCTGACTTCATGTTGACTTGTCTGCTAGAAGACCCACGAGTGATTAACATATTGCACAACGACCTCTACTGGTTGGCCACCTTTCTGGACCCACGTTATAAAGATAAATTCACCTCACTGCTGTTTCAGTCACCACGTGGCTTGACAATTGACTATTTCAAGAGTGTTCTTGTGGAAAATATGCTTCGAATATCACCGTCAGACAACACTCTGCCCATAGTTAGCAACTCTGTGCAACAGCAGCCTTTGGTCGGGGCACAATCATCCACGCTGTCCAGAAGAGATGCTGGAAAGATGTCCGCAAAGTGGGCTATGTTCAATAAGCCATCGAACCTGCAGCGCCATGTTGCTCCAGTAACCATCTCTCGGAGACAGAAACTTACCAACATGGTACAAGAATACTTAAGTGACAGTACCTGCTTCCTGACTGATGCCGCAGTCCCGTTTAATTACTGGGTCTCCAAGCTCCACACTTGGACCGAGCTCTCGTTGTATGCCTTGGAGGTGCTGGCATGCCCTGCAGCTAGTGTGACATCAGAGCGGGTTTTCAGTGCCGCTGGGGGTATCATAACTGATACCAGGACACGTCTTACTCCAGAGAATGCAGACAGGCTTACTCTAATTAAGTTTAATAGGAACTGGATTTCACAAGACTTCTTGAGCCCTGAAGACGACAGTACTCAGAGCTGAAGTGCCACGTTCAACATCAATATGATATAATTAATCATTGTATTATATTGTGTCTTTTTGGTACAAGCAGTATGTCCAAGACCAGTAACGATTTGCGTAACCATGTTCCTGCAACCTGGTAATGAGGCTGCTTCATCTTAAACCAACACTACACCTTAACTTCGGTTTCATTAACCATCACAACACCTTTTCACAAGGAATCAACCTTTATTTTCTGTTAGCAAACATTTAACAGCCCCTTGGGCTAATTTTTGGAAACACCCAGCCTAACAAGCTGATCATGGCCCTTAGGCCTGCATTTACACTAAAAATGCAAAACAGCCCCTTGGGCTAATTTTTGGAAACACCCAGCCTAACAAGCTGAACATGGCCATTAGGCCTGCATTTATACCCAAAAAGCAAAACAGCCCCTTGGGCTAATTTTTGGAAACACCCAGCCTAAGAGGCTTATCATGGCCCTTAGGCCTGCATTTACACTAAAAATGCCAAACAGCCCCTTGGGCTAATTTTTGGAAACACCCAGCCTAACAAGCTGAACATGGCCATTAGGCCTGCATTTATACCCAAAATGCAAAACAGCCCCTTGGGCTAATTTTTGGAAACACCCAGCCTAAGAGGCTTATCATGGCCCTTAGGCCTGCATTTACACTAAAAATGCCAAACAGCCCCTTGGGCTAATTTTTGGAAACACCCAGCCTAACAAGCTGAACATGGCCATTAGGCCTGCATTTATACCCAAAATGCAAAACAGCCCCTTGGGCGAATTTTTGGAAACACCCAGCCTAAGAGGCTTATCATGGCCCTTAGGCCTGCATTTACACTAAAAATGCCAAACAGCCCCTTGGGCTAATTTTTGGAAACACCCAGCCTAACAAGCTGAACATGGCCATTAGGCCTGCATTTATACCCAAAATGCAAAACAGCCCCTTGGGCTAATTTTTGGAAACACCCAGCCTAAGAGGCTTATCATGGCCCTTAGGCCTGCATTTACACTAAAAATGCCAAACAGCCCCTTGGGCTAATTTTTGGAAACACCCAGCCTAACAAGCTGAACATGGCCCTTAGGCCTGCATTTATACCCAAAATGCAAAACAGCCCCTTGGGCTAATTTTTCCAGGCACCAAGCCTATGCCTCCATCGTGGGCATTGCATGTACTATGCTCCTAGTACAAGCAATTCTATTGTATGGGCCAAGCACCCTGCTTTCTGAAAAAAATGTATATGAAGCCCCTTCAGCTAATTTTTTTAGGCAACAAGCCTATGCTTGCATCGTGGGCATTGCTTGGACTATCATCCTGCTGGAGCCTGGAGAAAGGTCCCACTGTACGCTCTGTAGAAAACGCGTAGACGCGATGTGTAGCAGGTAGATGTCCCAGCCTCTCACATGTGTGTTCCTAGTCTTGTTGCCATAGCGAGGCATTAAGTAACCCCCCAAACACAGGCACTGTTTATTTGTCAGCAACATTTGTCTGTGGAGTCATGATTTTACACTTAGTAACCAAGGTGACTTCATGCTCCATGCGGTCCGTAAAGTACTTGCTAATGATGCTCTCTCTCCCCTGTCCTCCACGCCAAATGTCTCGGGGTAATCCTTGACTCATCCCTCTCCTTCAAGCCCCACCTCTAGTTCCTAACCAAGTCCCTGTCACTCCAACTCAAAAATATTTCAAGAATTTGCTCGTTACTCAACCCTGACACAGCTAAAACACTCATTAATGCCCTCATCATCTCACGCCTTGACTACTGGAACCTCCTTCGCACAGGCCTCCCTGCCAACTCTCTTGCACCTCTCCAATGTATACTAAACTCTGCTGCCCGACTAATCCATCTGTCCTCACGCTACTCACCTGTCTACACCCACTGCCAAGCCCTTCACTGGGTCCCCGCCCCACAGAGAGCTCACTTTAAAACACTGATCATGACATTCAAAGCCTTACACAACCTATCCCCACCATACATCTCCGACATGATCTCCCGATACCATCCCTCACGCTACCTGCGTTCATCCAAAGAACTTCTCCGACACTCCCCCCTCATCTCCTCTTCCCACAACCGCATACAGGATTTCTCCCGGGCATCAACCATGCTCTGTAACTCGCTGCCCCACCTCATCACTCACTCGCCTACCCTGGGAACCTTCAAGAAACACCTAAAGACTCACCTCTTCCGACAGGCCTACAACCTGCCATGACACCCCGCTACACGCCCCACGACCGACACCTTCCCCACCCTATTGTATCCCCACCCACCCCTCGTTGAATGTGAGCCCACGCGTACAGGGTCCTCTCCTGTTGTACCTCTATGACCTTATTGTCTATGTTTATTGTACTTCTCCTTGTGTACCTTATCCTCATGTAAAGCGCCATGGAACCTATCGGTGCTATATAAATAAATAATAATTATAATGATGATGACTTTAAGCCCACCCACAAAACAACCTACACATCCTTTCCCTGAAAAAAGACAGACACAAAGCAGTTTTTGTAAACTGGGTATTATTCCGCCATAATGGTAAAAATGTCAGAATTTTTTTTTTTTTTTTTTTTTTTTTTTTTGGTACAACTTTGTAAACAGGAAAATATAAGAAATAATAACAATGAAATTGTGCAATGCACATGAACACAAAATAAAAAAAAAAAAAAAAAGGGGTCTACAGCTGCTGGTAGGTTGCCGCATCCTCCGGCCTTGCCAGTAAAGTGACACCATCACCCTGGTCCTGCAAGAGGTCAAGGGCCCCATGAATGGCCTCCGGCAACCCTTGAGGGTGGATCCTCTGGGCCGGTGTGGGGAAAAATGGTAGGTCCCTGTTAGGTGGCCATTGTGGAATGGTAGGTACAGGCCTCTGTGGTGGCACATGGCTGTCCCGGGGTGTGGGCCTGTCTTGTAGGTTGTAGTGTCTGAGTTGCCACCCCTCCAAAAAATTGAAAACCTCACCTGGGTGGTTTGGTGGGCGACTGGCGTCAAGCACAATCTGTAATGCTGACCTTGCCCGCAGTAGCCTGTGAAATGGAATTTCATCCAGGAATGGTATCAGACTGTGGGCAAAGTCAGCATTACTTTGTGCACGCCGTCTATTAGGTGACCCCGGGATCAGACCATGGCTGGTGTGAGGTGGGCATCCAGGTTCCTCCTCTTGCGGCCGGACATGCCCCAAAGCTGGGGTTGGTGCTGGTGGCGGCGGTGGTGGTGTTGGTGCTGGTGGCGGCGGTGGTGGTGTTGGTTCTGGTGGCGGCGGCGGTGGTGGTGTTGCTGCTGCTGGTGGCGGCGGTGGTGGTGGTGCTGGTGCTGGTGGCGGCGGTGGTGGTGTTGCTGCTGCTGGTGGCGGCGGTGGTGGTGGTGCTGGTGCTGGTGGCGGCGGTGGTGGTGGTGTTGGTGGTGCTGGTGGCGGCGGCGGTGGTGGTGGCGCCGGCCGTGGTGGTGGTGGTGGGTGTTCTCCACGCCGCCTTCTGTTTGGCGGTGGAGGGTTCACAGCACGCCGCCCTCTGTAGTAAGCTTCTCTGTGGGTAAAGTAAAAAAAAATTTGGTGAATGCATTGCATTTGGAAACAAAAACATAGGTCAAACATTAAGTTGCACGCTTTTTAGACTCTGTGTATCTGTGTATTATTAATCAGATATTTGTTATTATTATGAAAGAATAACCAACTGTACATAACATAAAGGAATACGTGACTTTCTTTGCTAATTCCATACTAATACATAATTTTTCACCCCCTGATTAACACCCACCCCCCCCCCATCCCATCTAATCTAGACGATCAATAACACCAATGGTTCACATGAAAAAAAAAAAGTCCCCCTGACTTCACTTTTTACTTGACATACTTAATTCACAAAACTTTTAGCTTATATCATCTATATAAAGCAGGGAAGGGGTTGAAAGGTATACAATATATATATATATAATCTATTTATATAATCGGGAGTTTGAAATTCCGGCACTGTAGCCTAATCCCAAACTCCTTAGCGTCACTGCGAGCGGAGACGCGTATGCGCCTTCGCGAGCCGCAGACGCTTAACTCACACAGCCGCTATAGCGTTTTCTCTAGCGGCCTCGCGCCCTCCGCTCACAGCAAGACCTGCGCCCCTCACAGCGCCCAATCCGCCCCGGCATGCTGGCATTTGTACTTCCCCGTCTGTGCACCCACAGGTCTTAGCAGA
This sequence comes from Allobates femoralis, assembly GCA_033576535.1. Classification (NCBI taxonomy): domain Eukaryota; kingdom Metazoa; phylum Chordata; class Amphibia; order Anura; family Aromobatidae; genus Allobates; species Allobates femoralis. The sequence goes on from JARQOC010000004.1 coordinate 514,653,840, forward strand.
TCACTGATGCTGACAGCGGGGGGGGACAACACAGACAATCAAATCAGGAGGAGGTCAGTGTCAGGAGGAGATGACAGACGCCCGCCGGGGCCTGTGACACTGCAGAGGTCACAGCGGGGCTGTGTGTGCGGACAACGGGGAGGCCGGGGGCTACGGACGTACCGGACACGTCCTCTGCTCCTGGAGATGTGCCGCGGTTCCGCGCTCGCAGCGTATCTGACGCTGGAGCCGCGCTCACCACGCCCACACCACGCCCTCTGCCAAACAACCCACACCTCTCACTAACCTCCTGCAGCTAACCACACCCCATGTTTACCTTTGCCATGATGTCATTTAGCTGCGGCCGCTATCTTTAATAAGGTCAGAAATGATGGCAGTAATCGGATCTCTGCTCCCCTAGCACGCCCCAACACTGTAGCACCATCTATTAACCCTATTCTCATCACCTATATACTCTGCTACCCACTGAGCCGCCTGTATACTCTGCTACCCACAGACCCGCCTGTATACTCTGCTACCCACAGACCCACCTGTATACTCTGCTACCCACAGACCCGCCTGTATACTCTGCTACCTCAGACCCGCCTGTATACTCTGCTACCCACAGACCCGCCTGTATACTCTGCTACCCACAGACCCGCCTGTATACTCTGCTACCCACAGACCCGCCTGTATACTCTGCTACCCACAGAGCCAAAATGGAAACTAATGTATATATTTATAAATAATACTAAATGTACACAACAGTGCTGCAGACACATACCTTGGCATACGGGCCACCGGGTGAAGGAAGGACAGCCGGTCATAATAGTGGTAGTGGTTGAGCAATGGAGCGGCTCCCGGTTGTCTCTCTGAGTACTGCCGGTACTGCTTCTTATGCTGGTCCCGGCAGCTCCTCCACCGTTTTTTAAGATGGTCAACTGTGAAATGATTTGAAACCGGGTTTAGAGATGTGTAATATTTGAAACAACAAAAGTATGTGTACAAATCAACAATAACATTTTATTCATTTTGTGTGTGTAATGTGTATACAAGGCACAGTGACACGACAGTGTGGAACATCATCAACAGCATTACGGACATTGAGCTCACGTGGCCACAATCACAAATGAGGCAGGACACATGTCAACGCATAGAGAATGTAATAGTGCGGGCACCAGACTCTGGTCATTAGTGGTATTTATATACACCCAACCCCTTGGCCGAAAGAGCCAGGAGGATCAGACATTAAACTCATTGTACTGTTGTGAGCCCATCCAAATATAGGCAACTATGCGGTGGAGCATGATAACACATTCAGGGTCCTGTATACCCTGCTATGGGGGCCCTGTATTCCCACTGCTGGGGGCCCTGTAAACCCACTGGGCCACTGTCTACCCACTGCTGGGGGCCCTGTATACCCACTGCTGGGGGGGCCTGTACACACACTGAGGGCCCTGTATACAGGGACTGACTGGCACCCTACAGTTTGGGTCGCAACCCTCCCTCACCGGCCCGACACAGGTGAGGACGGGGGGTGGGGAGGGTGATGACTGGCGGCCGCCTCACAGTCACCGCAGCTCCCGCATTCTCCTATGGCTCGCTCCCAGCCGCAGCCTCGCGCTCCTCACAGCCGCTCGCTAACAGTCGCAGCCGCACGCCACTCACAGACGCTCACTCCCGGACGCAGCCGCGTGCTGATGACGTCATCGCGCGGCCAGGAGCTTCCGTTTCCGCCTGCTGCTTCAGGGACATGCGGATTATTCATGCTCCTGCAGCCGCATGACCCGTGGCACCTGGGCCAGTCCGCCCCTGCCTGTATACGACAATATGGGGGCATGTATACCCAGCTGGGGGCCTGTATACTCTGCAGGGGGAGGTGTATACTCTGCTGGGGGGCTGTCTACCAGTGATAGCCGCTGTATACCAGGATGGCGGTGAATATGTTTTCATAGTTTTTCGGGGCAAAAATAGGGGGGTCGGCTTATACACGGGTCGGCTTATACACGAGTATATATACAGTAAATGCAATATATAACGTGTGAACTCATTTAACTTACTTAGATTGCTCTGTTCCTCATGGTCACTCCGATGGAACGCAGGGAACATCTCTTGGGCGATCTCTCTCCAGGCTGTATTAATTAGGGTCGTATCCCCATACTCAGGATCTGTAGGGAGCCATAGAAATGGACGAGCCTCCACAAGTGCAATAAGACGCAGCGTGTTCACCATGCCACGTCCTGCTGCCATGATTGCACTGATGAACGGATCGCTCTGTGTGTGCCCCTGTCAGCGCGACTCGCTTCCTGTTTCCTTAAACCATGGTGTGTGCTGGAGAATCCCTTCCCTCGCAGCATCGGCTACAAGCCTCAAAATAAGAGAAAAACCAGCGAGTTTGGACTCGCACACTTTCAGAGACACATCAGCGAGTTGTAAATGTCATTATTCGCTATTACTCGGGTCCCTATTCATTAACATTGGACTCGCTGGACTCGCAACGAGTCCCGAGTCCTTGACTCGGACTCGTTGGGGTCTAGCGATTCCGAGTCTTTTCGGACTCGCTCATCCCTAGCAGCTGGCACTAAGCCCCGAGATTCATAATTTAGGGCCAATGGTAGACCCGCCATTAGGAATCTCTGGTAAATAGTCAGAAAATACACACAGAGAAAAATCTTTTTATTTGAAAAAAAAACAAACAAAATTTGGACACCATCTTTATTATAAAGATCCGACGTAGTCCACAATGAAGGTCCCACGGCGCTCGACCGCCTCCGACGTAGTCCACAACGAAGGTCCCACGACGCTCGATCGCCTCTGCTCAATCCAGAGATTGCAGCAAGGGATCAAGTGTCCTTTTCCTACAGCCTATGGGGTCAGAGTTATGTTGCACTGTATGACAATGATCTGTCATACAGTGCACCATGACTATGATCCCAGAGACTACAACAAGAGGATACTTGATCCCTTGTTGCACCCATCCATTCACCTATGCACCCATCAGCCATGCACACACACATCCACGCCCGCTCGCTGACATCCACGCACGCAGACAGCCACGCACGCAGACAGCCACGCACGCAGACAGCCACGCACGCAGACAGCCACGCACGCAGTCAGCCACGCACGCAGACAGCCACGCACGCAGACAGCCACGCACGCAGTCAGCCACGCACGTAGACAGCCACGCACGCAGACAGCCACGCACGCAGACAGCCACACACGCAGTCAGCCACGCACGCAGACAGCCACGCACGCAGACAGCCACGCACGCAGACAGCCACGCACGCAGTCAGCCACGCACGCAGTCAGCCACGCACGCAGACAGTGACGCACGCAGTCAGCCACGCACGCAGTCAGCCACGCACGCAGTCAGCCATGCACGCAGACAGCCACGCACGCAGACAGCGACGCACGCAGTCAGCCACGCACGCAGACAGCCATGCACGCAGACAGCCATGCATGCAGACAGCGACGCACGCAGTCAGCCACGCACGCAGACATCCATTCATTCATTGATACATACAAACATACATGCATACTACATACATACATGCATACATACTACATACATACATGCATACATACTACATACATACTACATACATAGATATATTCATTCATTCATACACATACTACATACACACATACATACATACATACTACATACATAGATACATTCATTCATACACACATACTACATACATACATACTACATACATACTACATACATAGATACATTCATTCATTCACACATACTACATACATACATACTACATACATACTACATACATACATTCATTCATTCACACATACTTACCTGATCCAGGAGGAGGAGCCCGGAAGAGGAGGAGCCCACACCGGAGCTGGACCGCGGCTGCACCGGCGGGCCCGCCGGTAGGTGAGAGAGGGATGGGGGGGGTGGATACGGGGCATGGGGGTCTTAGCTTCATCAGCCCCCTCCGTGATCGCACGGAGGGGGCTGTGGAAGCTGACAGGCGGCGGCGGTGATTGTCATTTACCGCCGGCGGGCATTCCGCCGGCGTGATGACTGTTACCGCCGCCGTGGGGGGGGTAGGACGGCGATTGGGGGGGCCAGGAGGCCGATCGGGGGGCCCTGGAGTGAGGGGGGGCTAGGAGGGAGACGGCACATGCCATCCCGCCCCTCCAGATCTGATTGGAGAGCTCCAATCGGATCTGGAGGGGATTACTAGCACTGATTGGCAGTCTGAATTTCAACTGCCAATCAGAGGGGCCCTGGGCACGGGGGGTTAATCCACCCCCCGTGGGGTGTACTACAGGTTGTCACTGTGCATTATGTACAGTGACACCTGAGTCACCCCCCTCACACAGGCCGCAGGAGCCCGATCATTCCATGGCCCACCGTTTGGGCCAAAGGTCGGGAACGAACTTGTTTTCATGGCCCAAACGGTGGGCCAAGGGTCGTGAAGGGGTTAAGAGACTATGTTTGATAGCCCCATCCGACAATCTCTCACAGATTTCACTTCTTTCCACCATGAATCTATCCATAAAGGTACCTTTACACGCCGCTAAAGCAGGGTGGAAACAAACGGGTGTTTCACGTGCACGAGCACGTACCAACGGTTACAAACGGTACCCGATACCGCCTTTACACGCCGCTACAAGATGCTCTACAGAAGGTTTAATCTATCTCTGGATGCACCACCGGGTGCCTCAAGTTACCTTCTGCAGAGCACCTTACCTCATTTGCACGCCGCTACAGAAGGTAATATGGGAGGACCTGGTGCAGTAGGGACAACACATAGGCGTGCCAGAATTGTGGATTACGAGACGCTCGTACGATGATTGGACAATGCAATAGTATCATGATTGGCCAGCCAGCGCAGGAAGGCTGGCTAATACATGACGCTATTGCAAATGTGTAGTGTGACTGGTCAGCTCCTTAAATATGCCGCCCTATGCAGCGACTACCAATCGTAACGCAGGAGCTTCCTCCAATGATCGCTGAAGGGGGGCGGTTTCACGGAGGCTGTGTCACGCCCCAGGGAGTGAACTAGGTGACGAAAAAACCTTACCCTACCTTATTTAGACTCCACTACCATCGGGTTGAAATCAATCTGTTTTAGAGCACTGCTCTGAAACAGGTGCCGCAAGTGACAGGTGGCAACAACCGAGTTTACACGCCACTACCTCAGGTTGATTTGACGGTGCAAGATACATTTGTCTCATAAACCCGGTTGCTTCCACCCTGCTGTAGCGGCGTGTAAAGGTACCTTTACAGTGCAATTCCTCTTTGCTCTATAGATTTCACCAGAGGTCTGTTTATGTTTTTATCTTACTAATAGCATGATCAGCTGTAATCACCAGGTCCATGAAGCAGACATTGTCTTTGCTAAATTTATAAGTAAAGAAGAGATTGGATAGATTAGAATTCAAGTAATCAATAAGGAAAGAAACATCAGAGATGCTAGAAGACTTTATGATAAGTAAATTGTCCATGTATCTTGCGTAGCTTACTATTTGTGGTTGGAGTGGATTACTGTCTGAAAAAAAATTTAACTCCTCCCACCACATCCCAATTAAGTATGATACATCAGAGGGTCAAAGCAATGATGCAGATGAAGGGTCCTCCCTGAGTTTAACCCCAGGGAATTAATCTCAAGAAATCTCACCGTTACAAAAAAATGGACATGAAGTGTGTGTTGGAAACATGGGAAATGGAAAGAGATATCCCTAGAGGAACAAGGGGAAGAGAAAAAGGTGGTGAACCTGTCCTTCTATATACTAAACCATTACCAATTGGAAGGATTTGGGGTTTTACACTATATTAAAGGTACCGTTACATGCTTCAATGTCGTTTAGATATCACCAACGATCTCGGTCGTTAGGACATCTTTTTGACATCGTTGGTGAGCTGTCACATGTGTAGCTATCGTGGACGATGCACCAACAATATAGTGAGCAGGTATCATTCGCACAACCCAGCGAACGATACTTGTTCACTGATGTGAATGGGCGAAGTCGTGAACGACATCGTTATCGCGGTGTCACACAGAACGATGCAACAGGTTGGCTGATCGAGGATCGTTTGATTTGAGAACATGTTCTCAAATCTGAGATCAACTATCCGATTTATCATAGTTGTATCTCGGTGTTAGGTCTCCTAACGATGTTGTTTCAACGACTCCAAACCCATGACGTTTGAGCGATGTCGTTCATGTTATCGTACCGTGTAACGGGGCCTCAAGACTACTTAGTGAAACACTAAGAATACTTTTATTGGAATTTCAAGCAGACCCCCAAGCTTCCTTACTTTAGGTAACTGCCATATTTCCATAAATAAAGTATTAAATAGAACTTGTCACCAGTTTTGGTGGTTCTAAACCCTGCCCACCACTTTTAACATGATGAAATTGGGATTCCTGAAACTATTTTATATCTCCAGATATGCCCCTGCACACCTCATAAAACGACTTTTAATCTGTCCCATGTTGTATGCTAATATCTGTTAAGGCTCATGGAAAACCTGCGCCTCCCATAATGTATGCATAGGACATCATTCATACAATTCACAAGTCCAACGCCTGCTCAGTGGCACATTTCACTTTGTACTATTGAAATGTCAGTAAGTATTGAGGTGCCTAATGTCTCGTGCCTGCGCAGTGGAATCACTGGCTATTTAATAGAGCACAGTGAGGCATGCCACTGCGCAGACGCGAAACTTGTGAAATGTGTGGATGACATCCTATGTCTTGCATACACTTGCATACAATCAGGAGGGGCGAGGTTTTCAAGGAGCAGGGCGGGGATGACCACAATGTACAGACCCCCATATGACCCTTAACAGATATTTGCATACAGCGTGAGAGAGATTAAAAGTTGTTTTATGAGATATGCAGAGGGACGTTTGGGGATATAAAGAGGTTTCAGGAACCCCAATTTCATCATGTTAAAGGTGGTGGGCAGGGTTTACAACCCTCAAAACTGGTGACAGGTGCACTTTAAGTTTCACTTCAGGAAGCATTGGTCAGGAGGCTTCAACTTAAGTCTGGGCCATATTTCAAAGATGCATAAAACCAACTTTATATACAACCAGATTGTATAGCAAGGAGATTGAAAATGCAGGACAAATGCTGAAAAAATCTAAATTCCCTTATTTCTGCGAAGTCTAAACGCTTACCTTTGGCATTTACATTGTGGAAGAAGTCTATTTGGTCATTTAAGCAATGTGTTCTTCTGTCTTAAAGGAGCTCTTAACATCTAGATTAACCTTTTTGAATGGAGCCGGTGATATAAAATAGACAAGATTTCAAGATCATTGGGGGATAAAGTACTCAGAGCAAAGAAATGGCACCATACAAAAAGGGAAATATGTTTTTTCTTTATGGTCACACTGGGGTGTTAAAGGGGGTTGTCCAGTTCTTCAAAACATCTTCTGACAGTTTAGGTCACCCAGGATAATCTAATCTATATACAACGGTATCCTCTGCTCATCTCTAAACAGGAAAAGGTACGTATAGGTTTTCTGCCTCAGAATATAAAGAGAAAAATACTAACAATAAAAGTCTGAGCCTGTCTATTTGCTTGTTACACTATATGTTTTTTATGGTATAAAATCAGATAAGGTACAAATATATCATTATATTTACACCTCATTTTGACCTGTTTGCTTTTTTGTAATGAGTGTATTTTTTTCTATAACAGTGAAATTGATCTAACAGAAAAAGATCTATAATATCATGTTTTGAATATATAGTACACATTTATTGCTCGTTTTTTAGTTGGTATTTTCTGACATTTTAACTTATCAGCTCTATTTTTTTTTACAATTTGTACATCTTGGAAAGTACTATTTTGTCAAAATGTGTTATCAAAACATTTTATTTTAGAAAGTGTGTTCATGAAGAGATTATCAAAGAAAATAGCTATAATCAACCTGAAATATCTATCTTTAAAGAAAAATTGTAGGTTTGAAATTCAAAAAACTGGATGAATTACAATGGTGGATGAGCGGAGTAGTCGGAACTCTCGCTGTTTTCACTCAAACATGTAGATCAAAGTATTTCAGTTCTTAAACCTCCAAAATAAAAAAAAAAATGGATATTTAAAATGTTACTTGTTATTAAAACAATGCTGTTCATTTTGTGCAAATATCCACCAAATATTTACTACGATAAACTAAGCATAAAATACTACCATGAACTAGCAGAGGGTAAAAATATCAATGCAACAGTTATTATGGGCAACATGAACCATTCAGATGTACTGTATAATGGAAACATCTGTAAGAAGTTTGTATGCCCTTCCCATGTTTGCATAGGTAATACACAGGTCACACCTGTTGCTTCCCATACTCTGAAGACATATTGATTTAGAATAAAACCCCGAATGGCCACAGTGATGATAATGTCTATTAAACACAGTAAAATGAATGGTGCTATGTAAAAAAAAAATAGATAATCAACCATGAAAAGCTTTATTGCAAATAGTCCATATGTTGCAAAAACTGCAAATGATTTGAGAACAATCAATAATGTGAAGCAACCAGGAAACCATTATTCTTCTGTATTCAGAATTACAAGGTGTTCAGTGTGCAGAGACATGGGCAAGGTAAGGAAGGTTAAAACTTTGCCACTACTAAACAAGACACATAAAGTTGAAACATCAAGACTGGAGTGAGAAATATTTGAAACCAGATTCTTCAAGTGTTGCATGGACCCATGTGATGAGGTGACTTTTGACAGCCCAAATTAATGGATCCATAGCTGGATTAATATAAGGGGCAAAGACTTTAACTTTCACCCAGATGCCTGCAACTTGAAGGTGTGGTACTGCTATAGTCTGGAATTATTAACACTAGGACTACCGGACTGGTCACCCCCTTTAGAACTACCGAATGGAGTCATTTTGACTCCTGGCTTGTTTTCGTTGATTTTAGAGTTTTATTTGTGGTTTTTAATAATAATTATATTTTTTCTTATGTGTTTTTATTATGAGATCCAACAGTAGTGCTTTGTTTTTTTTCTGATTTTCATATTTTTCTACAGGAAAAAACAAAAGTAAACTATGTAAAACAATAATAAGCCGGAATTCAGAAAAAAGAAGTCACAGAAGAGACATAAAAATTGGGAGGAGTCAAAATGACTCCATCGGTAGTTCTAGTGTTAAAGATGAGCTAGTTGGGCCTTTTCATATGTAAGACAGACACAAAATCCACTCCAAAACCCACACTTAGTTTTTAGAAGAAACTCTCTTCAAGCAGAGGTATGGGAAAAAGTCTGTATCTATAAAAAAAATTAAATGCAGTTCAGAGCTCTAATGCATTAATCTAAGGACTTCACTGCTTGTCTAGCCAGAAAAGGCCATAAACATGAAAGAATAATGACGTAGACCCTTTGTCACTTGATCAAAACCCTATTAAGAACTTTTGAGCCCTTCTTAAATGGAGACCTATGGTGAAGTAAAACAGTACACCTTTCTGAACAGTGTGTGAAGCTATGATTGTTGTTACTCAAAATGTTATCATAACAGATTAAGAAAGAAACTGACTCCATAGGTGAAACTGTTATTGAAAAGAAGCTGGATATATTAGCCATTGATATTTTTATTGAGATGTCAGAAACGTATATATGTAGACTTTGAGTTGTTTGGTTATTATTCTTAGTTTAACAGATGAAAATAAACAATTGAGATGGGAAAAAATACATTTTTCATTCAGTTACAGAATAATTTTGCATACATACATAATTTTGCAAGCATATATTCTAAGAAACAATAAACCTAACTTTTACCTTACTAAAATATTGAGGCTCCAGGTTTACTAACATTTTGAACGTTCCAACAGCATTGTGGTTGTTTAATATTCCATTAAAAATACAAATTTCCCAACAATCGTGCACACATTGTAGTCAATACTCTGATCATGATCAGATGAGTCAACATGTGCGGGGAAAGATGTGGGCTCAGTGCATGGGTCGCATATGGAGGCGCATACTACCTATAGGTATGTCACAGTTCATAAAGAGGTTAAACTGCTATGGGCATCATGAACATGAGATAAGGCCCTGGCTATGGTACTTACTACTGATTCGCTATGCTGTATCATGATATGAGATAGCTGCAAAGCATATTAAGGAAGCTCATCTAGCCATGCCTGAGGTCAAGTATGTGCTCCTTCTCAAGCCTGGGTTACATGCTTCAATGGTTGAACGATCCGATCAACGATCCGACTGTACCTGGATCGCTTTAACGTCGTTCAATGATCACTAGTGAGATGTCACACATACAAATATCGTTAACGACGCTGCAACGATTCCACGACAAGCAAACGATACTTGTGGTTCGTTAGGTCGCCTACGTCCTCCAGTTCTCAATGGGTGAGGTCGCTAACGACATCATTATCAAGGTATCACACACACCGATATTGCAGGTTGAATGGACGATCATCGCTTAGTTTAAGGTCCTGATCACAAACCTCCAATGAACGATCAACCCACTTATCGTTGATCGTATGTATGTGTCACACTGAATGAAGTCGTTACAATGTTGTTTGAATGACTGAAAGCCCATGACGTTTTAACGATATCATTAACGATATCGTAGTGTGTAATGGCCCTTTACATTTATGCAATCTTCTGCAATGTGTAAAATTGAGGTGGTTAATTTACCTAACTTGTTTGAAGCGAATCACATACTGTTCAAATTCACCAAACCAAGCAAATTCCTAAAAAATATATTAAAATCATATCTATTTGATCATCTTTGAACTACTAGTTCAAAACAACTCTTCATTTGGGAATACTCACAACATGGCGTGAGACCAGAACACTTGTACATCTTTTTCTGAGTTCACATGTTCAGTATTTATCTGTTAGGCTACTTTCACATTACCGTTCATGAACGCAGCAATTGGTGCGCATGCAGAAACGCATGCCAAAATGGAGACCTAATTCTGTGTATGAAGCGCAAATTATCTGCATGCGTTCACAGAATTTTGCCCATAGGACTTCATTGCCATCCATTGAAACCCATTATAAAGCGGCCGAGAGAGAGAAACAGAGGGAGAGAGAGAATTAATTTGCACCATCCAGAATGGGAAATGGCATGGGATGAGATGCATTTCGTCATTTCAAGAATAAAAAAACACAAACATTGCGTTTGCTGTGTTTGTAGATGGCAGTGCTGTTCCATTCATTGCCATGCATTGTTGCTGCGTAACATGACGCTTGCGTAGAAACTAAACCTCCTGGAGTGCAGGAAAAAAGCAAAACGTTGTGTTCGGAGGGCGCTGAAAACATGCGCATCCGAACACAACGCATGCAAACGCAACCAAATACAGGTACCATGCGTCCCCATATTAAACATAGGGATGATGTACGCTTGCATTTGGCTGCGAGCCAAACGCAAGTGTGATACCGGCTTTAAAAAGGATCCAGCAAAACTCCATTGTCAAAAAGCTGTGCAAGCACAACTTTTTTGTCCATGTTGAAATAATTGATGTCCTGACGAACTGTTGTTTCTATTTACCATATATATTTAACATATATAAACTAACTTCTCACCCCTGTGGGGTTGTTATTTGTCCTTCCTCAATCTCTAATCTTCTAGCAGAGTCCTGGGAGTTTGTGGGGTTTACAGAGGAACTTAGTTATACTGAGCTCTGCGCTTTCCTAGAAAGAGAGTTCAGATGTTCTTCCTGGGATCTGTTGCAGCCATTTTTACAATTTAGGGTACGTGCACATGGGAGAATAATGGGGAGGATTTTTGGAGACCATGGACAAGATAGAGATGGGGAATTGATGTATTTAGTGCGGGAAATCCAGCAGCAAGAATTGTCATGCTGCAGATTTTCCCACACTGAAATACACAGCATATCTGCTGTGGAAAAAAAGGCACCATTTGGATAGGATTTAGCAAAACCCAAACTTTGCTGGGAAAGCAAATTGCTTAATATTTTGTGCAGATCTACTGCTTATATGCAGCAGATATAAACCAAATACGCAACAAAATTTGCATAGTTCGAACAGGCCCTTAAGGGTCACTGCTCCAAGTGCCCCTATGACTACTGGAAACACTGTTGCCTTCACCTTCCACATCTTCTACAGTTGTTTTTTGAGGTCCTGATATTTCTCCAGCTTCTCATATATCTTCTTCCTTATATTACTGTCATTTGGCACTGCCACATCTATTATCATTGCTGTCTTCTGATCATTTTCTACTATCACGATATCTGGTTGGTTAGCCATTACCTACTTATCAACAGCTGAGGGAAAGGGGAGTGGAGTGGTGCTCTCCAGGTTCTTATGAGGCCGTAGCGCCAGGAGAGGAAGTCTGTAATCCTATAGCAAATAGAAATTACTCCAGCACTCCAGAATATTTCACGATGGCGTACAGAGCGTTCCCAATCTCCGCCCCTTGCTGCCCTTAAGACCCTCTCAATGCCTTTTACCCGAAGGCTACTCAAGTCACCATGATGTACTTCTTTGAAGTGACGTGAAATATTCTGGATCCATAAACTTAATACAAGAATTCTGAGTGGTTTAAATTTTAAAACTGATCTTTCATATTTTTATTAGACAGCAACTTGTAAGGTGCTTGACTTACTTTATACATATGAAGTGTATATGACGGTGTTTTGACATTTCCCCATTGCTTTTTTCCTTATTCCAAATTCCTTTTGTTGATATGTGCCGCTCATTGGTCTCATGAATAAATTTGGTTATTTCTGTATTTATGTGCCGCACATTGGTCTCATTAATGAATTTGGTTATTTCTGTATTTATGTGCCGCTCATTGGTCTCATTAATGATTTTGGTTATTTTTATATATAGAGATTATAGGTTGGCGTCTTTGTGTTAATGGGATTTCTTTTTTACTCATGTGATATGTAAATTGACCTGTCATGATTAATGATTTGTATTTTCCACACTTGAATCTCCTGGGCGGGTGTTTTTTCATGTTTTTAAGGGGGTTTCTATCTCACTTGGAATAAAGCTATTTTCATATAAAGAAGAGTTGTCCAAGTGCTGGAGTAATTTCTATTATCTATTACCTACTTATGAATCTGGATCTTGAAGTCCTTTTAGCCCTTTCATTCTCCACCACTTTTTCTTGGGTCTCCCACTTGGACTTAAGGGGACTTAGTCCATATGCTGTACAGATGTTCCTGTATACAATTCTAGCTACTTTCTTGTTTAATTCGGTGTACGCTGTTCCTGCTTACATTTTGCAACCTGCCACTGTGTTGGACTGTTTCTGAGGTTTCTTTACACAGTCTGCCCATTCACTCTTGTATTTGTGATAGATCCCTGCTTCGATGGATCTTGTACTCAGCCCTTGCTCTTGTGCCATTATGATTAGTGCATTTGTGCTGTCTCCAGCCATATAATTAATGATTTCAGGTTGGACACCGATATTTATAAGCTTTATCTTTGTGCATGCTCTTACACTTTGTAAAATACAATCTAACTGCTCATGTTTGTGTTTGTGCAATTTCCTGTAGCTGCTATCATTGTTGGCTTGTGTAGCTACTCCCTTATTATTTATTTCTTACTTTTTTCTTGTAACTTTTGGGCTTACCAGCATGACTGATATATTTTATTTTATTACTTTTTTAGGAATCTTGCCACACAATTCTCTCTGTGGTTTAGGATATCCTTGGGTATAGATACTGGTGTATTTTATCCTATGTATAATATTTGGATTATCTAGCCAGTGGTTCTATATTCCCCAGTAACTACCTGTTTACCCCTTTTAATATTTTGTCATATGAATCATGTAATCATGTAATATGTAATCATATGAATCATGTAATATGTAATATGTAACATGTAATATGAATCCATGAATCATTGATGTGCATGTTGTATAACTCACACTGCCTGATATTTATTGTATTTATTTATGTTCTGGTAATCTTTTAATGAGTTTCTCAATAAAGACTATATACTTTTTTAAAACTCACCTTTCTGTCTCCTTGAGACTTTTTTGATTAGTACACCTACGTTGAGTGATTATCCCTTTAAAGAGTTATGATTAACATTCATGTCATCCAAGTAGAGCAGGCAGCTAATGGTGCTTCTACTCTTGAACTTGTTTCCATAGTCAACCTCTATAATTATCTGACTGAGGGGGTTCACACCTATGCAGAACAGCAATGGGGATAGTGCTTCACCTTGGTATATGCCCCATTTGATGAACACTTCTGCAAGTTGTCTTGAGTTGACTTCCAGTGTTGTCGTCCATAAACCCATTGAGTTTCTGAGGAAACTTCTTAATTTCCTGTTGAAATTGTAGAGTGCCAATTGTTTACAGATCCATGTTGTGGCATTGAGTCATAGCCCATAGATGCATCAGATTGTTAGATTTTTTTTTTTTACCTATTGGCTCCTCTCTTTAAGCTAAAGTCTATCTAGACTTCTAGGAGTACAACAACTGACCTTGGATCTTTTGACTGTTTAGTGATGTTAGGCCAGGATGAGAGATTGAATTTAGTGCATTAAAGGGAAAATGGTGAGTAATTTCACTGCATGTATTTTTGTTTCTGTGGAGGTTGGGTGAAGGTGTTGTCCATGTACACAATTTTTCTCACAACATTGGTGTTTTTTAATGAAGTTATCAATAGGGATGAGCGAGTATACTCGCTACTATTCGGTATTCGCTGAATAGAAGCGGTATTCGGGCTACTCGCTACTCTCCGAGTACTTATGTGTACTCGGGAGTAGCGAGTAGTCCTAATACTTTTACAGTGTATCTATAGATACACTGCGAAAGTAACCTAAAAGTGAGTAAAAGTTGTTAAAAAAATAATACAATTACATACTCACCTTCCGATGCCTGCACTGGGACCAGCAGAGAAGACATCTCATCGCTGGACAAGGACCTATCACTACCAGCCAATCAGATGGCTGGTAGCTACCTGGCCAATCATATGGCGCCACGTCACAACCACGTGATCGCTAGCGGCCACCTGATAGGCTAATTTGCAAGGTCCTAGATGTACTGTCAGGACCTTGCAAACTGGCCAATCAGGTGGCCGCTAGCGATGACGTAGTTGTGAGGTGGAGCCCTCTGATTGGCCAGATCGCTACCAGCCATCTGATTGGCTGGTAGTGACAGGACCTTGTCCAGTGATCGGATGTCTTATCTGCTGGTCCCAGTGCAGGCGTCGGAAAGTGAATATGTAAATTTATTATTTTTTAACAACTTTTACTCACTTTTAGGCTACTTTCGCAGTGTATCTATAGATACACGGCGAAAGTATTCGTACTCGCTATACTCGCAATGAGTAGCGAGTACCGCTACCTACTCTTTGCGAGTATAGCGAGCAAGAATATTAAGGTACTCGCTCATCCCTAGTTATCAAATATATATAATTTTAGAGTATTTTCTTGTAGTGTTCACACTTGTTTTTTCTTCCTCCCATATGTTCCTCTAGTATTGTTCAGTCTCTGCTATTGGTGGAGTTGCAGCTTTTGCTACTCTGCAGTTGGGAGCTCACCTTGGATGGCTCTTTGGAGAATAGGGCATTTATTCTCTTGGCCCTAGCTTCTACAGTGTATCTTAATAGTCTTGCAGCAAGTGCTATAATGCTTTGTTTAGCAGTCTCTAGGGCTTCAAATGTAGTCAGGCATTTGAACTTGTCCAGCTTGGTCTTGTTCTTGATTTTTACAGCCTTCTGTACTTCTGCTAGTTGGCTGATTTATCTTCGTGTCAACTTGATTTTTGTCTCCATTCTTCTTTTCCAAGAGGTGCATGTACTTTTGTTGCTCTTGTTGGTATAGCCAAGCATTTCAAGAATTGCTGAAACAGTCGTATAGATAAGTTTATTAGTTTGAGTTATTAATGTAAGTGCTCTATTGGCATCTTCTAGTATACTGTCTGGTGGTAATTCTCTGCTGAGCCTTGGCAGTCAATCTATGACTTTCTGTTTCAGATCAGCTGTTGTACCCTCTAGTTGCAGGATTGGATCAGGCCTTTCAGGGGGTTGCACAAGTTGTTCTTCCAGGTGTTTCTCTGGTGTGGAAGTGCAGTACAGTTGATCTATTTCAAGTTGGGATAATAGCTTTCTCTTTATGACATTGAAGCATTGGGTGACTAGTTGATTTTCAATCAATGGACAAGCAGGTATTGTATCCATCCATGCGCTGTCTATCCCTGTGTGCGCTGTCTCTCCCCATGACTCTGCCTCCCTCTGTGCCTTCTGTCTATCTTGTGCCTTCTGCCTCCCCTGTGCCTTCTGCCTCCCGTGACCCTGCGTCCCATCACTGAGCTACCATACAATGCTCACCACTGAGCCACAATACAGTGCTCTCCACTGAGCCACCACACATTGCTAACCACTGAGCAACCATACACTGCTAACCACTGAGCCACCATACAGAGCTAACCACTGAGCCACCGCACAGTGCTAACCACTGAGCTACCTCTCAGTGCTAACCACTGAGTCACCATACAGTTTTAACCACTGAGCCACCGTACAGTGCTAAGCACGGAGCCACTATACATTGCTAAGCACGGAGCCACCGTACATTGCTAACCAATGAGACATCATATACAGTGCTAACCACTGAGCCACCATACAGTGCTAACCACTGAGCTACTGTAGAGTGCATACCATTGAGCCACTGTACAGTGCTAACTACTGAGCCACCATACAGTGCTCACAACTGAGCCACCATACAGTGCTCACCACTGAGCAACCATATACAGTGCTCACCACTGAGCAACCATACAGTGATAACCACTGAGCCACCGTTCAGTGATAACCACTGAGCCACCATACAGTGCTAACCACTGAGCCACCATACAGTGCTAACCACTGAGCCACCGTACAGTGCTAACCACTGAGCCACCATACAGTGCTAACCACTGAGTCATCATACAGTAGTAACCACTGAGCCACCATACAATGCTAACCAATCAAATCAGCTGCTAGCAGTATTGAAATGAGGCACCAATACTGCTAGCAGCTGAGCAGGGGCAAGACATGATCAGCGAGTGGTGGTAGATGAACGGCTGTCACCACCGGGAAATCAGCGGCAGGTGCCACTGATCTCCCGGCGGAATAGCAGTGAGCGGCGGGCATTTTTAAATCTCCCGCCAGTACCCGCGCGCTGCTCAGCTGATTGGTCGCGTGCATGACCAATCAGCTAAGCAGCGCTGTATTGGCAGGAGATTTAAAAATGCCCACCCACGGCTAATTCACTGGGATTTCAGCAGCGGGAGCTGCTGATCTACTGGCGGCGGGAGATGAGCGGCAGCCACCGCAAGGAAATCAGCTGCAAGTGCCGCTGATCTCCCGGTGGCCTGCCGGTCACTTCCAGCCCCGAGAGATCAGCGGCGAGCGCCACATATCTCCCAGTGGAATAGCAATGACATGTAAGTCATTTGCGGAGGCGCAACTGACAGTGTCGAGGTGCCTTATCAGATTTCCGTATAGTGCCCAACTGGCAATTATATAGTACGGTAAATATATATATATATTGGGTGGACAGACAGTCAGTAGATGCTATCAGTAATTATTTAATTATTGTCCTTTGAAGATAACATATTTTCCCAAATAACATGCTGTTTAAGATCATATGGACATATATCTGAATCTTGCACATGCCACAATTTAAAAAGTTGTTAAACACTGAAGGATAAAAGGGAATTGTAGTGATTTTCTAACTAATTAGTTGGTCTTATTAAAAAGAACAAGATAATTGATTTTAGAATACACTACTCCTTATTATGTACTAATTAAGCTGTATATCAAGACTAATTAAATGGTGCTATTCTCTCTCATTATTGTTACAGAATTGAATAGATTTTGGTGGTGTTTTTATTACAACAATGCTTGTAACCAAAGATTCTTTAAATTTTTAATATGTTGAGCATATCATTTGTGAAAGAGATTGCATTGAAAAGAAATGTATTTTTATACTTATAATTAAAACTGTAAACTAATTTAAATAAAAATAAAATAAATTGCATTGATGATCACATCACATGCTGCTATGCTTGGTGTCATGTCCTCTGCCACAGGGCTGGTGTCTTCAGGGTAGGGAGACCGGTGCCCATAGCGAAGCTCTATGCGCTACGCCCACATTGTCCTTGTCCACGTTGCTGGGCAGAAAGACCATTGCCTGTCATGCAGCTCCACTGGGTCTGCCCATTCTCGTGCCTTGCTTCCCACTACTTATCCTGCCTGCAGTCCCACGCGGCCATCTTCTTCCTTCTCCTCCCGGAGCATGCGTCCTCTGAGCATGGTCTATTGGAGTGCACTTGGGTGACACGTGCCACACTCTGCAAATATTTAAAGAACCAGTGCACCTGTTTCCTGTTATTCCTCCCAGCCTATTGCTCAGATGTCCAGAACATATAAGGCACCTTCTCCTTATGGGAGGTGCTTGGGCAAAGTGTTCTTATCCTTAGAGCAGTGCAAGTGTTCAAGTCCCCTACCCTTGTGCCTTGCGCATAAGTCTCCTGTTTTACAACTTGCTTTGCAAACAAATTTACGTGTGTCTTTTCCCAGAAATTGCTATTGGTTGTACCTGCCAATCCTGGACTGCACAGAACAACCTAGTCTCCACTAAAGGCTATCACAGACTTCACTGAACAGACTATTCTCCACTATGGTCTAGACCAGCCTATCTCAGGCTACACAAGAGCAGCCACTTTGCTATTACGGTCTGTACCAGTCAGGCTTCAGTTGTCGGACAGAGGCATGGGTACTTGCTGTGTAGTTTACAGATTCCTTTCTATACAAACTCCCCTATTGAGTTGCCCATCTGGTTCCAGAAGTCGCGGCATTTAAACCTCCTGGGCCGGTGCTGGGTCAATCCCTGTATAGGTGTTCACACACCAGTGGCTCCCCCAGGGAGGTTAGTGTCGTGTCCCTGAGGGTACTGTCTCCTAAACACCCACTCCTGTAGGCATACTTTTCTAGTACTAATAAAGGTGAAATTTTCATTGAAGTTGCTGTATGACCTGTTCTTGTCTTAGGGGTTCAGCTTTCACAAGTCTGCCAGTGGTCCAGAGAGTCTACACTACACAACTCACACCTCCTAGGGCGTAACACTTGGACAAGAGTGTAGTCACCCCTTAGTATTTTCTGCTAATGTGCCAATTCCTCCACTGCCTATGAAACTACAGTATACTTGGATATCTTTGGATAAACTAAATATTTTTTTTAATATGGTTCTGTGAACACCTGACTCTGTATTTTGGCATATACCATGCATTTGGCCATTTTCCTGGTCTGAATTAGTTATTAGTGATGAGCAAGTGTATTCGTTACTATTCGCTATTCGCACGGATAGTATAGCATTTGCAATACTCGTTACTCGGTGAGCATCATTGGTGCTCATAAGTGATTTGTAAATCGTTATCGATCTGACACATATTGCTGTCTCCCTTCAGTAAACAATAGGAGCTAGCACCTCAGGGAGAGCAGATTGAATGTTAGGCTCTCTCTGGGGGGCACTGCAAGGTGTTTTATGCTATGAAAATGTGATAAAGTCCACCCTCCCGCCCTGTCTCGGAAAGACTTGTTTTATAGACGGATGTCGGTACTCGCTCATCACTATTAGTTATGTAACTGCGCTAATTGTGGCACCAATTAGGAGGCAAAAGTTGCTCTGGATTGACCTACTAATTTGTGCTATATTCAGCTATTTATGGTAGACGGGTATAGAAAGATACAGAATAGAACATGGTATATGCAAAGTAGTGATGAGCGAGTGTATTTGTTACTATTCACAACACTCATGAATAGTGCGGTATCAGGTTACGTGTTACATTGTAAGTATTTGTGTACTCACCTCGTGATATTCATATCTCCCTTCTAGCATGTTTGGTGCCTGATTTGCAGCCAGTAAACATGCTGGGCTTCTTAACCAATCACAGTAATGCCTCATCCATCTATGCTATGGCATTACTGTGAATAGCTGGCTGCGTAGCATCATAGGGAGATTCTCAAGCAAGGACAGAATTTAAAGGAGCTTGTCATTAGCCCCAGAGAACCTGAATACAATAGCTCTTTTCAGAACTGAAACTGAACAAGCTCACAGTATAGGGAGGGGGAGATTGTGGATTAGGTAGGGAGAGGTTAAAATGATCTTCCAGTTTCCATATTACAACAGCTCTTGCCAGAGGCAGAGGTCTTTTTACCAGCATATAGAGTAATAGAATTCTGTGCTGCCTCTTGTTTAAAAGTACTGGTCCTTTTTCCCTGCTGTTTTTGGGGTCACAGACTGACTTGTCTTGTCCATATCAGTCACATTAATATTGTGCTAGTGCCCTAGCAAAATCCAAAGCAGTATTACAAGCATTTAATGCTGCCTGCTACAAAGCACGCACCTTTTTCCTCAATATTTTGGGGGTCACATCCTTGCTTGTGCCATACACATCAGTCACATTAAAGAGGACCTGTCACATATGGATGTGAATCTAAGTCCAGCACTGAATATGGTGCTAATGTCCTAGCCAAATCCATAGCAGTATTACATGCATTAAGTACTGCTTGGCAAAAATCATGCACTGGCCCTTTTCCCCGCTGTTTTTAAGGTCAAAGCCAGACTTGTCCTGTCCATATCAGTCACATTAATACGGTTCTAATGGGCCTAGCCAAATCCAAAGAAGTACGACCAGCATTTAATTCTGCCTAGTATGAGGCATGCACCGGTCCTTTTTCCCCAATATTTTGGTGGTCACAGCCTGGCTTGTGCCATCCACATCAGTCACATCAATTCGGTGCTAGTGCCCTAGCCGAATCCAAAGTAATACTACATGCATTTAATGCTGTCTGGTACAAAGCACGCATCGGTCCTTTTTCCCCAATACTTTGGGGGTCATAGCCTAGCTTGTGTTGTTCACATCAGTCACATTAATATGATGCTAGTGCCCTAGTGGATTAAAAAGCAGCACTAGATGGTTTTAATGATGCCTGGTACATATAAAGCTCTGTCCTTTTTTCCCCACTTTTTTGGGGGGGCATAGCATGTGTGCTGTCCACATCAGTCACTTTAATACAGTGCTAGTGCCCTAGCCAAGTCGAAAGCAGTACTACAAGCATTTAGTGCTGCCTGATAAAAGTAAACACTGGTACTTTTCCTCAATATTTTGAGGGTAATAGGCTGGCTTGTGCTGTCCACATCAACCATAATAATACGGTGCTAGTGCATTAGAGAAATCCAGAGTAGTACTACAAGTATTTAGGGCTGCCTCATACAAAGCACCCACCTCTCCTTTTTCCCCAATATTTTGGCTCTCACAGCTAGCTTGAATTGTGCCGTCAATGCCAAAAAAAGCCTGTTGTTAAGGGACATTTTGAATATGCAAATAGAGTCTGTGGAGCCTCGTTTAAGAGTCTCAACACAGGACTAGCCAGACATCCCATCCAGGAAAGGACCTAGCCATGGGGTGGCTCTTTGAGGAGACCACCATAACCACCATATTAAGTGACCCTTTACGTCAATATCCAGCTCTCATCATTGTCATATCCTTAAGCTCATAACTGAGTGGGATAGTGACTGAAAGGGCCACTTAATATGGTGGTTATGGTTGTCTCCGTAAGTCCACCCCAGGGCTAGGTACTTCCCTGGAGGGATGTCTGACTAGTCCTGTGTTGATATCCTATTCTTGTAAGTATGATTTATTTTCTGCCAGCACCTACATGTACGGTGACGCCAGTCTTATACGTTTTCACATATTGTCTATTTTGACTGAGCTCCCATTATATATAATTTTCCCTTTTCCCTCTTTTCTTAGTCTGGTAACCACTCTTGGACACCAGTGTGAGGTCCTAGCACACACCTGATTTTAATTACATCCATGGACATATAAGCCTACACAGATTTCACCATTTCACCATCTCACTAGGGCATAGTGTCAGGACCTGGCAGTGGAGGCTCCTTGAAGTGGGTGCCAGGCTTGATCCTTAGTGGCCACTAATGAGACTAAGACCTCTGATTTCATTTTTAGCACAGGGCAGTTTCTGCATTACACATTTGCACAATTCAGTCTGACCTTCTTTTCTATATTGCCACTCATTAATTTACATTTCTCATATATACAGTAGTGTCGCGGCAGTTATCCTATTCTTGTAAGTATGATTATTTTCTGCCAGCACCTACATGTACGGTGACGCCAGTCTTATACGTTTTCACATATAGTCCTGTGTTGAGACTCCTAAACGAGGCTCCACAGACTCTATTTGCATATTCAAAATTCCCAGGAGGCAATGCGCCTAGGAATTCACTGTGTTGAGCGCTTTAGCCGTGTTTTCTTTGACTGGTCTCTGTGAGATTAGTGCCTGTCCCTTAACAACAATACAGTCACTGTGTGGTGGAAATCCCTGTGAGGGAATGGCAGTTACGGGCAGGGTGGCCAGGGAAAACTAGTCTGACCCTACACTAGGAACCCTTAATAGCCCTGACCCGAAGGTATCTCTGATGGTGAGAAGATTGGGGTCTCCAGCCATTCCCCTCACCTCCCTCGACTAAACCAGGGT
>JARQOC010000004.1:514678892-514713504 GCA_033576535.1 Allobates femoralis
CTCAAACTGTTTTGGGGTGCAGCAGTGGGACCCTATTTTCAGAGATGATGGTTTCCACCCAACTCTGAAAAAGCTGAAAGGGTCTTCAGTAGAGATGAGTAGTCCAGCTGGGCTATCAGTCACCTCTGCAGCTGTGGTGTCATCCAACAGCTGTCCAAACCTGCATCCCACCACCTAGAACCACTCCGAAGTACTCCCTGGAAATGACATCAGAACCAGTGACAAACCTAAGGGCCACATACTTCCCCCTGTGGTTTAAGGGTATTGAGTGCTGCTCAAATTGATGGGGTGCAGCTAGGAGACCCTATTTTCAGAGATAATATCCTCTACCCAACTCTCAAAAAGCTGAAAGGGTCTTCAGGAGAGATGGGTAGTCAATCTGGGCTATTAGACAGTCACCTGTGTAGCTGCGGGGTCATACGACTGCTGTCCAGACCTGCATCCCATCACTAGAACCACTCTAGGCCCTGGAACTGGGACTGAACAGGAAAATCTTCTCTATACATTATTTTTAATGCATTGAAAATGTTTTTTGTAATCTGGAATAAATATTTGTAGAGATTTCTCTCTATTATAACAATATAAGCCTTACCCACACACACAGCAGCATGTGCCAGGATCACTATTATTGTGCTTATGATGACATCTATAATAAGTATTACACCCTGGATTGTCACCTCATTGTGGCCAGTTTTACCCTAAAAGACAAAGCCCAACCATGACTCCTCTATGTGCAGCATCAGGTGTATAATTGTATGCTGATCCATTTACTTATACAGGATCTCTCCTTCCTCCCCATGACCGCCTGCAGCCGCCAGCAGAGGGCGCACAGGAGCCATACCTGACATGTACCGTGTGACAGCCGCCGGCTCCGTCTACCGGGCTCCGTCTCCAGGCACCGCTTTCCTCCTCCTCCCGGCTGTGGTTCTTCTCCCGTTTTGGGATCCGCCGGGGACAGACTCGGGATCAGCTTCCGCTCCGCCGTTTCTTCAGCAGGACGTTTGGGGCCGGCGCAACAGAGAGAACGTGCGGGTGTTGACGTCACAAACATGGCGCCGTCATCCGCAGTGAGGCGTCATAGCAGAGACCGGGGAGCAGGGGACCGAGGATAAACTGCTTTACACTATTCTTACAGCTATGGAGGACAGTGCAATGGGGGCATCATATTATATGTGCCCTGTGGGGAATATTACACTGGGACTGAGGGCTGTGGGGGCATCATATTACACTGGGATCTGTGAGGGAGATATTATACTGAGGTCTGTGGGGACACCATATTATATGGGAGATATTACATTGGGGTCTGGGGGACATCATATTACACTGGGGTCTGGGGGATATATTATACTGAGGTCTATGGAGACATATTATACTGAGGTCTGTGGAGACATCATATTATATGGGGTCTGTGGGAGATATTACACTGGGACAGAGGAGACACCATATTATATGGGGTCTGTGAGGGATATATTATACTGAGGTCTGTGGGGACACCATATTATATGGGAGATATTACATTGGGGTCTGGGGGACATCATATTACACTGGGGTCTGGGGGATATATTATACTGAGGTCTATGGAGACATATTATATGGGGTCTGTGGGGGATATATTATATGGGGGATATTACACTGGGGTCTGTGGGGGATATATTATACTGAGGTCTGTGGGAGATATTACTCTGGGGTCTGGGGATATATTATACTGAGGTCTATGGAGACATATTATATGGGGTCTGTGGGGGATATATTATATGGGGGATATTACACTGGGGTCTGTGGGGGATATATTATACTGAGGTCTGTGGGAGATATTACACTGGGACAGAGGAGACACCATATTATATGGGGTCTGTGAGGGATATATACTGAGGTCTGTGGGGACATCATATTATATGGGGTCTGTGAGGGATATATTATCCTGAAGTCTGTGGAGACATCATATTATATGAGTGATATTACATTGGGGCTGTGGGGACATCATATTACACTGGGGTCTGTGGGAGATATATTATACTGAGGTCTGTGGGGATATCATATTATATGGGAGATACTGAACACTAAATACACATGCATGCATCGGGTAGTTAGTACTGCCACCACCATCTGTGGACACCCAGGTGTACAAATATGGCAGTTATATTACGCACTGGAAGGTGCAGAAAGCTCACACATGGAGGCAGAAGGAACACACTGGGGGGGCAAAGAGAGTGCATACAGGGGAAAAGACCGCACAGGGGAGGCACTGAGAGCACACGGGGGCAGAGACAGCACAGAGGGGGCAGAAAGTGCACGGGAGGCATAGAGTTATGGGTATGCAAATTTAGCACCTATTGTTGGTAATGGCACTTTGCGCAGTAGCGCCTGCGGTGAAGCCACCACCTGAAATCACCGCCGCTGACACATCACCACCTAAGTGCACACGCGTATACCCAGCACGTATGCGCACTTAATCATGCAGCCACCATCTTTGGACACCAGGGTACATACAGATGGCGGCGGTGTGACCCGGTGCACACATGCACACTTACACTGTCTCCATCTTTGGACACCAAAGCGGGGAGAGACAAAGCACATGGGGGAACAGCTCAAAAGAGAGTGCACAGGGGGAAGAGAGACCACATACAGGGGGGAGAGCACATGGGAAGACAACTCAAAGGAGAGAGCACATAAGTGAAAAGACTGCACACGGGGAGAGAGAGTGCACAAGGGGAAGACAGATCAAAGGAGAGAGCACAGGGGGAAGAGAGAGCGGACATGGGGAGAGACAACCACAGAGCCCGCCCTCATCGTGAAGCATTAGCCTTCAGAAGCAATGGGTTATTTCACTTTGCACCTTACACTTTGTAATCATTCTTTGTTGTCCCTTGTATATATTTACTTTCTTTATCCCAACCTAATATGGAGAACCTCTGCTTATTTCTCTTAAAAAACTCTTAACTGTTTTAGTTATAACTTAATGTTGTTTCTTTGATGGGGATTTGGGCTTAGGTACATCTCTAACATCTGTTGTATGTCTATTGGGCTCCCCTACCACCTTAAAACATGACCTATTCTTTTGTCTGATTATTAGAACGCTTGGACCTCCGGGCATGCGCGCTACGCTCCTAGCGCATGCGCATCCGTGCACGTCGCTCGAGTGAGCGGCCATTTTCCCGGAGTCCGTCATGCGCATCAGCACGTTTGCGCATGCGCACACTGGATGTGGGAGGGACGGACTGGCCACCCGATCTCCTCCCACATCCAGCTGGTAATGGGAACCATAATCAGAGGCTGGTGCCTCATAAATAGACTGACATGACATGGAGGATCACTTTTCCCTGATGAAGCTGCCAGGCGCGGGCAGCAATACGCGTGGGGAGCGCCCTACCTCGTACCCCTATGCTTTGATTCTGGTAAACTGGTTACTTGAATTAGTTAACCACCCCTAGATTTGGTTATGGGTTCCTCTATGTACGGATCTTAATCTGTGTAGTTTACTCCCTTATAGGGTTAATATGTGCATATTACCTGGTTATGCTAACGCCCTCTATATGCTGCTATACCTTTCATGCTAAACCTCTTTTCATGCTGCTAAAACCTCTTATTATGGTGCAAATATTGGTTTTCTGCATGACAGGTATTATTGGGGATGATTTGATTGCACTTTCTTTGTGAGGTTCCCTCTTTGGCCTAATTGTATAGGGGATGTGTTAAACTTGATAACTATACCCGTATCATACATAAGGTTACTTTTTTGTGCAAAAATTCTCTCTGAATTTGTATACATGCACTTGTATGGTGTTATATGAACATGTATTATGGATTATCTTTGTTTTATTATGCTGTACTAAGTGCAGGGGTTAACCCCCCCCTTTATAATTTGCACATTTGCACAATTTTTGAAATCTTTGTATAATTTCACTCTCAGGGTTTGATGAACTTAATATCATTGTAACCAGGGTAGGCAATGGGTGTTGAGGTTTCATATGATGACCCTTTCATATGAACTGTTATAGCTGTATTAAGCGGTTTTAAATGGTTTTACTCCTGTGTGTTCTTTTTCATGTGTTGGTTTTTTGATAAATAAATAAAACTATTTATATTGATATACTGATTTTTGAGGTAGTATCGCTTTTTTTGGACCCTCTGTCTGCTTACTGGTATAGTCAATTTTTGGTCTAGCGATCCCTGCACTTTAAACATGCATATATTGGTGGTGCCCTCCCCTATTTACGTTTTTTGATTTTCCTTCAGAAGCAATAACATCGGGCCCACATCTAGTATATAAGGTACATATTCTCCAAAGTATTATGCAAGTCTCGGTTCATAGAAAAAGTGAAAACTACCTGCTAGGTAAAGAAAAAATCATGTTACAATGATGCACTCATACTAATGAAAAACATTAATTAGAGAGGCATAAGAGAGAGGCAAGGGTGCCAGAGTTGGAGGGGCAGTTGTAGGAAGGTGTTATATCACGGTTAGGGATATAAGGTCATTCTATGATGCTGCACAATTAGGGTAATAGTAGTGGTCTGTGAGTGTGGAAGATAGTTTTGTTTTATATAGGAAATCTGGAAAATTGAAATGAAGAGTTATTGATACTTAAGGAAAAGATGCATGATGATACATAGATTGGCATGTGGCTATACGTATTGGTTTGTATACTGAGAGTACGCTGCAAATCCAAAGAGTTCAATATGGAAGCTATTCATGAGCTACGGTTCCAAGTTAGAAACTCTCATCAGATATGAAGGATTTTTCTGCTGAAATAAATTAAGATTTATATGAGGACCAAATGACATTATTGGACAATACAAGAGGGGTGTATCATAGCTATTCAGAATTGATGAATCCTGGTTTGTCAAAAGCCAAAATAATTTTTTAGTTGTTGTAGGGCCATATACCTAGAAGGGATTTGCAGATTAATCCCTTCATGACCAAGGAAGTAATAGTACAACTTCGACTCTGTCACTCCCTCTGATGCAAGCTCACACGCTGAGCTCGCATCATCCCTCACACATGTTAGCCGATCTGGTCAGCTGACGTGTAGCAAACCGCACTGATTGGATCAACGATCCGATCGCCAATGTTTACCGTTTGGATCAAGCTGGCAATCACAATCCAAAGAACCGCAGCGGGGATTGTGCTGCTCCCCGCCAGCATTGGTGGCCTCGTGATCCAATTATGGGACCTTGATACGCATTGCTATGACTGCGTGTGGTCAGATGATGACCACAGATGCTGTCATGAATCACTTTCTTTGGATGGCCGACGAGCTCCTGCATCCACAGAAAGTTATAATTTCTCATGTTCACAGATGTGCATCAGCACGTCTGTCAATAGGAGAAGCAATCGCATTGTACAGTGCTGAGTCACCCCAAGAAGCAGTGTGAAATAGTGTAAAGAAAAGTTTAAAAAAAGATGAAAAAAACCCACATAAAAGTTCAAATAACCCCCCTTTTGCCGCATTAAAAATACATTTATTTTCAAAAATCACATTTCCTTGTCGTCCAAAATCTGGGAGACCCTGACATTGGGTGTTATATGCTGCCCCCTGGAGGTCACACCAAATATAGGAGAGATTTTCTCCTCCTTCTCTGCAGCATATACGCCCCCTGCAGGAATACTGTCAGTTTGTATTTTGGTGTCATTGGAAGCACATCTCCACACTGAAGCTCCATGCTACAGATGAAGTTTAGGGGACCATCGGGGTCCCCCGACATGGGCCTTCGGCCCCATATGCCGTGCTCCTTCACCATACCCTTTCAAAGGGCCTCTGGTGAGGTGGGAGCCGACTGAGGGGGTCTACAGTTCTCTGTGCCCCTGGCTGTTACACAGTCACTGTGTGGCCCCCTGTGATGGAGTTCAACTCCTTCTAGTCACAGGCGACTGATGCAGGCTCAACCTCCGGTACCGAGCTGGCCCCCATCTTCTCCCCTTCTGGGGATTCAGGTATGTGCCGGACTCATGGGGGCCCCCGCATCTACTGCAAGATCCGGCCATCAGATCTGCAGTATTGTCCCTGCAACGGCCCCAGGCCGTGTTAGAAGCCCACTCAGCGATCCCCTCCCTGCCTGTGTTCCACAGCAGGGGGACGAGGCACAGGGCTCAGGGTAAGGGGCTCGCCCCACCACATTAGCGGTGTGTTTTTGTGACTACCGCGCCGGACCCCGCACGCAGGCCGGCCGCGGCTTCCTAATTCAGTCCCCGGCTTTGCCGGAGGCCTAGGCCGCGATTCCGCCCCCTGCATGTCTCTCAACAGCAGGGGGGCGGGCTTTGCTCTCTCTGCTCCCAAACTCACAGGGTGCGGCCTCTGGCCTCTCCCCCTCCTGTGTACACTGTATGGGGCCACAGTTCCCGCGTTTTTGCGGGCCCCCCCTCTCCCTGCGGGGGCCATTTTGGCCTCTTTCTGTGCAGATTCTCAGCATGTCCAGCTGCTTCTCTGGGAGACTCAGACTTTGGGATCCGAACTCATACCATTGGATGAGCGGTAAGCCACACCATTGGTGTTGATTCTCCTCTGTGGCATCCCCTTCTGTTATGCTGTTTTTTGGTAGCTGTACACAGGAGTAGGGTCGGACTATGTCTGCTCCTAAGAGCAAGGGTAAGTCCCATAGGGCTCCAAAATAGTATGCAACTTGTACAGTGTGCAAAGTCACGTTGCCTGGGCAGTGTGTTAATCCCCTCTGCACGACTTGTGAGCAGAATGGGTCCCTGGATCTCCTCGGAACCCGGCCCCAGGTGGATGCCCCTGCCCCCTCTGGGGATCAGACATCCGCCCCCCCGGTTTTAACTCCGGCTCCTCAATGGACTGACGTCTTATCTCAGTCATTGTCTGATTCAGTGGCCATGGCAGTATCGTTAGCTATGTCGCAATCTGTAGCCTCCATGACTAGATCCATCATTCAGGTCATTAACCAGTACCCTGACCAGGAAATGGAGGGTTCCTCCTCGGTCCCGGGTCCGTCTCTTTCGGCAAGGTGTAACAGGGCCACCCCGTCTCTTGGGGGGCCCAGTTCCAAAAAACGCCGCCGATACCCTTCCCCCTCCTCGCCCAGATCTCAATCAAGGGAACCTCTGATGGAGGGATGGAGGATGAAAGGAGCAGGGGGATGGAGGATGGAAGGAGCAGAGGGATGGAGAGATCAGAGGGATTGAGGATGGAGGGCGCAGAGGGATGGAGAGGTCAGGTGCATGGAGGATGGAGAGACTGGAGGATGGAGGGAGCAGGGATGGACAGATCAGGAATGCGTACCGGCAAATATTTTTTTACAAAAAAAGCACTGAGCATATATATTTAGAAAACCTTTTTTTTGCTTTTTTTTTCTTCCCCGATGGCACAAATGAAATTGGGCACCATGGGAATACATGTCACCAAAACACCCTAAAGATAAGTTATTTTAGACCTTGTGCTGTTAAAAAAAAAAACCTGCACCGATGTACAAAAATGGGTGAGTGTAGATAGAAACCCTGTACTAAAAGTACCGCCATGGGATAACTAAACCCGTGGGCACACAAAGGTGACATTATAGGATAAACTAGATGGCGGCCCGATTCTAAAGAATCGGGTAGTCTAGAATCCATATATAGTTTATTTACTAATAGATACGGGAGTGCGGTGAAATGAATTGTGTGTATACAGGCGGCTCTGTGGGTAGCACAGTATACGGTGGCTCAGTGGTTAGCACTGCGCGGTGGCTCAGTGGTTGGCACTGCGTGCGGTGGCTCAGTGGTTGGCACTGCGTGCGGTGGCTCAGAGGTTGGCACTGCGTGCGGTGGCTCAGTGGTTGGCACTGCGTGCGGTGGCTCAGTGGTTGGCACTGCGCGGTGGCTCAGTGGTTGGCACTGCGCGGTGGCTCAGTGGTTGGCACTGCGTGCCGTGGCTCAGTGGTTGGCACTGCGTGCCGTGGCTTAGTGGTTAGCACTGCGTGCGGTGGCTCAGTGGTTGGCACTGCGTGCGGTGGCTCAGTGGTTGGCACTGCGTGCGGTGGCTCAGTGGTTGGCACTGCACGGTGGCTCAGTGGTTGGCACTGCGTGCGGTGGCTCAGTGGTTGGCACTGCGTGCGGTGGCTCAGTGGTTGGCACTGCGTGCGGTGGCTCAGTGGTTGGCACTGCGTGCGGTGGCTCAGTGGTTGGCACTGCGTGCGGTGGCTCAGTGGTTGGCACTGCGTGCGGTGGCTCAGTGGTTGGCACTGCGCGGTGGCTCAGTGGTTGGCACTGCGCGGTGGCTCAGTGGTTGGCACTGCGTGCCGTGGCTCAGTGGTTGGCACTGCGTGCCGTGGCTTAGTGGTTAGCACTGCGTGCGGTGGCTCAGTGGTTGGCACTGCGTGCGGTGGCTCAGTGGTTGGCACTGCACGGTGGCTCAGTGGTTGGCACTGCGTGCGGTGGCTCAGTGGTTGGCACTGCGTGCGGTGGCTCAGTGGTTGGCACTGCGTGCGGTGGCTCAGTGGTTGGCACTGCGTGCGGTGGCTCAGTGGTTAGCAGAGAGTGCGGTGGCTCAGTGGTTAGCAGAGAGTGCGGTAGCTCAGTGGTTAGCAGAGAGTGCGGTGGCTCAGTGGTTAGCAGTGAGTGCGGTGGCTCAGTGGTTAGCAGTGAGTGCGGTGAGATTGGTCAGCGCAGCACCGTGGGCAGAGTGGTCAGCGCAGCGCCGTGGCCAGAGTGGTCAGCGCAGCGCCGTGGCCAGAGTGGTCAGCGCAGCGCCGTGGTCAGCGCAGCGCCGTGGGCAGAGTGGTCAGCACAAACATACACACACACACATACACACACTCCGCTATACTTACCACTGACCCTGCGTCTTCCCCGCCGCCTGTATCCTGAGTCGACATGTCGCCGGCCCCGGACGACTGGATACAATATGTCGTCCGGGTAGTTTGGCGAGACATATTGGACGCTATATTGAATCTAGTAGTTCGGGGGTGGCGACATGTCGACTGAGGATCCAGGCAGCGGACGCAGGGTCGGTGGTAAGTATAGCGGAGTGAGTGTGTGTGTGTGTTGTGTGTGTGTGTACAAAGTTGAGGGAAATGCGGGCAAAGTGACGGAAGTGCCTACATACACACATATATACACATACTGTACATTGCATATGGAGGGGTGAGGAGAGCGGAGGCTGGAGGGCAGAGGACAGGGAGAGGAGAGCGGAGGCTGGAGGGCAGAGGACAGGGAGAGCGGAGGCTGGTGGGCAGAGGACAAGGAGAGGAGAGCGGAGGCTGGAGGGCAGAGGACAGGGAGAGGAGAGTGGAGGCTGGAGGGCAGAGGACAGGGAGAGGAGAGCGAAGGCTGGAGAGCGGAGGCTGGAGGGCAGAGGACAGGGAGAGGAGAGCGGAGGCTGGAGGGCAGAGGAGAGCGGAGGCTGGAGGGCAGAGGACAGGGAGAGCGGAGGCTGGAGGGCAGAGGACAAGGAGAGGAGAGCGGAGGCTTGAGGGCAGAGGACAGGGAGAGGAGAGCGGAGGCTTGAGGGCAGAGGACAGGGAGAGGAGAGCTGAGGCTGGAGGGCAGAGGACAGGGAGAGGAGAGTGGAGGCTGGAGGGCAGAGGACAGGGAGAGGAGAGCGAAGGCTGGAGGGCAGGGGAGAGCGGAGGCTGGAGGGCAGAGGACAGGGAGAGGAGAGCAGAGGCTGGAGGGCAGAGGAGAGCGGAGGCTGGAGAGGCAGAGGACAGGGAGAGGAGAGCGGAGGCTGGAGGGCTGAGGAGAGGGAGAGCAGAGCGGAGGCTGGAGGGCAGAGGACAGGGAGAGGAGAGCGGAGGCTGGAGGGCAGAGGACAGAGAGAGGAGAGCGGAGGCTGGAGGGCAGAGGAGAGGGAGAGGAGAGCGGAGGCTGGAGGGCATAGGAGAGGGAGAGGAGAGCGGAGGCTGGAGGGCAGAGGAGGGCGGAGGCTGGAGGGCAGAGGACAGGGAGAGGACAGTGGAGGCTGGAGGGCAGAAGACAGGGAGAGGAAAGCGGAGGCTGGAGGGCAGAGGACAGGGAGAGGAGAGCGGAGGCTGGAGGGCAGAGGACAGGGAGAGGAGAGCGGAGGCTGGAGGGCAGAGGACAGGGAGAGGAGAGCGGAGGCTGGAGGGCAGAGGACAGGGAGAGGAGAGCGGAGGCTGGAGGGCAGAGGACAGGGAGAGGAGAGCTGAGGCTGGAGGGCAGAGGACAGGGAGAGGAGAGCGGAAGCTGGAGGGCAGAGGAGAGCGGAGGCTGGAGGGCAGAGGACAGGGAGAGGAGAGCAGAAGCTGGAGGGCAGAGGAGAGCGGAGGCTGGAGGGCAGAGGACAGGGAGAGGAGAGCGGAGGCTGGAGGGCAGAGGAGAGCGGAGGCTGGAGGGCAGAGGACAGGGAGAAGAGAGCGGAGGGCAGAGGACAGGGAGAGGAGAGCGGAGGCTGGAGGGCAGAGGACAGGGAGAGAAGAGCGGAGGCTGGAGGGCAGAGGACAGGGAGAGGAGAGCAGAGGCTGGAGGGCAGAGGACAGGGAGAGGAGAGCGGAGGCTGGAGGGCAGAGGACAGGGAGAGGAGAGCGGAGGCTGGAGGGCAGAAGACAGGGAGAGGAGAGCGGAGGCTTAAGGACAGGGAGAGGAGAGCGGAGGCTGAGGACAGGGAGAGGAGAGCGGAGGCTGGAGACAGGGAGAGGAGAGCGGAGGCTGGAGGGCAGAGGAGAGCGGAGGCTGGAGGGCAGAGGAGAACGGAGGCTGGAGGGCAGAGGAGAGCGGAGGCTGGAGGGCAGAGGAGAGCAGAGGCTGGAGGGCAGAGGAGAGCGGAGGCTGGAGGGCAGAGGAGAGCAGAGGCTGGAGGGCAGAGGAGAGCGGAGGATGGAGGGCAGAGGACAGGGGAGAGGAGAGCGGAGGCTGGAGGGCAGAGGACAGGAGAGGAGAGCGGAGGCTGGAGGGCAGAGGAGAGCGGAGGCTGGAGGGCAGAGGACAGGGAGAGGAGAATGGAGGCTGGAGGGCAGAGGACAGGGAGAGGAGAGCGGAGGCTGGAGGGCAGAGGAGAGCAGAGGCTGGAGGGCAGAGGACAGGGAGAGGAGAGCGGAGGCTGGAGGGCAGAGGAGGGCGGAGGCTGGAAGGCAGAGGATAGGGAGAGGAGAGCGGAGGCTGGAGGGCAGAGGAGATCGGAGGCTGGAGGGCAGAGGACAGGGAGAGGAGAGCGGAGGCTGGAGGGCAGAGGACAGAGAGAGGAGAGCGGAGGCTGGAGGGCAGAGGACAGGGAGAGGAGAGCGGAGGCTGGAGGGCAGAGGACAGGGAGAGGAGAGCGGAGGCTGGAGGGCAGAGGACAGGGAGAGGAGAGCTGAGGCTGGAGGGCAGAGGACAGGGAGAGGAGAGCGGAAGCTGGAGGGCAGAGGACAGGGAGAGGAGAGCGGAAGCTGGAGGGCAGAGGACAGGGAGAGGAGAGCGGAGGCTGGAGGGCAGAGGACAGGGAGAGGAGAGCGGAGGCTGGAGGGCAGAGGACAGGGAGAGGAGAGCGGAGGCTCAAGGGCAGAGGAGAGCGGAGGCTGTAGGGCGGAGGCTGGAGGGCAGAGGACAGGGAGCGGAGAGCAGAGGCTGGAGGGGGCAGAGGACAGGGGAGGCTGAAGGGGGCAGAGGACAGGGGAGGCTGGAGGGGGCAGAGGACAGGGAGACTGGAGGGGGCAGAGGACAGGGAGACTGGAGGGGGCAGAGACAGGGGAGGCTGGAGGGTTTAGGGCACAGGGGAGGCTGGAGGGGTTAGGACACAGGGGAGGCTGGAGGGGTTAGGGCACAGGGGAGGCTGGAGAGGTTAGGGCACAGGGGAGGCTGGAGAGGTTAGGGCACAGGGAGGCTGGAGGGGTCAGGGCACAGGGGAGGCTGGAGGGGTCAGGGCACAGGGGAGGCTGGAGGGGTCAGGGCACAGGGGAGAGGCGGCTGGAGCGGGCAGGGCACAGGGGAGAGGTGGCTGGAGCGGGCAGGGCACAGGGGAGAGGCGGCTGGAGCGGTCAGGCGGCAGAGGTGGCTGGAGCCGTCAGGCGGCTGGAGCAGGCAGGCGGCCGAGGCGGCTGGAGCGGGCAGGTGGCAGAGGCGGCTGGAGCGGGCAGGCGGCAGAGGCGGCTGGAGCGGGCAGGCGGCAGAGGCGGCTGGAGCGGGCAGGCGGCAGAGGCGGCGGGAGAGAGGAGGCGGCTGGGACAGACGGGAACGTTCCTGGCCGGAACTTCCGAAAGCAGAACGTTCCTGGCCGGAACGTTCCTCCACCGGTCCCTGTAGCCGGGCGCCGCCCGGCTACAGTGGACTGGTGACGTCACCACCATGGGTCCAGAGGCCATCACGGAAGTAACCTTCGAGTTTTCTGGAAGTGGCCTTCGGCTTTTATATTATAGATAGATTCAAGCCACATGGAGGGACCAAAGTGATAGATATGCAAATAAACAATGGGCTCTATCATGGATGAAAAAGACACTTTTTCTATGGATATTAAATCTTAGAGATAAATTATATGAATAAAATCGCCCATCAGGGAAATGTAAGGTTAGTTTCAACAAGCTAAGAAGGTTAGTGGAAAGACAAGTAACTAAATGTAAACCTGTGCCGAGAAGCTGCGTATTGGTCCAATAGTTGCAAACGGAAGGACATATTAACAGGAAATCCTGATTCGGAGCAGAATATACAGCCTGCGGTTCTAGTTCTCAATGTTTATTACATATATCTCTGTGGAAAAAACATAGTACATAGAAAACCAAAACCTTAAATTTGAGGTTATACCCTCACAAAGGTTTAGTGTTCAAACAGGAGATGTTCCTGTTTCCAAAGGAAGTCCTGAAGCTGTGTGTTTGTTCCATAGATGAAATACCGGAAAAATTCTAGTTAGAGCCTGTAAATAAGAACAGAAGAGAAAAACACTGAGAAACTGCAAAAAAAAGGTAGTATGGGTGGAGACCAGGGCATTCATTCTTAGGACAAATGTATGCATATGCAGTAATGCACTAAAAGTGATTCCAAAGGTAAAGCGCTTGAAAAACACTCCATTTCCTGGCTCCACCCCAACCCTCCCAATAGACCTAGATGTTTATCTATTTCCTATAAAATCCAGTATATAATAACTACTCATTGAGTCCTTTCGGTGATAAGGGGTTAAAAGTGAAGATCCAATGGGATTCCCTCCTTAGTAGCTCATCAGTCATATTACCTTCCCAGATTGTAGAATGTACCTTTTCAATCACCGTGATACGTGCACAACTTGATGAAACACCATGATGTTGTAAGAAGTGCGTGGCCACTGAAGAAATGTTCTTGCCCTCACGTAAATCCACTCAGGCTCTTCCAATATCTGAGAAATGATGCTATATGCGTCTATGTAATTCTCTGGTTGTCTGACCTGTATATAGTTTTGGATAATCACAAGAAATGACATAAACCATGTTTCTGGTTTTACAGTTCGCATATACCCTAGGGCGAATCTCCACTGATGTACCTGGATTTCTGATAGCGCTATTACCACTTACCTACATGTTGACAGATATTACAATTTCCACATGGGTGCATATCGGTGAGTCTAACAAACCTGCCCAGAGGTATAGTCAGTCTCTTGAAGTGACTTATCATTAGGGAGTCTCTGAGATTATGGGCCCTTCTAGCTACCAATTTTGGACGATCTTGTATAAATGAATGCAATTTGTTTTCACTTAGTAGTATTTCCCAATTTTTCTCCAATATTTTGTAAACATCTCCCCAATAATTATTATAGGTAGTCATCAGGTTGACAGTAGACATACCTTTTTTCTCCTTTGTTTGTAGAGTGTCCTTCCGGGCCATCTGGGCAGAGTGACAGTAGGCTTCTGAAATGATTTTCTTTGGGTAGCCTCTTTTCTTAAACCGAAGGGTCAGTTATTTGGCTTAGTTTATGAAGGTGGAAGTACTGCTGCAGTTTCTACATATTCTTAAGAAACTGTCCTTTGGGGATGCCATTATGTATGTGATTTGGGTGAAAGCTGCTATAGTGTAGCAAACTGTTTGTAGCAGTCTTTTTTCTGTGGAGAGAGGTAAAAATCCTATCCTGGTTCAGCATGATCTTTAGATTCAAGTAGTTTAGAGATGTTTCAGAGATCCCTGAGGTCAAACAGATGTTCCACGGGTTGTTGTTTAGAGAAGAAATGAACTCTTCACAGGAAGCCTAATCACCTGCCCCAAAAAATAGGATGTCGTCATTGAAAATATACAAAAATATACAAAATCCTGACCCATCATATTTAGAGAAATTAATCCCTGGTGAAACACAATCACCTCTCAGGAATAAATGCACAAACTTCAGAGAAGCATATTGTATTTATATACAAGAGGACAACTGGAGTATATTGCAGTAAAACAATAGTATTTATTTTCATTTAGATATCAAAAATAGGGGATATATAGAAATAGAAGAGAATGGACTAATTACACATTTGGAGAGGAGATGTAAAACAATTCCAAATACAAAAAAATTGCACTGTAATAATATCAATATGCAGGACTGTATTTACCACTAGGCACTGGAGTCCACTTGCCTATGGCGGCAGGTCGCTGGGAGATCTGTTTATGTATGCTACTGCATGAAGTGGCTATTAGGGAACATAGATATATGCACATAACTGCTGGTGGTTTTGTGTGCATGGATAACCTGACAGGTTCCCTTTAAAGGGTGTCTGTCACCCCCCAAATGCCAAATAAATGGCACAAACATTTATTTAGGGAACATAGCCCATGTAGAAATCTTAACAGCCATATACAATTTATGCCTAATAATGAAAATTCTTCTCTTATTTATTTATATTTTTGCAAATGAGGGTGCTTTGTTGCACTTTTGACATAGCCTGTGCCTTGGTGCAACATTACACACTATTTGCAAATTAAAGTCAGCCCACCATCTTGATTGACAGTGCTCCATTGGTACGAGCAAGCGCTGCCTAAAATTGGTGCGCTCCAAATGTCAGTGTAGTCATGCACACAGTATTAATGTAATGCTGGGAGTTGAGGTTTCATGCAATACAGGTTTACTTACTAGGGGCTCACCTGACGTTGAAAGTGATCACTATACTAACATTGGTGATGTATTCACATGCTGATGGTGGTTCTGTATTTCTGTACTACTGATTGTTCTGGTGATGTAGTCATGTATTGACTGTGCTTCTG
Source organism: Allobates femoralis (assembly GCA_033576535.1). Taxonomy (NCBI): domain Eukaryota; kingdom Metazoa; phylum Chordata; class Amphibia; order Anura; family Aromobatidae; genus Allobates; species Allobates femoralis. The sequence continues at coordinate 514,693,962 of JARQOC010000004.1, forward strand.
GTAAGAAATTCATGTACTAGTAGTTGTTCTTGTGATGTCATGTACTGATGATGGATTTAGTAATGGACTAGTGTACCAATGGTGGTTGTGGTGAATATTTTTGTTTATCTGGTTATGTAGTTGTATACTGACGGTGGTTCTGGTTCTTTATTGATGTAGATGTTGTAATCTTTATTTGGTTATGATACCTGGTCATTATAGGTTCATTGTGCCTGGCTAATAATGCAGCCATCTGAATTAGCTTGTATTTGTCAGCTGAACAAGTATTTAACTGATGCTTACATTCATATAGACAGCTATCTGATCATTCGGCCGGCAGCTATCTTGCCATTATTTTTAGAGTTTATTAAGTGCTTTTTCAGGTGGATAATAAATCAGATTCGCCTGAAAAAGATGTGCACATACCCTTAGTCTGACTTAACAATAGAGGGCGGCAGAACTAAAAGTACCTAGGGCATCATGAATGCCAAACACGGCCCTGTCAATCTGCATGCACATACAATCAAGATCATACAACACAAAAGCGTATATTGATGCATGAGACTGCTAACATATATATATTTAAATATATATATATATATATATATATATTTGTGTCCAGGCAGCAATAGTGCTTAGATTAGAATTCAGTCAGACAGGCAAAACATAGCAGAAGAATATAATCAGATCATAGACCGTATTAATTCATACATTGGGAGAGGGTAACCTCCCTCAAAAAAGTGCAAATACGGATAGGAGTAAAAGGTCACATCATGCCCATGTTTAACTGCAGGATTGTGAAAAAGTTCCAAAGAGACAAAAGTGCAGTCCTTAAAGGGATCCTGTCACCTCCAGAATTCCTCCTAAACTACCAAAACATGTCCCTGCAGCATCCCATCACTAATCTCACACTCCTTTTGTCTCCTAAAAGCATCCTGTGAAAGCGCATAAAAACGTTTTAATACTCATTAGTTATTATAATTAGCGGGGGCTATATTCTTTAGTCACCAGGGCAGGCTGTTTTGCAGGCTCCAGGATCCACCCTCTCTCTGTCTGTGTGCTCTGCTTGTGCAGGCTTTGCCCTCCCCCCTCTCTATCACTCACAGAATTCAAATCATTAGTCCTGCCTTCAGCTACACATCACTGCAGCACAGACAGAGAGAGGGTGGATCCTCGAGGCTGCAAAACAACATGCCCTGGTGACTAAAGAATATGGCCCCTGCTAATTATAATCACTAATGAGTATTAAAACGTTTTTATGCACTTTCACAGGATGCTTTTAGGAGACAAAAGAAGTGTGAGATTAGTGATAGGATGCAGCAGAGACATGTTTTGCTAGCTTATGAGGCATTTTGGAGGTGACAGGATCCCTTTAAAAGCAGCCCCAACATGTGTTTTGCATGATCTATAGTTCATCTTTTTGAGGGAAAGGGAGGAAGAAGTACCAGGTGCCTCAGTTTTATGTAGCAACCCCAGTCTCAAAACATGTATAGAATCATATAAATAAATGTCAAATACATAAAATACATACTTAAAGACTACCAGCCTATAGTTGTCCAAAAGATTAGGATGTAAAGAGAGAATACTGTATAAGGTTCAGATAATACTATATTAAAGAAAAGCGAGCTTATACTTATAAGTAAGCATTGCTGCTGAAAAAATATGTAGGTTATTAACACAGTAAAGAAATAGAGGCCTCTAAATCCTACCTTGCAGCCCCAATTATACCCATGCAAAGTATCCCCCCACAGGTCCTATTTTTGGGGAAACAGGGTAGTACTGTACAAAAGCTCAATATCACAGGGTAAATGTTGAATGCATACAGTAAATACTTCATAAGCAAAAACTAGTGAATCTGGAAAATGATAGATGCAAAGTAATAGTACTGTATAGTGTCCAGATAAAATAATAGAAATTGGTATGGAAGTAAAGAGCCTGTGGGGCACAAATAAATGTGAATGATATAGTTACAGACAGAATTTATTGCATGAGAAACAGGTACCTTGGTGTATGATAGGACCAGCTGAGGTCAATGAGGACACAAGAGAAAGGGGGGTGCACTAAGCACCTCTACATGCATTTCACCCTTGGGCTTCATCATGAGCGTGGCTAGAGTGAAGGATAGGGTACTATTTATATGTGTTCCACAATTGATCAGAATTAGTCACGCAGGCCGACATGATATACCACCTCCTGTGATTATGCGGCTGGGGCACGCCATATATGATGGCAATACAGCCACTGTGTCATCAAGGTGGTGCGGACAGCGTATGTGTGAAGAGTGTGTCTGAGCTTCTGTGCAAACATCACAGTTTCCGCTTAAAGGGAACCTAACCCCTCCAAATCGGTCCCCAGCCTGTAAAAACCTGTCCCTGCACCTTCCTATAAGGTTTTAAGCTATCGCTCTATTTACCTATAGCTATTCTATAAAGTGTAATTATCACCTTTATTACCTGAGAAATCTGCGGCTTCTGAATCCCCGAGGAGTCACAGTGGGTGTTCCCTCTGGCTCCTTATCGCTGCCTGCACTGTTGTTTTTCACGCCCCAATGGGCGTGAAAATGAATGTTGATAATCCTGTGTCGAATCACTGGGCGGGCATTGCCGGAATGACGCAAATCGTGTCATTTCCGGCGCTGTGATGTCGATACACCCTCTGGGTGTATGTACGGACCTCACTGCCCATTGCGCAAGTGCAAGGTGTTAATTACAAATCGCGCATGAGCAATGCGCAGCATGAGGTGTGTCGACGTCACAGCCCTGGAGATGATGCGATTTGCATCATTCCGGCTAAGCCCACCCATTGATCCGACACAGGATCATCAACATTCATTTTCACGCCCATTGGGGCGTGAAAAACAGTGGAGGCGGGGATAAGGAGCCAGAGGGAACACCCACTGTGACTCCTCGAGGATTCAGAAGCCGCAGATTTCTCAGGTAATAAAGATGATAATTACACTTTACAGAATAGCTATAGGGAAAGAGATGGATAGCTTGAAACCTTATAGGAAGGTGCAGGGACAGGTTTTTAGAGGATGGGGACCGATTTGGAGGGGTCAGGTTCCCTTTAAGCAGGTAAAAATTGCATTGTGCTACAAGAGTGAATTTACCTGGAAGGGTGTAAGTGACATGGAATAGATATATTACATACAGAATCATTGGTAATAAAGAAAATGTAAAAAAAAGGAAAAAAGAAAGAGGGTAATATGAAAGTGAAAAAGCTAAATATCCACAATACGTCATTAAAATCAGACAGCAGCACGGGGCTCGTAATAAGATGTGTGGATGAATAGATGAAAATCTCTGAATAAGATCACTGATAAAAAATACAATAAGAGGCCACAGACATAAAAGATGGAAGTATATATGGACCATAAATGATAATAATAACAGAAGTAATGAAAAATACAATTAATAAGACAGTATAAAATAAAGAAAGAATAGATAATAAAAATTAATTAATATGAAATAATCACAGAAGATAAAAATAACAAAATCCCATATATATGAAGACTACACTATAGTAGTATGAATTTCTATGAAGAACTATACAGCAAAGTTCATAAATACACTTAATGAATTTATGCCAAAAATAATATAACAAATATAGTAAATTACGAAATGACATAGGTAATCACAAAAAACACAGTTCTGTGCATATGAGGACTGCACAATAATAGTATACTAAATTCATATGGAGAGCTATTAAGAAAGTAAAATCCATCTGCTCAATAGACAAAAAAGAGTGTCCATGATATGGTAAACACAGCTGTCTGTTCCACACTTTTGTCCAGGATAGAGTCAGCAATCACCTCCTCCTTATGCACCTATGTTTTTTGCATCTGTGTTGCCCCCGCCTTTATATTAATAACAATATTTATATAGCGCTAACATATTCCGCAGCTCTTCACAATACAGAGGTTCATATTCAAACAATCATAAGAAACAGTTATCAGAAAATATAATACAATACAAAATACAATACAAAGCATAATACAATAATTAAAGCAAAATAATGACAGCCCTGCTCATAAGAGCTTACAATCAAACAATGAGGTGGTGGTGACACAAAGTACAGGTGCTTATTTACAATGATGGTATAGTCAACTTGAGGAAATGGGGAATAGATCGCAGCACCAAAAGTGGTCACTAACCATTATTTGTGATGCATTTGAGACTGGTGGAACGGATAGGCAATGTCTAAAGCCGGTTTCACACCATGTTTTTTTGGCTCCAGTGTGATCTGATTTTGCTCCCCATGTATCCCTGTGGCGCCGAATTGTGCCTATTTGGTGTCCGGTTTGGTCGTCTTCCAGTAGGATCCGATTGTTTCTGACTTTTGCATCAGACACAAAACTGGAGTTTGCATGATTTTTTGTGTCTGATGCAAAAATCTTATAAAATCATATCCTCCCGGATCTGGCGTCCATAGAATGGGAGTCCATGGGCGTCGGATTGTGCCGGATCCGACAAAAAATCGACCGTTCGTGGATGCCAGGTGCTGAAAGATCAGTAGATGACTTTGACTAGGGATCATGATAGGCCGCCCTAAAAAGATGTGTTTTTAGGAAGCGCCTGAAACCATGTAAGTTGTGGATAGACCTAGTTTCTTGGGGTAGAGCATTCCAGAGAATTGGTGCAGCTCGGGAGAAGTCTTGGAGCCGGGAGTTGGAGGTTCGGATTAATGCAGAAGTGAGTCTAATGTCACTTCCAGAGCGAAGAGAACGGGTGGAGTAATAGACAGAGATGAGAGTAGAGAGGTAGGGAGGTACTGCACTGTATAGAGCAGGGGTGGGGAACTTTTTCATGCCAAGGGCCATTTGGAAATTTCTACCATCCTTCGGGGGCTGCACAAAGTTATTTCCTTGAAAATTACCCGCAATATTTGGTCGAACAAATAATTAACTCACCCTACTGTGGTGGCTGGAGCTGCTCCTCTTTGGTGCGGCTGTGATGTTCAGTGATATTCTTCTTATTTCCTCTCACCGCTGCTTTATCATGTTTGTGTTGCCTAGAGCGCAGACAATTCTTCATGATAAGAAGTTTTGTAAATCATATACATCACATAGGGGACAGCTGTATATGGATCACATCGGAGACATGGGGACTGTGTACAGTCATGGCCAAATGTTTTGAGAATGTATAATGACCGGAGGTCCTATTAAGATCCAGTGAGTCACAGACAGACAGAGGCAGAAATAAACAACAGTATTTTTACTGATATGGGGATCAAAGTATGGTTCAGTATAGATTGTATAAGTATCAAAATCCCCTTAAAATATAACAAAAACAGTTTCACACACTCAGCGTTAGCCGACATCAATGCACCGATCTCAGAGTTCCCAGGGTATGTAAATCACACTCAGAACCAGGAGCAAATTTACCTACACGTTAGACTTATCAAGGATTTAACTTAACTAAAGGCTATGTACATCAACTGTGGGCGGTCTGATGGGACCTCTGAGATGGCACACTGAGTATAACTTATCACAGCTAATAACAATACATTACACTATATCAATGCTGGCTATACACTTAGCACAGGGATACCCGGGTATCTCAAAACTATGGTACCATCAACCTCAAATGTAGCTTTACACCGGTGTATATTCCACGTGGGCTGCAGCAAGTCCAGAAAAAGTAAAAAGAAAAAAAAACCTTTTGCGCAAAAGAAAAACGTATTGTAAAAAAAACAGCAAAATTTGGCAGCTTACCAGCCAATGCCAGATTCACATGTCCAGCACTTTAGTTCTGTAAGCTTGGGTTGCAATCTGTGGAGTACTCTTTTCCAGGGCTTGTCAGGACCTTGTCAGGATCCTCCCAATGTGGATGACGTGGACGCCGACTCTCCTTTCGCAGTCACTCACAGCCTTCCTGGACGCCAATCACTCGCTCCATCAGGGGGAACATCTCCTCAGCCTCCTTGTCAGGATCCTCCCAATGTGGATGGCACCGGACGCCGGCTCTCCTTTCGTAGTCACTCACGGCCTTCCTGGACGCCAATCACTCGCTCCATCAGGAGGAACATCTCCTCAGCCTCTCCTCAGTTGCTGGACACTTGCTCGGTTCAAGATAAAGTCTTTAGTCCACACAACAGGGCTTGCAAACAACTTTAAAGGCCCATATAGCTTGCACTGGCTTTGCTATAATCCTTACACTAGTAATGGCCACCGCAGAGAGAGATCAACAACCACCGGAGCAACTGACAGAGCCGTCACCAAGGCAACCAGAGATTGTGCTTTCACTTTCCTAGACACAGAGCAGTCACCATGGCAACCAGAGACTTTTTCACTTTCCTGGGCCACTACAAAATGTCAGTCTGCTTGGTTTTAGCAGCTTATTAGTTTACTCTCTTACAAATGACACCAAAATTATATTTTCACATGATCTGCTGCCCTCTGGTTTTTATTTGTGCTTGTCTGATGTTTATATCACATACAGAAATATAATTGCAATCATATTATGAGTACCAAAAGGTTATATTGATAGTTAGAATGAGTTAATGCAGCAAGTCAATATTTGCAGTGTTGACCCTTCTTCTTCAGGACCTCTGTAATTCTCCCTGGCATGCTCTCAATCAACTTCTGGACCAAATCCTGACTGATAGCAGTCCATTCTTGCATAATCAATGCTTGCATTTTGCCAGAATTGGTTGGTTTTTGTTTGTCCACCCGTCTCTTGATGATTGACCACAAGTTCTCAATGGGATTAAGATCTGGGGAGTTTCCAGGCCATAGACCCAAAATCTCTATGTTTTGATCCCTGAGCCATTTAGTTATCACCTTTGCTTTATGGCAAGGTGCTCCATCATGCTGGAAAAGGCATTGTTGGGCGCCAAACTGCTCTTGGACGGTTGGGAGAAGTTGCTCTTGGAGGACATTCTGGTACCATTCTTTATTCATGGCTGTGTTTTTAGGCAAGAGTGTGACTGAGCTGATTCCCTTGGCTGAGAAGCAACCCCACACATCAATGGTTTCAGGATGCCTTACAGTTGGCATGAGACAAGACCTGGTGGTAGCGCTCACCTCTTCTTCGAATTACCTGTTTTCCAGATGTCCCAAACAATCGAAAAGGGGATTCATGAGAGAAAATGACTTTACCCCCGTCCTCAGCAGTCCACTCCCTGTACCTTTTGCAGAATATCAGTCAGTCCCTGATGTTTTTTCTGGAGAGAAGTGGCTTCTTTGCTACCCTCCTTGAAACCAGGCCTTGCTCAAAGAGTCTCCGCCTCACAGTGCGTGCAGAAGCACTCACACCAGCCTGCTGCCATTCCTGAGCAAGCTCGGCACTGCTGGCAGTCCGATCCCGCAGCTGAAACAGTTTTAAGATACGGTCCTGGTGCTTGCTGGTCTTTCTTGGGGCATTTTTGACAACAATGGGAGCTCTCGCCTTGAAGTTCTTTATGATGCGATAGATTGTTGACTGAGGTGCAACCAGCCTCCTTTTAAAGTGTCCAGTGGTGTCATTCTTACTTAATCATGACTGATTGTTCGCCAGCCCTGTCCTCATCAACACCCACACTTGTGTTAATGGAGCAATCACTAAAACGATGTTAGCTGCTCCTTTTAAAGGGATCCTGTCACCCCCAAATCACCTCTAAACCTATTAAAACCTGTCCCTAGAGCATATTAACACTGTCCCTACACTCCTTTTAGCTCCTAAATGGCATTAGTCAAAGTGAATATAAACGTTTTATAAGTACCTGATTAGTCATGATAATGAGTGACTATGCTATTCATAGTCACTCATCAAGGCAGCCCCTCTTCTTCATATCACGCCTATTCAGGCGTGCTCGTCAGTCTATGTTCAAAATCGCGCCTCCCTGCGCGCCTCCCCTCTCTCTCATAGCGTCCGGGCTTCACTGTAAGCTGTATGACGCGATTCGCGTCATTCCCGGCGCCAGATGACGTATTTGCAGCCGCGCCGCGCTGTCAGCTTCAAGTCCCGCACTGCGCATGCGCATGGGCATGCGCAGTGCGTATTTTGAAGCTGACAGCGCGGCGCGGCTGCAAATACGTCATCTGGCGCCGGGAATGACGCGAATCGCGTCATACAGCTTACAGTGAAGCCCGGACGCTATGAGAGAGAGGGGAGGCGCGCAGGGAGGCGCGATTTTGAACATAGACTGACGAGCACGCCTGAATAGGCGTGATATGAAGAAGAGGGGCTGCCTTGATGAGTGACTATGAATAGCATAGTCACTCATTATCATGACTAATCAGGTACTTATAAAACGTTTATATTCACTTTGACTAATGCCATTTAGGAGCTAAAAGGAGTGTAGGGACAGTGTTAATATGCTCTAGGGACAGGTTTTAATAGGTTTAGAGGTGATTTGGGGGTGACAGGATCCCTTTAAGGCAGGACTGCAATGATGTTGAAATGTGTTTTGGGGGTTAAAGTTAATTTTCTAGGCAAATATTGACTTAGCAAGTAATTGCTGTTAAACTGATCACTCTTTATGACATTCTGGAGTATATGCAAATTTCCATTAGAATAACTGAAGCAGTAGACTTTGTTAAAATTAATATTTGTATCATTCTCAAAACTTTTGGCCATGACTGTATATACATCACACTGGAGACACTAAGACTGCTGTGTGTATATATATATATATATATATATATATCACATAGGAGACACTGAGTGTATATACATCGCTGGGGCATGTATAGCACTGGGAAGGATAGGGATCTACACATCACTAGGGACGCTGGGGAAATATTTAGTGCTGGGAAAGCTGGGGGCATGTACAGCACTGGGGAGGCCTGGGGCATATACATAACTAGGGAGATCTGGGAGTATATACATTACTGGGGAGGGCGGCGTCATATATACATAACTGGGTAGGGCTGGGGTCATACACAGCAGTGCGGGGGATTGGGGGCATACACAGCACTAGGGGATTGGGGCATAGACAGCACTGGGGGCTGGGGCCATATACAGCACTGGGGGGCTGGGGGCATACACAGCACTGGGGAGACTGGAGAAGTATACAGCCAGGGCCGCACCGTCCATTGGACAGTGTGAGCCCTGAGTACCAAGCGGCAGGAGCCAGGGGGAGCGGCATATGAGAAGGGGGCCGCACCAGCAGCAGTGACCGGTTTCCAGCAAGATGGCGGCTGCCGCAGCATCACCCCGTGAAACCGCGGTGGCGCCCTAATTGTGCAGGCGGAGGCTGAAGCTGCTAGCACCCCCTCCCCCTCTCCTCACCTAAGGCTATAGGGGCGGCGGTGCACCCCTGTATAAAGCACTAGGGGGGTGAGGGCATATACAGCACAGGGGAGGGTGGGGGAGTATACAACTCTGGGGAGGGCTGGGGGCATATTCATGAGTGCGGACATATACATCACTGGGGATGATGGCAGACTATACAATCACTGCAGCGGCTGAGGACATCTACACACGGGAGGGCACATACACTGCTAGGGGGGCACACGTGCTGCTGCTGGGGTGACACACACACCGCTGCTGCTGGGGACACACACACACACACTGATGATGAGGGGGGGCACATGCTGCTACTGAGGGGGCACATATGATGCTGCTGGGGGGGAACATGCTGGTACTGAGGGAGGAACACACATGATGCTGCTGAGGGGGGGCACACACGGTGCAGCTGGGAGGCAAACATTCTACTACTGAGGGGGCACATGCTGCTAATGTGTTGGCAAAGATGCTGCTACTGAGGGGGGCACACATGATGCTGCTGGGGGGGCAAACATGAGCGGAGCACACATGATGAGGAGCACACATGATGCTGCTGGGGGGCACACATGATGCTATTGGGGGGAACAAGCATGTTGCTACTGGGGGGGGCAAACATTATGCTCCTGAGGGGGTGCACATGCTGCTACTGAGGGGGGCACACACATACACACACTGGGGGCCACACATACATACTGCTCGCTGGGGCTGCAGCTCCGACCTCTCCATCTTGGGACGGAGCACATTACATGTTAGCCCCGCCGACACACCACATCCTCGCACTTCCTCTGCACTTGCCTGTGTGTGAAGATGTGATCCCTCATGTGCAGGCTGTATTCAGTAGTGAACGCTGCTGTGCTTGTTTAGAGGCTACGCACTGGCTTAAAGGGCCGGTAGCAGCAAAATGTTGCTGCCGGCCCGAGCACTGCGGTCTCCGGCAATGTGGCCGAGGGCCGGAGAGAAGGTCTTGGCGGGCCGGACACGGCCAGGACGTTCCCCACCCCTGGTATAGAGGTTTGTGGATGAGAACAAGCAGTTTGAATTGGATCCTATAATGTGTGGGCAGCCAGTGCAATGACTGGCACAGAGCGGAAGCTTCTGAGTAACTGTTAGCTAGATAGGTAACGCTTTATCATTGGGGCCTGCTGCATCCTGCCAGTGCATTTAGTATCTAATATATATTTCCCCTAACGCACTTCCGTAAGTTTCAGCTCTACTTCCGTCATCGTGGACTTGGCTGCTCAGCAGCCACGCGACCCATGAAGCATTGCCCGCGCAGCGGGCATTGCGAGCCGTTGCCGGGGCGCGAGCAAAGGCCGCTAGGCGGCCATTGCGAGCCGTTGCATGGACGCGAGCAATGGCCGCGAAGCGGCCATTGCGAGTCTCCCGCCCCGGCGACGACCGACGAGAGCCGAGCGCCGTGGCCGAAAATAGAACCAAGGGCCTGGCCATAAATTCCTCTAAACACCGCTATGTATCTCTATGGGAAGTGAGGCGCTATGCTGATTGGTCGGCGCAGCACACAGCGACCAATCAGCATAGCGCCTCACTTAAGCGGGAAATTTGAAACTTAAAGTCCTCCATTATATCTCTGAAGTTCTTAGTACAAACATTGCTGCAATGTGCACCCTCATTAACCTACAGGTGATCGAGGGTCTAGATGGAGTCTGCCCACTGAGAAGTGGGGGGTGGACAAGGAGGATAGGGATATCAGAGTAGGACTCATCAGACCTGAAGTCACTTTGTCGCAGTTGATGAGCAAGCAGACATTGGCCAATGTTTGTACTAAGAACTTCAGAAATAAAAAATTAGAATTTTTGAGTTTTTTGAAAAAAACTTAAGTTTTTAAACTTTTTCCTCAAATACATATAGCTTATAGCATTTGTACATCATTGGTAGTAGCTGTGTGCTGCAAGGATCTTTTTCATATTATATAACCCTGCAGCTTTGCTAGCACCAGTTCACATTTGTCTTTGAGTGCTGTGCAGTTTTTTTCTTGTTATTTATCATATGGAGTTGCAGGTTCCATGCTGCAATTTGCACCCTCATTACCTACAGGTGATGGAGGGTCTAGATCAGGGGTCTCAAACTCGCGGGCCGCATGCGGCCCCTGGAGCTTCCCTGTGCGGCCCCCAGCACTTTGGACCAAGAACCATGCTGGCGGCGGTCCAGTGCATGGTGCCGCCGCTTTCTCCGCTATAACATTACTTGCGGCCGCTTCACTGTCTCTGCCGCTCGCTCTGCCGCTCTGTAAGCTCAATACAAGCCCTCAGCCAATGAGAGGCCGCTGACGTCACCTGCGGGCCTCTCATTGGCTGACGGTGACTCGCATTGAACTTGCAGAGCGAGCGGCAGAGACAGTGAAGCGGCCGCAAGTAATGTTATAGCGGAGAAAGCGGCGGCACCATGCACTGGACCGCCGCCAGCATGGTTCTTGGTCCAAAGTGCTGGGGGCCGCACAGGGAAGCCCCAGGGTCCCCATGCACTGGACCAGCATGGTTAGTGTAATAAAAGTGTGTGCTAGTGTGAGTGCCTGTGAGTGTGCGTGTGAGTGCCTGTGCGTGTGAGTGCCTGTGAGTGTGAGTGCCTGTGTCTGTGAGTGCCTGTGAGTGTGAGTGCCTGTAAGTGTGAGTGCCTGTGAGTGAGTGCCTGTGCGTGCCTGTGAGTGCCTGTGAGTGCCTGTGAGTGTGAGTGCCTGTGCCTGTGAGCGTGAGTGCCTGTGAGTGTGAGTGCCTGTGCCTGTGAGCGCCTATGCCTGTGAGTGCGAGTGCTTGTGAGTGCCTGTGAGTGCGAGTGCTTGTGAGTGCCTGTGAGTGTGAGTGCCTGTGAGTGTGAGTGCCTGTGAGTGTCTGTGCCTGTGAGCGTGAGTGCCTGTGAGCGTGAGTGCCTGTGAGCGCCTGTGAGTGCCTGTGAGCGTGAGTGCCTGTGTGTGTGAGTGCCTGTGAGTGTCTGTGCCTGTGAGTGCCTGTGAGTGTGAGTGCCTGTGAGCGTGAGTGCCCGTGAGCGTGAGTGCCTGTGTGTGTGAGTACCTGTGCCTGTGAGTGTGAGTGCCTGTGAGTGTGAGTGCCTGTGAGCGTGAGTGCCTGTGAGTGTCTATGAGCGCGAGTGCCTGTGAGCATGAGTGTCTGTGTTCGTGACTGCCTGTGTTCGTGACTGCCTGTGTTCGTGAGTGCCTGTGTGTGTGAGTGCCTGTGTGTGTGAGTGCCTGTGGGTGTCAGAGAGCCTGTGGGGTGCCTGTGAGTGTGAATGCGTGAGGGTGTCAGAGTGCGCGATTTTGTACAGAAGTGTGTGATTATAACAAAAGTCCTTGGCGGTCCGCCGTCTTCATCAGGTGGATTTACCTGATGAAGACGGCGGGCCGCCGTGGAAACACGTTGTGGTATATTAAAGGTAATTAAACGTGTGCCTCCTGTGCTCTAGCGCTTCTGTTATAATCACACACTTCTGTACAAATATCATATCCCCATCCTAGGTTTGCAGCAGGAGCAGCTGTGAGCCAAAGTCACCGCTAACAGAATCCAAAGAGCCTGCGGTGACGTAGCTGAGAACGTCACAGGAGCAGGTGATCGGCTGCTCGAGTCACCTGACTGGAAGAAGGAGCTGCTCGTGGAGGAAACCCCGACCGCTGGAGTCCGGAGCCTTCCACTGCGATACGCCGAGGTTGTGCAGGGTTGCAGAACCTCCAAAGGTGAGATGTGAACCCACCATATCTGTTATTGATGCCCTCACTAGACCACCAGGTACCGCTCATGGGTTGTGCTTTCCCCCCCTTTTGTTCCACGTGAGTGTGAGAGTGTGAGTTAATGTGAGTGTGGGTGAGTTAATGTGTGAGTGGGTGTGATTGTGAGTGAATATGTCTGAGTGTGTAAAAAGAAGGCAGATCAGGTTGGGGATATCACTAAAAAAGAGGTCCAGCATGGGGGACATTACTACACTATGGGGGCCAGGATGGGGACATCACTACAAAAGGGGACCAGCATGGGGGACAGGATGGTGACATCACTACTAAAGGGGATCAGTAAGGGGGTCATCATTACAAAAAGGGACCAGCATAGGGAACATTACTACAGAAGGGGATCAGGTTCGGGATATTAGTACAAGAGGGCGACCAGGATGGGGACCAGTATGGGGACATTACAACAAGAAAGGGACCAAGATGCGGACATTACTACAAGAAGGGGATCAGGATTTGGACGTTACTACATTGACCAAAAAATCTGGTATTACTAAAAATGTCAGGGTACCGTCACACCAGGTGACATCGCCCCGTGTAAAGTGGCGATTTTGCACCGAAAAATCGGCTCAGAGTGGTCGCCTGGTTTCACAGCACTGCTGTAAAACCAGGCAACCACTCTCAGGGATGTGTAGCATTGTCCTGTGTAAATCGCGAATAGCGATGTTACAGGCGATGGGAGCCATAGGCTCCCATGTTACAGGATCCCTGCTGGGGTTTCTAGACACCCCAACAGCGACATTGCCTGAAACATCGCCAAAGCATCACCGAAGGTATCGCCGCGTCTAAACACACGACGCTGACGGGGTGCCAAAAATGTGCGCGCTCCCGTGTGTCGCCTGCGATATCTCCGGCGATGTCACCTAGTGTGACGGTACCCTTAGTCCTACAAGCAATGCGGCCCCCGATAAAATATTTTTTCTACGTGCGGCCCACCAACCCAGCCGAGTTTGAGACCCCTGGTCTAGATGGCGTCTGCCCACTGAAAAGTGGGGGGGTGGACAAGGAGGGCAGGGATGTCAGATAGGACTCATCAGACCTGAAGTCACTTTATCGCAGTTGATGAGCAAACAGACATTGGCCAATGTATGTACCAAGAACTTCAGAATTAAATAAAAAATTGGAGATTTTTGAGTTTTTTGAAAAAAACGTAAGTTTTTAAACTTTTTCCTCAAATATATAGCTAGTAGCTTATGTACATCATTGGTAGTAGCTGTGTGCTTCAAGGATCTTTTTCATATTATATAACCCTGCAGCTTTGCTAGCACCAGTTCACATTTGTCTTTGAGTGCTGTGCAGTTTTTTTCTTGTTATCTATCTATCTATCTATCTATCTATCTATCTAATCTATCCATCTCCCTCTCTTCTCCTCTCCCCCTCTCTCTCTCCCTCTCTCTCTCCAGATTCTAGACTCCCGATTCTTTAGAATCAGGCTCACAGCTAGTAATAATAATATTTATTCATTTATATAGCGCTAATAATTCCATAGCACTTTACATACATGAGTAATGCTGTCTCTCTTGGAGCTCACAATCTAAACATCCTATCAGTATGTCTTTACAATGTGGGAGGAAACCGGAGTGCCCGGAGGAAACCCACGCAAACACAGGGAGAACATACAAACTCCTTGCAGATGTTGTCCTTAGTGTCCTTGGTGGGAATTGAACCAAGAACCCCAGTGCTGCAAAGACTGCAGTGCTAACCACTTGAGCCACCGTGTTGCCCTAGTATCTGACCTTATAGCTATTTTCTGCAAACATATATACCAGGAAGAGGGACACATATACCGAGGTGGGGAAAATATATACCAGGATGGGCACAGGATGAGGATGTATACATTTGGTAAAATAAGTACTTGATACGCTGCTGTTATTGCAAATCTTCCCACCTTCTAAAGAATGAAGAGGTCTGTCATTTTTGTCATAGATTAAATTTAACTGTGAGAGACAGAATCTAAAAAAAATCCAGAAACTCACTTGATATACCTTTCTAAATAATTAAATAATTAAATTACATTTTATTGCATGAAAAAACTATTTGATCTCCTATCAATCAGCAAGAATTGTGGCTCACAAACTTGTTTTTCTTCAAGAAGCCCTCCTGCTCTGTACTCATTATCTGTATTAATTGCCCAGGATTGAACTCATTTCCTGTATAAAAGATACCTGATCACACAATCAATCACACTCCAATCTTTCCTTCATGGCCAAGACCAAAGAGCTGTCTAAGGGCCACTTCACACTGCGGCATGATCCGGTCCGGTTCTGTCCGGGATGACCCAGACAGCTGCGGACCGGATATGCACACAGGACTGGGGGGGCTATTATGCCCTCTGGTCCGGTGTGCGGCGCACGCAGGGGAACTGCTGATAAGTCAGGACCGCGGGCGCCGCGGTCCTGTCCTGTCAGCGGCTGCAGCTGTGTGCGCTGCACACCGGACCAGAGGGCATAATAGCCCCCCAGTCCTGTGTGCAGATCCGGTCCGCAGCTGTCTGGGTCATCCTGGACAGAACCGGACCGGATCACGCCGCATGTGAAGTGGCCTTTGAAGTCTTGGCTGCATGAGAAGATGCTGTATGATTGTGTGATCAGTATCTTATACAGGAAATGAGTAATCCCGGAAATAGAATAGGAACCAGATAAATGAGACAACAAGGCCGGGATGTGCTACAGGGCAATAAGCAAGAAGCTTGGTAAGAATACAACTGTTGGCGCAAGTATTAAAAAAAAATGGAAGAAATACAAGATGACTTTCAATCTTCCGCGGTCTGGGGCTCCATGCAAGATCTCACCTCGTGAGGCAAGGATGATTCTGAGAAAGGTCACGAATCAGCCCGGAAATAGATGGAAGGACCCGGTCAATGACCTGAAGAGAGCTTTGACCACAGTCTCAAAGATTACCATTAGTAACACACTACACCATTATGGATTGAAATGTTGAAGGGCACACAAGGTCACCCCGCTCGTGCCAGCACATGTCCAGACCCATTTGAAGCTCACCAATGACCATCTGGACGCTCCAGAGGAGGCATGTGAGAAGGTATTGTGGTCAGATGAGACCAAAATAGAACTTTTTGGTTTCATCTCAACTTGGCATGTTTGGAGGAAGAAGAAGGATGAATACAACCCCAAAAACTCCATCCCAACTGTGAAGAATGGGAGTGGAAACAGCATATTTTTGGGGTGCTTTTTTGGAAAGGAGACAGGACGACTACAAAGTATTGAAGAAGGGATGGATGGGGTCATGTATCGCAAGATTTTGGCCAACTACCTCCATCACTCGGTAAGAGCATTAAGATGGGTCATGGCTGGGTCATGGCATGGTTCCAGCATGACACACAGCCAGAGCAACTAAGAAATTGCTCCTTAAGAAGAATTTCAAGGTCCTGGAATGGCCTACCAAGTTTAAAGACCTGAACCCAATAGAAAATATTTGGAGGGAGCTGAAACTCCACATTTTCCAGCAAAAGTTCTGAAACCTGAAAGATTTGGAGAAGATCTGTATGGAGGAATGGGCCAAAATCCCTGCTGCAACGTGTGCTTACCTTGATCAAGAACTACAGGAAATGTGTGATCACTATAATTGCAAACAAAGGATTCTGTACCAAATATTTTCTTTTTCTATTATATCAAATAATTTTTTCAAGCAATAAAATGCAAATTAATTAGGAATAAATTCTGCAATTTGATTTTCTGGATTTTTTTAGATTTTGTCTCCCACATTGAAGTATACCTATGATAAATATTATGGACCTCTCCATTCTTTATAGTTGTGAAAACTTGCAAAATCAGCAGTGTATCCAATACTTACATTGGGGGAAAAAAAGTATTTAGTCAGCCACCAATTGTGCAAGTTCTCACAATTAAAAAGATGAGAGAGGCCTGTAATTGACATCATAGGTAGACCTCAACTATGAGAGACAAAATGAGAAAACAAATCCTGAAAATCATATATCTGATTTGGAAATAATTTTTTTTTCAAATTTTGATGGAAAATAAAATTATCTATAGTGTTTTTTTGCATCTTTTTATCCTTTTGCAGTTTGAGGTTGAGCCCTCCAGGGGGCGTCTGTCATTTGTGATGCATGTATCGGTGCGGAGCCACCTACTTGGCCTTATAGCATGGACCAACAGGCTTGGCTCTGATACTGTGCTTCAGATGTACGTCTGTGACTGACACTCTTTTGGTGACATGGTGTCTATAGATATCACCAGTCTCCTCCTTGTTAGCATGGCTGGATGCAGGTGCCACAACCGCCCCCATTGCTTGGGTTGCAGGGGACTGAGCACCGGTATTCAGACATCTGTGTTACCTCCCAGTGGAGCTGGCAGCCTGCTGCTGGGTGCAATGGATATTTGGCCTGGTTGATTTTTGGTGAGTTTTTTCTAGTTTAATGTCCTGTTTCGGTGATTTTTTAATGTTTGGTGGTTTTCCACTAAATAAGCATATGGGTAACATATGGTTGGGACTCGTAAGCGTGAGGGCCCTTGACAATGGGTTACGAGTTTATGTTAGTTTGGCAAAAGTATCCACTAACACCTTGATGTGGCCAGGGCTAGGGGTAATCGGATACCGGGGTCTGATGGCTTCTTGGATGGGGAATCATGGGTGGTCGGGATCCCGGTTCCGTGCCCTGATCACCATTTGTTAGATGGTGGAGGAGAAGGGCGTATTTACAAGGGAACATGACGTCACCTGTAGTTCCCGTTAATATGGTACCGGCGCTGCAAGCCAGCCGCTGAGGTGATGGTGGGTGCAGCAGAGAGTAGTCCAGCTCTCCACAGGTGGAGCTATTACCTCAGGGCAGCGGTGATGGATGAGGATGAGGGGAGTTGTAGTGATAGTTCAAGTTTGCCTCCACTTTACTGGGTACCGGCAGATGGTAAAATGGAACGTGGTACAGTTTGGTTTACGGTGATGTGCCGTCAGAGCCCTTGAGTCCAGATGTTTTCTCTCTTTGTCTTTTGGGGTCAACTCTATTCTTCCCAGTCTCAACCACCTTCACAGCGCTCTCCCGCCAGTCCTACGGTCTGTCACTAGCCGATCAGGTTGGTCCTTACCGTATGGACGGGAGCAGCAGGAGCGCACAATTTCTCCCGACACCGAAATTCAGTCCGCAACCACTAGTGTCCTCAACCGGTTTCTGTCCTGAGGGGTGAGATGTCCTTGTGGTGCTGTCGGCAACCCGGTTACTATAGGCCCGCAGCTCGTCGGTCTGCGGTCAGAGGTGAACTGCTGACTGCCTCGGCTACCCGCACTGCCGGTGTTTCCCCCAACGTGACCAGCCGCCTCCAACCAGTCCTGACCCGTTGCCTTCTGTCCAGGGCCCCCACTTAAAGATGGGGATCCCTCCTGTCAGCCAAACTGTCAGGCCCGTCCTTACTGACTGCCTTCCCAGCATTGTCTCTAAACTGTCACTCTCTCCCACTACTCTACCCTAGGCTCCACCCCCTTTTGGGACCTACTAAATTACCAGTCCCCCCTATTCTAAGTGGCCTAGTCCTAAGTGTGTGTAAGAAACAGACTCCATAGGTTAAACCCTGAACTGACAACCTACAGAGATATCACATTTTTTGTCAGCTTGCAATACCTCTCTGTGGCGCCTAGCCAGAGGGGGCGCCACAACCTCACATTTTTATCTATGGTGTTTTGTTGCATCTTTTTATCCTCTTGCAGTTTGAGGTTGAGCCCTCTGTGGGGCGTTTGTCATTTGTGATGCATGTATTGGTGCGGAGCTACCACCTGGCCTTATAGCATGGGTGTGACCAACAGGCTTGGCTCTGACACTGTGCTTTACATGTACGTGTGTGATTGATGCTTTTTGGTGACCTGGTGTCTATAGATACCACCGGTCTCCTCCTTGTTAGCATGGCTGGACACAGGTGCCACAACCGCCCCCACTGCTTGGGTTGCAGGGAGGTAAATTTCATTGAAAAAAATAAAAAATTGCTGCCAAACTTTTAAGTTTTTTAATACCCTAAAAAAAAAGTAAAAAAAATGATGCTGACATAATGAAGGCATATGTGAAATGTTATGATTGTCTGTTTTGGGAGCAGAAACAATAAAAGTTAAAAAACTGAACATTTTCATTGAATTTTAGATATTTTATTACAATAAATATATGCAAATATTCTTGACCTAAGTTTGCAAAGAACATGAAGTACATTAAGGCTAGGGTCACAGATAGCATTTTTTACAAGCGTTTTTGGAGACCTGCGTTTTCAAAAACGCATGTTAAATGCACCCATAGGCCCCCATATTAAAAAACGCATGCCCTAATAGCAAAAACGCATGTGTGACTGTACCATGCGTTTTGGGTGCATATACAAAAACGCATGCGTTTTTTAATATGGGGCCTTATGGGAAACGCATGCAAAAACGCATGTACAATTAGTGCCATTGAAAAACGCATGCGTTTTTATAACATGGGCTCCTATGGAAAACGCATGCGTTTTTGAATGTCACTAAAAGGTACTAATGTACCATGCGTTTTTGCATGCGTTTTCCATAGGGGCCCATGTTATAAAAACGCATGCGTTTTCTACAAAAACGCGTTTTTTAAAACGCACCAAAAAATAGTACATGCATTATTTTTTGGTGCAGATTTAAAAACGCAGGGAGCCAT
>JARQOC010000004.1:514713604-514877868 GCA_033576535.1 Allobates femoralis
TTTGATTTCTGCCTAGCTGTATGATGTCCAACTTTTTGGCCTTATTTTGTGATACCTTTTAGGCTGGTTTCACATTGCATTTTTTTGCCATCCGTGGCTGTTCGTTGTAATACAGACAGCCTTGGATCCGATTTGGCCACCATGTATCCCTATAAGCACGGATTGGTGCTCTATTGCCGTCCGATTTGTCACTGATCCTATTCTGTCCGATGTTTTGCTGTACCCAGAATCGGAGACTGCTCCGATTTTGGGCACAGCGGACCAAATCGGACAGAATCGAATCCAACCCAGTCCATGGCAATTAACATGGCCTATGGAGCGCGGGTCAGAGAAACATCAGATCGTTTCCCAGACCGATTTTATTTTTAACACTTGCTTTAGTTAATTTCACTTCCGCAATGTATGTATATACATTGCGAAAGTTAAATAACACGTGGACAGAGCAGTTTTAGTGTACTGAGCATGCTCAGTACACTAGAACTGCTCTGTCCCCGTGTTATTTAACTTTCGCATGACTGCGGTCATGTGACCAATCAGCTGATCGGGCAGCCCCGCCCCGCCAGGTCCTTAAGCCCTCTGAGCTAGATGGTGCGCATCGCAGGACACACGCCAGAGATGTGAGGATATATATATATATTTTTTTAACACTTGCTTTAGTTAATTTCACTTCCGCAATGTCTGTATATACAATCACGTATGTATGAAAATCACAGACCCGGATACAGAAATGGCATCCGGAGGCCAAATCCGATCCTGTCCTTTCCTGTCCATGGGGTCCTGCAAAAAATAGGATCCCCACGGACAGGAAAATATCGCAATGTGAAAGCAGCCTTATTTAGAGTTTTAACTTAATGTTTCATTCATATTAACTTTTGCTGTGGGTGAAAAAAAATAACAGCAAAAATGCTCGAAAAATGCTTATTGTGCCCAAATTTGTGTAAATTTCCATTGTTCTTGCAGTTCTATTTACATTTTACTTATAATAAATGCTAATAAAGCAGCCGAACAAAAATTTCTAGCCAGTAGATGCTGCTCTAAAATATTTTGATTTTTAAATCTATTTATTGCAATTTAGTCAGTGGAATTCATTGCCAGAGCTGTACAAAGCACATAAGAGCCTTTACTTCTTACTATGAAGAGCAGGAATGAATAGTAATAAGGAGAAGAGTTAGATTTGTCCTGCTGAATTTACTACTTTTAAATAGGGAGTCATGTATTTAAAAGTTTTTTTTTTTAGTTTTATAAATTATCATTATTCCCATGGCCAACATATTGGATGACTGGAATCCCTAATATAAATTAAAATTATTCTTTAGGGATTTCATGTTATTATGCTGTACACATCACATTATGCTATGAATGAACTCATTAAATTTAATTTATTTAATGTATTTTACCGCATCTATAATAACTTTCAATAAGGCAAGCTTCAAGGCAAGCTGTGGAAGCTCTAGAATGGTGAGGCAGAAAAAATCATAGTGACCCAGTAATTATGGAGTCTGACAGCACCGCTGTCACTTGAAGGTTTCTGAAATAAAATATCTGGTAGAATGTGCCTGAGTCTTTGCTTAGCTACACTCTACCAATGCACTATGTATTAATTATAGTTCTGCATTGTTGGTGTCTTTCAGCCTGCTTCTTGTTGATGATGTAAAACTACTACCATCCAATAATCTAGAGTTGTAGCTTTATTCTGATAGGTCTGAGGCAAAATTTGGACCTGGGCCCCTGCCTGTATGTTGTTCAGACGTATGGTCCATTGTAGCATTCTTAATGTTATAAAGACATATGTTCTGTACTAATGTAACCCATCCTAGACCACTCTTCTGGTATCATGTTGTCTCACCATGTGCCCCTTCCCATAATAATGTCCCTATCTGTGCCCCTTCCACTAAGAGTGTTCAACACACTGGGCATCTTCCAGTAATAATGTCCAACATCCCTGGTATAATGTACCCCATCCATTCCTAGCATAATATTCCCCATTATGGGGTCCTTCCAGTAATCATGTCACCATCCTGATGTAATGTTACCATCCTGGACCCTTTCAGTAATATACAGTTGAAACCAGAAGTTTACATAGACTGTATAAAAAGACACTAACTGACATGAAATCAGAGTAAACCTTTCGCATTTTAGATCAATTAGGATTACCATAATTATTAATATTTGCCAAATATCAGAATGAGTGGTATAGAGAGAATGGTTTAAGACATTTGTATAACTTTCGGCAAAGTCACAAGTTTACATACACTAAGAGTACTATGTCTTTAAGCAATTAGGGACAGCCCACATGACGATGTCATGGCTTTGGAATCTTCTGATACGTTTATTGACAACATCTGATTAAATTAGAGACACACCTGTGGATGTATTATTAGGCAAACCAGAAACACACCGCTTCTTTGTGTAGCATCATGGGCAAGTCTACATTTACATACCGTATATACTCGTGTATAAGCCGACCCGTGTATAAGCCGACCCCCCTACTTTTGCCCCCAAAACCTGGGAAAACCTATTGACTCGTGTATAAGCCGAGGGTGGACCCCAGCACAGGTATACAGCCCCCAGCAGTGTGGTATACAGGCTTACCCAGTGGTAGTATACAGCAGCCTCCCCAGTGGTAGTATACAGCAGCCTCCCCAGTGGTAGTATACAGCAGCCCTAAAAGGTATATACAGAAGCCCTAAAGGGTATATACAGCAGCCCTAAAGGTATATACAGCAGCCCTAAAGGTATATACAGCAGGCCCCAGAGGTTTACAGCAGGCCCCAGAGGTATACAGCAGGCCCCAGAGGTTATACAGCAGGCCCCAGAGGTATACAGCAGGCCCCAGAGGTATACAGCAGGCCCCAGAGGTTATACAGCAGGTCCCAGAGGTATACAGCAGGCCCCAGAGGTATACAGCAGGCCCCAGAGGTATACAGCAGGCCCCAGAGGTATACAGCAGGCCCCAGAGGTTATACAGCAGGCCCCAGAGGTATACAGCAGGCCCCAGAGGTATACAGCAGGCCCCAAAGGTTATACAGCAGGCCCCAGAGGTATACAGCAGGCCCCAGAGGTATACAGCAGGCCCCAGAGGTATACAGCAGGCCCCAGAGGTATACAGCAGGCCCCAGAGGTTATACAGCAGGCCCCAGAGGTATACAGCAGGCCCCAGAGGTATACAGCAGGTCCCAGAGGTTATACAGCAGGCCCCAGAGGTATACAGCAGGCCCCTGAGGTATACAGCAGGCCCCAGAGGTTATACAGCAGGCCCCAGAGGTATACAGCAGGCCCCAGTGGCACTCGCCCCCCCATCATGGGAAGAGCCCCCCCACACTTTGCAGAGCCCCCCCGCTGCTTTATCTTACCATCCAGGGTCTTCTTCACCGCGGGTCCTGCAGTCCATCCTCGCGCGCTGTGCTCCCGGTCTCATGTGACCCGGCGGTCGCAGTGGAATGACGTCATCACGCCGGGTCACGTGAGACCGGAACACAGCGCGCAGGACCCGCGGCGAAGACCCTGGATGGTAAGATAAAGCAGCGGGGGGGGCTCTGCAAAGTGTGGGGGGCTCTTCCCATGATGGGGGGTTAGTGCCACTGGGGGGGCTGACTGTATACATCTGGGGGCTGTATGCACGGCTCCCCCTGCCGCTGTGATGGGCGGGGGGGGACGTGCATATTTAATGAGCGGCCCCACATGATGGGCCGCTCACTCATCAGCCTCCCCCCGCCTCCTCCAGCCTCCCCAGCACAGGAAAAAATCCCATATACCGTATAGACCCGTGTATACGCCGAGGGGGTGACTTTTCAGCCCAATTTTTGGGCTGAAAAACTCGGCTTATACACGAGTATATACGGTACTTTATGTTAGTATTTGGTACCATCGCCCTTAATCTGTATGACTTGGGTCAAACATCTTGGATATCCTTCCACAAGCTTCTCACAATTGTTATGGTTATATGCCAGAAAGTGAGAAAAACATGCATATGTGTCTTTTTATAATGTGTATATAAACTTCTGGTTTTAACTGTATGTCCCCCATCCTGGACTCCTTTTATCAATAATGTCCCTCATCCTGTTAAAATATCCACATTCAATAATATTTGCCCCCTTGCTGGTTCATCTCCCATTCTCAATATTAGCTGCTAAATCCTGATTGGCTGGTGGCACGTATTGCAGTCCAGGAACGAGCGTGTCTCTGTGTTGCAATACATTGCAGCTAAATGAGCCTAGATATGTTGCGGAACACGTTCAATGGCCATGAGATTTCTATATATCCTATCAGCTTTGCTGTAATAGTAAGTCACTGCATTTTTGACGCATTGTGGGTACATAGACTTAAAGATAAGGGATCTTTCAAAGTCTGTTAAATGCGAGAACAGGTTGCAGTAAATGATGGAGGCTCATGGGCCTTATGGAGGAAGAAGTGCGACTGGGTGACCTAGCAGAAATGATCGCCCATTCCTCTAAGATTAAGACAGAAGGAAAGGCCTACTTTCCTGATCAGCCTCTGGTCAGCGGACGGGCCGAACCACTTCAAACCTGACTGGTTCAGTGCTTGATGAATCCTCCATTGAATCCACTGAGGGTGTCACCCCCCTGCTCAAACCTCACTGAAAGCTGTGATATCGGTACACATACCAAATCTGCTAAAGATCCTCGCCTCTGAAGGGAAGCCCCTTGCCACTTAGTCAGAGTAGATTGATGGATTAATAAGAAACAAAAAGGAGACTGAAGCGTGGATACTGACTCACCTAGATCAGCTTGATTGAGAAGATCTGGTATGGAGGATGACCCGAG
This sequence comes from Allobates femoralis, assembly GCA_033576535.1. Lineage (NCBI taxonomy): Eukaryota > Metazoa > Chordata > Amphibia > Anura > Aromobatidae > Allobates > Allobates femoralis. The sequence goes on from JARQOC010000004.1 coordinate 514,718,389, forward strand.
GTACTATGATGTACTACGATTGTGGACCCAGTTTTTGCTTTGTGTTGGAGGAGAAAACTTGGGACAAGGTCTATGTTAATTAGAGATGAGCGAACTTTGTTCGAACATATTCACCAATTTCAAATTCAGACCAAAATTGGCAATGTTCGTTCAGCCCCTTGAACACGAACGTTTGCAGAAAAGTTGAGAAAATCAGGTTTTGTTTGGTAATTGTTTGGATGTGTGTGTAGCTTCATTAGGACAGAAGCATTAGTGCAAACACACTAATGCTTTTGTTCTATGCTATCCTACACACACACACAGACAGATCAGTCTCTCACTGATTGTGACTCACCAAGGGCCGAGTTCTCAGGTCTCAGGCGCTGGCTGCGGTCATGGTTCTGTGCCTGAGGCTGTGGGTGCCCGGTGGTCAGTAAAGGATTAAAAGGAGATGATAGAATAAAAATAAAGTTACTGTTTCGTGACGCCACCTGTAGGGGTCTGGTGATGGCACCGGCGCTGCTTGGACCTCCGGGGGATGGGCGGCAGCTAGATGGATCCGCACCCTACAGGACGAGCGGGAGTCCCCGGGGTCAGGAGCTGCAGTTGAGGAATATGGCAGCTCGGTTGATTCTGTAGACAAAGCGGTTAGTAACAGTCCAGGAATAAGACACGGACACGTTGCTTCTCTGCACAGGTCTTTACTCAACTCTTTCACAGTGTACAGGTGTAACGGTCTCCACTTCTAGGTAACAGACAGGGTGGTCCCTGTGATGAACAGTGTTCCTCCAAGGCTCCACAGTGTCTTTCTTTATACTAACTGTCCCTTTCACTTCGCGGCCTCTAACGTACCGGGTCAGGATACAGAGGAACTTCTGTTGGGTACACAAGCCGTTGGCCTAGCTACTCCTGATAGGTCCCTGAACCTCAATGGTGGGTATCCCTCCCGATACTGCTGCAGTGATGGTAAGTTGTGTATTGCGTTCCTGTGAAGCTCTCAATCACTCCGGTTCTGTGGCACAGCGGTAAAACATCTGCACCACCTCGGAGCCGGTACTCCGGGTTGGACTGGGCTCGGGTTGTCTAATTCCCGTTTCTACTTCTCTTGGCCCCTCTCACTTCTGGGTCACCACTGCTCGGTGCCCTCCCTGTTAGCTGTTCTGTCACGACTTGGTTCTTGTTCCTGTCTCTCCAACTTTCTAACTCTGTTCTTCTCTTCCCCTATACACCTAACTCTCCTCCCACCAGGACCGGTTGCCCAGGAAATGGGTATCTAATTGGTACTCTGCCTCTAAGTGTTGCATGTGGTACATGGAGCCTTGGGATTAACCTGTTCATCACTGAGACGGAGAATACTGCACCTTCAGTCAGGGATGCAGTACCCTCCTGTGACGTACTCATTGCGGGGCGCCACAATTGCTTGCTTCCGGGTCTGGTCTCCTGCGCTACATCTCACTCATTTTTGTTCCTGCCCATTAAGCTTTCTGCAATCTGGATGGTATCTGTATTTGGTTGTCATGCACATTAGTATAAGGGAATCAAACTGATGCCATAAGGTGTAAAATAAATAAATAATGGGAAAAAAATGCATAAGGCTCCACTATAATTTTCTGTCTCAGTATAGATAAAGCAGACAGCTATGAGCTGCCACCCTCAGCTGCCTATTTTTACCTTGGTTGGCAAAAAAAATGCATAGGCCTATTTTTAATTGCCAGCCAAGTTAAAACTAGGCAGCTGAGGGTTGGCATTCGCAGTGGGGTGAGGACCCATCGTTTTAGAGCCCGGCCAGTCTAAAGAATAGCAGCCCGCAGCCACACATGAAAATAGTGCATTCATGATAGTGCCATTTCCAGGTGCTTTACCCAGCTAATCCAGCGGACCTGGTGGCAGTGGCATGCTGGGTAATAAGGGTTTAATGCTAGCTTTGTAATACCAGCTGGCATTAAGCCTGAAATTCTTAAGGTCTGGCCACATTAGACCCAGCCATGAAGAATTTTAAGTAAATAGTAAAGAAGATACAACACACATAGAGAAATAAATTATATTAGAAAAAAACACAAACACATTTAGTGGCTCCATCTTTATTAACCCCTTCACCCTCATACCCTGCATGATCTTCTGCGACATTTTGTTGAATCGAGGCTGCAATGAAGAATACAGCATCCTTATCACAGCCTCCAGTTACTGAATGAACCAGCTGTAAACTCTGGTTAGGATGTGTGGTGACTCACTAAGGTCACTTGAGGTCACAGTTCAGGTAAGCATGGTGGCCGCTAATCATACACAGCACAGCTCACAGCTGTCCGCTTTATCTGTGCTGAGATGGAAAAATTCAGCAGAGCACTATGCATTTTTTTCCAATATTTATTCATCTAACACCTTATGACATCAGTCTGGTTGCTATACACTATTGTGTATGACAGCCAAGCACAGGCACCATCCAGATTGTGAAAATGTAGTCTAATTGCAACAGCCAATCACAGAAGCTTTCACAGAGTATGTGCATCTGTGATTGGCTGTTGTGCAGTCAGTGAAGTGAATATGCAGAAAGCTTAATGGGCAGGACTGGAAGTAAGTGAGCGGGAACTTGGGAGAGCAGACCAGGAAGCAAGCAAGCAGAGGAAGACTAGTAAGATGAGATGTGTGTGTCTGTGTGTGTTTGGCAGCTTTTGGACACCTTTGAATTTGTTTTCTATGTGTTTGATGTTGCTCATCATTGTTTGATGAGCGAATTGCTCAATGAAGAATTCGGTGAACATCCCGCATTTGGCCAACGGAGCCAAATTCGAACACTCAGGTGTTCGCTTATCTCTACTATTAATGCCAGCTTCCTCTGGCAAGGACCCAGTCTACAGATTGGTGAGAGGCTGTATTTCACATATGAGGATGGACCACAGGGCTGGTACTTGGTGGCACCTCATCTTCAACAGAGGAAGGTTTCCTGATGGCCCATGAAACCCCCGAATCCTAGAGTCAAAAGGTAAGGAGAAGCAGAGATATGACCCTTAGTCTTCAAGAGGCTTTTGTGGAGCTGGTTGCTTATTTATCAATAATCTTACATGGTTCACTTGGCCATATACATATGGAGAATTGAACTTAAGGATACCTTGGTCTATAAATGGCTAGACAGCCCCTTATACAGACTTGGATGTCTGGAGGTTCCCATTGTGCTATTTGCACCATATATTGGGATAGTACTAGAGTACCTAAATACAGGGCCGTATTTTCCATTAGGCACACCTAGGCACGTGCCTAGGGCGGCGCCATTCGTAGGGGGCGGTGTCTAGGCGTGTTTTCTTTTTTTATCTTTTTTTTTTTTTTTTTTTTTTGGCTCCGGGCCGGCCGGGTCGCAAGCCCCGCCCCCATACCCCCCCCTTCCTTCATCATCCGGGCCGCGCCGCCGCCCCCCCGCGCCACCTCACAGGCAGAGGAGCCGGAAGAGAAGAAGAGAAGGAGGGGCCCGCCAAGGAGGGGAAGTTTGAAGTTCCCGCTCTGTTCCCTCCTGTCTCCCGTGCTCCCGTGCTGCGGTGGTGGTGCCGGCGGCGGTACTGGCGGCTCCTGCACCCCAGCCGCCCCTGCACCCAGCCGCCCCTGCACCCAGCCGCCCCTGCACCCAGCCGCCCCTGCACCCAGTCGCCCTTGCACCCAGTCGCCCTTGCACCCAGCCGCCCTTGCACCCAGCCGCCCCTGCACCCAGCCGCCTCCTCCTGACCCAGACAGCGGGAAAGCAGCCAGAGGCATTTGAGGATGGTGCGGCTGGCAACGGAGCTCCTGCTGTGCTCAGAGCTCATCACGGAGCTCATCACTGTGCTCAGAGGGAGCCAATGTCAGCAGCCAGCACCAGGTGAGGACCCTAAAAGTGTGGGGAAACTGTGCAGGGGACAGAGGCGCAGGGGGACCGAGAAGAAGAGGACAGGGGGACAGAAACAAGGGGACAGAAGAGTAAAGAGGAGGACTGGGGTGCAGAAGAACAGAGGAGCAGCAGGAGGGACAGAGGAGAGGAGGACGGGGTGCAGGAGGACAGCAGAGCAGCAGGAGGGACAGGGAAGAGGACGTGGGTGCAAGAGGGGCAGCAGGAGGGACAGAGGAGAGCAGGACGGGGGTTCAGAAGGACAGAGGAGAGGAGGACGGGGGTGCAAGAGGAGCAGCAGGTGGGACAGAGGAGAGGAGGACAGCAGAGCAGCAGGAGGGACAGGGAAGAGGAGGACAGGGTGCAAGAGGGGCAGCAGGAGGGACAGAGGAGAGCAGGACGGGGGTGCAGAAGGACAGAGGAGAGGAGGACGGGGGTGCAGGAGGACAAAGGAGCAGCAGGAAGGACAGCGGAGAGGAGGACAGGGGTGCAGGAGGACAGAGGAGAGGAGGACGGGGGTGCAAGAGGACAGAGGAGGACGGGGGTGCAAGAGGAGCAGCAGGCGGGACAGAGGAGAGAAGGACGAGGTGCAGGAGGACAGCAGAGCAGCAGGAGGGACAGGGAAGAGGAAGACGGGGGTGCAGGAGAGGAGTACGGGGGTGCAGGTGGACAGGAGAGGAGGACGGGGTGCAGGAGGACATAGGAGCAGCAGGAATGACAACGGAGAGGAGGACGGGGGTGCAAGAGGAGCAGCAGGTGGGACAGAGGAGAGGAGGACGAGGTGCAGGAGGACAGCAGAGCAGCAGGAGGGACAGGGAAGAGAAGGACGGGGTGCAAGAGGGGCAGCAGGAGGGACAGAGGAGAGCAGGACGGGGGTGCAGAAGGACAGAGGAGAGGAGGACGGGGGTGCAGGAGGACAGAGGAGCAGCAGGAAGGACAGCGGAGAGGAGGACAGGGGTGCAGGAGGACGGGGGTGCAGGAGGACAGAGGAGGACGGGGGTGCAAGAATAGCAGCAGGAGGGAAAGGAAAGGAGGACGGGGTGCAGGAGGACAGCCGAGCAGCAGGAGGGACAGAGAGAGCAGGACGGGGGTGCAGAAGGACAGAGGAGAGGAGGACGGGGGTGCAGGAGGACAGAGGAGAGGAGGACGGGGGTGCAGGAGGACAGAGGAGAGGAGAACGGGGGTGCCTGAGGACAGAGGAGAGGAGAACGGGGTGTGCCTGAGGACAGAGGAGAGGAGAACGGGGGTGCAGGAGGAGAGCAGGACGGGGTGCAGGAGGACAAAGGAGAGGAGGACGTGGGTGCAAGAGGAGCAGCAGGAGGGACAGGAGAGGAGGACGGGGTGCAGGAGGACAGCCGAGCAGCAGGAGGGACAGGGAAGAGGAGGAAGGGGGTGCAAGAGGAGCAGCAGGAGGGACAGAGGAGATGAGGACGGAGGTGCAGGAGGGACAGAGTAGAGAAGGACGGGGATCCAGGAGGACTGGGGCTGTGGCTGGCGCTGTGTGTGGTGATAATGGCGGCTGTACCGTGTGTCTGCCTCCATGCAGCTGCCACCACCTTCCTATGTTGGCAGGGTGTGGCATTCTGGGAGTTGTAGTTCTCCTGCCTGTCCTATATGATTTCTGGGCAGTGTGTTGGGTGCTGGGAGTTGTTTTTCCAGATGGGCTCAGTGTTGTCCCGCCGCCCGTCTGTGGCCTGTCTGTCTCTTCTGGGATGTCCTCAGCTCTGTGCTGTGCACAGACAGTGTACCACCCTCTCCCTAGCTCCGTGCTGTGCACAGTGTACCACCCTCTCCCCAGCTCCGTGCTGTGCACAGTGTACCACCATCTCCCCAGCTCCGTGCTGTGTACAGTGTACCACCATGTCCCCAGCTCCGTGCTGTGTACAGTGTACCACCATGTCCCCAGCTCCGTGCTGTGTACAGTGTACCACCCTGTCCCCAGCTCCGTGCTGTGTACAGTGTACCACCCTGTCCCCAGCTCCGTGCTGTGCACAGACAGTGTACCGTACACTGTCTGTGCACAGCACAGAGCTGAGGACATGGTGGTACACTGCACAGCACCAGCATAGAGCTCAGGACATGGTGGTACACTGTCTGTGCACAGCAGGGAGCTAAGGACATGGTGGTACACTGTGCACAGCACGGAGCTGAGGACATGGTGGTACACTGTGTACAGCACGGAGCTGAGGACATGGTGCTACACTGTGTACAGCACGGAGCTGGGGACCTGGTGGTACACTGTGCACAGCACGGAGCTGGGGACCTGGTGGTACACTGTGCACAGCACGGAGCTGAGGACATGGTGGTACACTGTGTTCAGCACGGAGCTGAGGACATGGTGGTACACTGTGCACAGCACGGAGCTGGGGACATGGTGGTACACTGTGCACAGCACGGAGCTGGGGACATGGTGGTACACTGTGCACAGCACGGAGCTGGGGACATGGTGGTACACTGTGCACAGCACGGAGCTGAGAACATGGTGGTACGCTGTCTGTGCACAGCACGGAGCTGAGGACATGGTGGTACACTGCACAGCACGGAGCTGAGGACATGGTGCTACACTGTCTCCCCTGCCTTAAAATTTCCTCAGCAGCTATTACTGTAGAATCATTTACAGGAACATTTTACAGTGTTCTCGGTTACAGAATGAGAATGTATCCGTGAAAAAAACTGATGCCTCTCAGATGGTCCATGTGCTGTCAGTGTGCGGTATGTGATTTTGTCGGACCCATAGACTTGCATTGCTGAGTCTCGCGCATGAATCACAGACTGTCGCAGAATGTTGCGACTTTTTTCTCATCCTGAATCTGGATGAGAAAAAAGCGTCCGACACTCGCCAATCTGCTCACAGAGATTGATTAACATTGGTCCGAGTGCAATGTGATGAAATCACACATTGCACTCATCCAAGTTTCATGCCAGTGTGTCCATACCCTAATAATAAAATCCATGTAGTAATCCTACAATGTCTGCTGGACATGGTATGGGGAGGGTTTATGGCTCAGTTAGTACACCATACTTCTTGTTATTAACCAGTTAATGCTCTCTTGTCCACCGCACTTCAGTGTCAAAAGAGGAAGACAACGAGACAGGCAGCAACATGGCATCAGAGAGCCCCTGACCTCCAAATAGAAGATCCTCAGATCCCGGTATTGTGACATCATATTAAGAATAATATTTTTTGCACTTATATTACACTATGAACTCCACAGCACTTTACATACATCATCAACACTGTCCCCATTGGGGCTCACAATGTAAACATCCTGTCAGTAGGTCTCTGTAATGTGGTTGTACGAACCTTTTATATGTACTACATGATGAAGTGTGGGGGGAGAAGCTACATGAAGCTTGGGGGGGAAGATTGCCCGTGACGGGGGGAGGGGCTGCAACAGGGGGGAGGAGCCATGATGGGGGGAGGGGCCACAATGGGCGGAGGAGCCGGGGGGGGGGGGCGGCGGCTGCTGACAGTGCCTAGGGCAGCAGGAACTCCAAATACGGCCCTGCCTAAATAGCCTTGAATCCGGGACTCCCTGTGTTGGCCACAGATTGCTTAAGTTATTTGTTTTTTTCTCTCTATGTTGGTTCGTGTACATTGCACACCCCCTTCTGGATTGAGAGACTTTGCAGCCTCAAATGGGATGTGCGTCCTTTGCCACGGACTGTGCCCAACGCAGTTATGAAGTTTGCCTTACATGGACTGTGTTCTATTCCTGTGTTCTATTCCTACTGTTGGGGAGAGGGGGACGCATGACCAAATAAGCTGAACAGCTTTCAAGACAAAATGTGGACTTGTACCACCCTCAGAGTGGAAGGCATCCTGGACTATGCTCCTTATATGGGGACTGCCCTTAAAAATCTTGAACTCTCTGTTTCCAGGGTCCAAGGCAGAAGAGGACGAGACTTTAGTGACAAAACTCCAAGTCTACTAGGTAATAAGTCAGGATGGACTGGTATGTGAATGGAGTCGACTTTCAGGGGCAGAGTCTCCTGAAGTGTCTGAGAGCACAAATCTCTTCTCTGTCACTACTGGCAAACCCTGCCCCTTCTTCAATAATCAGTAGCGACGTGGATATGAAAGTGTCTGGGAGAATACAACTCAACTCTTGCCATAATTATCAAAACCCCAATACCTCATCCCCTATGAGGAAATTAGACATGAAGCCACAAAAATGGAAAGGGACTGTCATAGATTGAACTTTTAGGCTGGGCTAGGTTGTGTTGAGACTGCCAAGACCAGTAAGGTTAGAAACTACCCAGATGGAACTGAAAGTGTGTGTGATATGCTCTGTAAAACTGGAAAGACCTGTGAGCTATATGCCTGCTATCTCATGTATAACATTTTTATGGAAAAAATGGTAAGTAAAGAGATGATGTTAAAATATCCTTGTGGAAGTGAGTCATGATCTGGTCCTGGTAAGCTGAAACCAATGATAACATATAGATACAACCCACAGGACACAAATTCACATATCCAGCCAGGACCATATCTTTCATGTAGCATGCTGGGGCATCTAGAGTCAATCGTTTACCTATGACTACCGCCCTGTGCCATGCTAAATATACAGGGTGGGCCATTTATATGGATGCACCTAAATAAAATGGGAATGATTGGTGATATCAACTTTCTGTTTGGGACACATTAGTATATGGGAGGGGAAAAACATTTCCAGATGGATGGTGACCATGGCAGCCATTTTGAAGTTCACCATTTTGGATCCAACTTTATTTTTTTCAATGGGAAGAGGGTCATGTGACACATTATTATTAGTATTATTTATTTATAGAGCACCATTGATTCCATGGTGCTGTACATGAGAAAAGGAGACATACAAACAAGTTAATAATACTATGAACAAACTAACATTAACAGACCGATACAGATAGGAGAGAGGACCCTGCCTTTGCGGGCTTACATTCTACAGGGCAATGAGGAAGGGAACAGTAGTGCTGGGTCCAGTGGTGGTCGAGCGCTGGGTCCAGAGGAGGTGGAGCTCTGGGTCCAGAGGAGGTGGAGCGCGGGGACCAGTGGAGGTGGAGCGCAGGGTCCAATGGTGGTGGAGTGCCGGGTCAAGTGGTGGTGAGTTGGCACCATGGTTATTGCAGGCTGCAGGCTGTTCTGAAGAGATGGGTTTTCAGGTATCATTTGAAAATTCCGAGTGCAGGGGATAGTCGGATGGTTTGAGGTGCAGAATTCCAGAGGATCGGTTAGATGAGGAACGTACAATTGTGAAGGAAAAGAGGAGGTCTTGGTCTTCTTCATCAATGGAAATCTAAATGCCACTGGATATCTAAAATTACTACATGATTCACTGCATTGAGGTTTCCATTGATGAAGAATGGCCCCACTATCTTTGTACCCCATATACAGCGCCGGACTGGGGTGTCTGGGGCCAGGGAATTGACTCCAGGGGCCCACCCACCCGGGCCCACCCATTCTTCAGCTATATGCAAATACCTGTTATCTGTTATACCCATCATAGTGTAGCGTGGACTGTAAAACACAGGCGGCTCCTGCACATCACTGTGCGCTCACCATTACTGTAATGTAACATTACTGTAGTTTGCATTAACGGGATTTTTTGGTGAAAACAAGTTCTCAGGCATGCACAGGTTAGGAAGATGATCACTTATTTATTGGTGGACTCCGCACCATCAGAAGAATGTGGAGCTTTGAGTATTTGGTGAGTTTTTTACCTCAGTATTTGTAAGACAAAACCATGAGCAATCAGAGGTATTTTTTATACATTTCTCACCATCTCCTGGTTTTGTCTTATAAATACTGAGGTGAAAATCTCACCAAATGCTCAACTTGCTTTCTCTGGCGAACCTCTGTAACTGCATCTCTGCTGCTGTGTCACAGGACAGGGAGGGGTTAAACATCCAAGTATTTAATATCTATTGGAAATAAAGAAGTTTCCCCTTATTGATATCATATAAAACAAATGCACCAGGCACTACCAGGCACCCAGGGGCCCACACCACCAGACACTCAGGGGCCCAGCAGCACCAGGCACCACCAGCATCCAGGGCCTGCACCCCCAGGTACTGAGGGCCCTGCAGCACCAGGCATCACCATGCACACAGGGAGCCCGGCAGAACCAGGGGCCCGGCACCATCAAGCACCCTGGGGGCCCAGCAGCACCAGGCACCTTGGGGGCTTGGCAGCACCAGGGTCCTGGCACCACCAGGCACCCTGAGGACCCAGCAGCACCAGGGGCCCGGCAGCACCAGGTACTCTGGGGGCCTGGCAGCACCAGGCACCCTGGGGGCCCGGCAGCACCAGGGGTCCGGCACCATCAGGCACCCTTGGGGCCCGGCAGCACCAGGGGCCCAGCACCATCAGGCACGCTGGGGGCCCAACACCATCTGGCACCCTGGGGGCCCAACACCATCTGGTACCCGGCACCATCAGGCACCCTGTGAGCTCGGCACTATCAGGTCCCGGCATCATCAGGCACCCTGGGGCCTGGCACCATCAGGGCCCGGCCCCATCAGGCACCCTGGGGCCCTGGCAGCATCAGGCACCCTGGGGGCTCGGCACCATCAGGCACCTTGGGTGAGCCCGACACCATCAGGGTCCCGGTACCATCAGGCACCCTGGGGGCCTGGCAGCACCAGGGGCCCCGCACCATAAGGCACCCTGGTGGCTGGGCACCATCAAGCACCCTCCCGATCTTTCGGTGAGCCAGTCCGCCCCATGGGGACACAGTGACCCCCTAGGATGGGGACATGTAGGGCCCCCCAGGATGGATGGGGACTCATAGGGGGCCCCCCCGGATGGATGAGGACATGTAGGGGGCTCGCCAGGATGGGGACACATAGGGGGCCCCCAGGATGGATGGGGACACATAGGGGCCCCCCTCAAGATGGGGACACGTAGGCGGGCCCGCCCACAATGGATGGGGACACATAGGACTCCCCCAGGATGGGAAAACATAGGGGGCTCCCCAGAATGGATGGGGACACATAGGGCCCCCTCAGGATGGATGGGGACACATAGGGGGCCCCTCAGGATGGGGACACCCCATCCATTCTAGGGGGGTCTCCTATGTGTCCCCATCCATCCTGGGGACCTCCCATGTGTCCCCATCAATTCTGGGGGTCACCATGTGTTCCCATCCATCCTGGGGGCCCCCCATGGGTCCCCATCCATCCTGGGGGCCCCCATGTGTCCCCATCCATCCTGGGGGCCCCCCATGTGTCCCCATCCTGATCCCTTAGATGTGCAGTTAAAAAAACAACAAAAAAAAAAACATTCTACTTACCTCACCGACGATCCTCCGGTGTCCAACGCTGGAGAATCATCGCAGACTGCTGCAGACGCGCACAGGTAGCAGAGTCCCGGAGCAATGACATCATCGCCCCGAGACTCCGACCTCCTGCACGCGCCCGCAGCATCAGCTGTCAGCCAGAAGGTGAGGAGGGAGCGGTACACTGGGAGATCGCTCCCCGCTGTTCCACACACAGCCACAGAAAGACTAATCATATTGGTGTGCTATGCACACCGATATGATTAGCACTAACTTAGGGAGGGGGGCAGCAGCGGCACAGGGGGTATAGGGGGCGGGGCACAGGGGGTGGAGCCATGGGAAAGTGGGCATGTCGGCCTGTAGAGCGTGAAACTGAAGCCCGCCCCTTGCTCAGCCAAGGCCTAGTCCGGAAATTCACGAACTGTTTAACTATTTGAACACTGCCTGTAATTCACTAGGGGGGCCTCCAGCATGTCGGCCTCCTCCAGCAACGGCGACAGTGCATTCGCTGACCCTAGGAATTACCCCGAAGCACCCATGGCTGCCTCCAGTAGCACTGTTAGCGCCACCAGCGCGCCGGGCGCAGTCGTCCCGATCATGCCAATTTCACTCCCATACAATCCGTGGGCTAAGTGGTTGCCCCAATATGATGGTCGCCCTGATACGTTGGATGCTTTTAGGAGAAAAATCACTAGTGTCCTGGACATGTATGCGATGACCAGTCAGCAGCACGCTGCTGTGGTACTCGAATAGTTAACTGGTGCAGCAGAGAAACAGAATGAGTTCTGGTCTGTTGCTGAACGGAGATCAGCGGCCACAATATTTGACAAATTGATAGCTACTTTTGAGGAGTGCAATGAGGCTGATATATGCATGTGCTTTCATCACTGCTACCAGAGGCCAGGAGATATCAGAGCTTACACCTGGCGCCTAGAGGAAGCATTGCAAGCCCTTAAGCATGTCAGCCCTGCCAGTGTACCTGATGAAAATAAGCTCTTGATTGAACAATTCACCTGGGGACTGCTATCCTGAAGGAAATTGCCCTAAAGGGGTTGCGGCCAGTAGAGACCCATGAAGCTGCCATCAAACGGTGGTGCAGTGGTGAGGCGCAGGCTACCCCGAAACCAGTACCCGTGTCTGCAGACACGCACAATCTACAATCTGCTCAGCCTGACAAGTATGACTCTCTGCGTGCTGAGATGCGTGCTGAAATGCGCCAAATGAGCAAAAACGTAACCAAGGTGATACAAGCTCTACAGCTGCAGCAGAATCACCAGCCAGTGCCAAGACCCCAACCTCGACCTCAACCGTTGATTCAACTTGCTGACAGTCCAGAGGATGTACCCTGGATGAGAGCGAAGCAAGCCACAGCGTACTGAGGGAGAACCACCGACCGCTACAGTTCCAGTGGGGAGCCCATCTGCTGCTGCTGTGACCGAACCGGCCACATCACCAGGAGCTGTCCTTTAAACGGGCCAAACCTCAGGAGTAACTCAACAGGGCCCAGCCACCTGGTGCAAGACCTTCATCAGACAGAGGCCGTTCCTGTCAATTGTACTACATGCTCTGCTAGATACCGGGTCACAGGTGACCACCATCCCCTATATCCTTTGCAAAAAGTACTGGGCTGATGCAGAACTGAATCAACCTGACCTAGACTTCACCCTCAACGCATGCGTTGAACCGATTAATGTAATAGGGGTTAGCGAAGTGCCCATAAAGGTGCAGAGGGTGGAATTGCAGAACTAAGGGGTCCTAGTAGTAGCAGAAGCAAGTAATGCAAATGACCCGTTCATAATACTTGGTACTAATGTTGTTAGCAATTGCATGGAGGAAGTTTTGTCTTTGTGAGGCGCCCCACCATGTAGGTGCCACAAAAGGGGTACTACACCCATAAAAGCGGTGTAGTCACCCCACTGCAAGTGGAGTTATGGACAGTAGGTGGAACCCTATACCACGCCCCACACTAGTCATCAGTGGGAGGGACCCCGGGAGGAGTAGCCCCCACGGGAGAAAGAAGGCCTTAGGTCTTTGGATCGTGGTCCTTTTGGCTGGAGGCCCGAGGGCCTGTCCAAGCCTCCAAGGGTTGGAGGGTTAGAGAAGTTCAGGATGGGAACCTGAGGCACGAAAGATTAAGGAGACAGCAGAACAGATCCCAGATAAGAAGAAGGAGTGGGGAGCAAAGAAACCGGACAGTTTGCCCCAGGAGAGGAACCGGGTACCGGAGCCCACACCTGTGATAACCTTTAAGGCTCACAGAAAATCTGTTGACCGGGAGTATCTTCAGATACAGCCCTGACTCCAAAAGCACCTACTAGAGGGAATCAGACCCGCGGTAGCCGGCCGCGGTAATCATGAGAAGGTTCATCCGACGGGAGCAAGGGAGGTAAAGAGGAACAACAGGAGGTCAGATTTAATCTACATGAGATCAGACTTCACCGCCACTGAGAGGCAAGGGAAAGAAGAACAAGAGAGGCACACAGTGAGGGATCCATCTACCAACCATAAAAATCCACTTGCAGCCCGTAGCCATTTGTCGCAATAACATCTTACTGCACTGAAGGACCGTAATGATCATAAAAGGTTTTTCAGTAAAGTACCCGGTTAAGTGACTTCTCGACTCTGCTGCATCTTTCCTGCATAAACTGCTTCCTTTCACAGAAACGCTGCCCCGGAGGTCCAGTCCTGCCTGCGGAGGACTATACCATCACTGCCGCAATACCACCGACCACCGGAGGACTGTAGCGGCACTGGTGAGCATCACCAGGTACTGCAGGTGGTGTCACGAAACAAACTTTATTTTTAGTATTCTCCTTATCACTTGACCACCAGGGCCACAGCCTCAGGCAGCCACCCTTGACTTCCAGGCTACCCGCTTGAGAACTGAGTACCCTGCCCTGGGCGAGTCATTTGCTTCAACAGATTGCAGACACTGCCATACCTGGTCAAAGGAAGGTCCTCCAGCGTGAGATAAGAGCCATCCTACACCATCAACAGGAAACAATTACAGGTGGCGAAATTGGTACTGCACGGGTGACAGACCCGTTTCCTATTGTGATTCCCCCAATGAGTGAAATGATGATTTGGTGTCGCGCAGCTATAGGTCTGAGAGGGCAGGGCTACCAGGCATCAGCACAGAACACAGACCAACACTCTTGACAGCCAGGGGGGTGGTTGAAGTACACAATGGGAGGGTACCAGTTTGAATCTTAAACTATGGCAGTGAAGAGAATAATTTACCTAGGTATGCAACCGTTGCTAAATTGTACTCAGGCAGCAACAATGAGATCCGAGCAGTGGGACCCTTACCCCAAGCTAAAGGGGCAAAACCTGATCAAACCACAGGGCCACTGGAGGACTGGTGTCAACAGCTCCATGTAGGAACTGACACCACTCCTGTGTACGAGAAGCAAAGTGTTTACCGGGTAGTCAAAAAATTTGAACAAGTCTTTAGTAAGCATTCACTTGACTTTGGTAGGATAAAAGGGGTACAACATCATATCCCCACAGGTACACATCCACCAATCAAGGAGCGGTACAGGCCTATTCCACCTGCACATTATCAGAAAGCCAAGGAGATGTTACAGGACATGAAGGATGCAGGGGTTATACGAGATAGCTGAAGTCCCTGGGCAGCCCCATTAGTCCTAGTCAGGAAGAAGGATGGCAGTATGAGAATGTGTGCAGACTATAGGCAAATAAACCGAATAACACACAAGGATGCTTACCCGTTACCTCGTATAGAGGAATACTTAGCTGCGTTGAAATCTGCCAATTACCTTTCCACCTTAGATCTCACTAGTGGGTACTGGCAGGTGTCCGTAGCCGAGAAGACTGCGAGAAGACAGCATTCACAACACCTATGGGCCTGTGTGAATTTAACAGCATGCCACTCGGACTATGTAATGCGCCCGAAACCTTCCAGAGGTTGCCTGGGGCATAAGAACTTTGAGACGGTACTGTTCTACCTGGATGACGTGATTGTGTACTCTAAGACCTATGAGGAACACGTAACCCATCTAGTAGAGGTGTTTGAAGCTCTGGCCAAATACGGGATGAAGCTGAAACCATCCAAATGCAACCTGTTAAAGCCAAGAGTACAGTACCTGGGACACATGGCCCCCGATCCAGACAAGGCGATAGCTATCAAGGAGTGGCCAGAACCCAAGACCCTGAAGGAAGTACGTCAATTCCTGGGACTGGTGGGCTACTATAGGAGGTTCATGAAGGAGTACACCAAGAAGGATGCTCCCCTGCAAAACCTCTTAGTAGGCCAGCCCAAGAAGGGCAAATCTAAGGATTCGCCGTGGGAGTGGGGCAAGGAACAAGAGGAATCGTTCCAGATAATGGATGAAGCCCTGACAGGAGAAGAAATCCTTGCTTACCCGGACTACAACCTGCCATGCCTGCTGTACACGGATGCCAGCAATGTGGGATTTGGAGCCATCCTTTCTCAAAGGCAAGAGGGCAAGGAAAGAGTGATAGCCTATGCCAGTAGAAAGCTGCGCCCCACAGAGAGGAACACACAGAACTACAGTTCCTTCAAGCTGGTATTCCTGGCCTTGGTCTGGACCGTCACAGAAAGGTTTAAACACTACCTGGCATCTAGCAAGTTTACAGCATACACGGATAACAATCTGCTGACCCACCTGCAGACTGGAAAGTTGGGAGCCATGGAGCAGAGATGGATGACCAGATTGTCCAACTACCAGTTCACCATCAAATATCGGGCTGGGCACCAGAATGGAAACGCGGATGCCTTATCCAGAATGCCTCACCAGTCAGATGAGGGCATGGATGAAGACGAGCCAGAAGAAGTGGAGTTACCTGCCTTCCATCAATTAAGAGTAACTCAGTGCCAGCAAACCCGTAAAGACCCTCCTGCAAGAATGATGAACCCGTTGCCCCACTTCGGTTGGAAGGAAGTGCAAGACAATGACCTGGCTGTCAGTTTGGTAAAGCAGCTGATAACACAGGAGTCAGAAAAGGTAACAGAAAATCCCCAACCAGAAGTCAAACATCTGTGGAAGGAGCGGAGCAAGCTGTTCATTTACCAGGAGAAGCTCTTCAGGAGGCACATCAACCCGAGGACCCACGAGATGGTGTGGCAAATCATTGTGCCAAAGTCAGAAGTCCAGATGGTCTTGAACGCCTACCACAACCAGACTGGTCATTTTGGGTGGGAGAAGTTGGAAATGCTACTGAAAAATAGGTTCATTTGGGTCGGCATGTGTGGATCCATTGAGAGGTGGTGTAAGAATTGTGGACCCTGCAGCCTTAGAAGACAGGACTTACAGAGCCAGAAAGCACCACTCCAGCCCATAGTGACGAAACAGCCTCTGGAAATTGTAGCCTTGGACCACATAAAACTGACTCGAAGTAGATCTGGCTACACATACGTGTTGACCATGGTAGACCATTACTCGAGATTTCTGATGGTTGCCCCTGTGAAAGACTTGATAGCTGCCACTGCTGCCAGAACATTCCAAAACATATTCTGCAGACCATTAGGTTATCCATAGCAGGTCCTCACAGACCAAGGATCAGCTTTTGAAGCGGAGATTTTCCAAGAATTCTGCCACATGTATGGGTGCAAGAAGATTAGGACGACCGCATATCATCCCCAAACCAACGGGTTAAGTGAGAAAATGAACAATATCATCATTGACATGTTGAAGATCCTATCCTTGGAAGGAAGAAACCAATGGCCGGAGAAACTACCAGACTTGGTTGACATGTACAACCACATTCCAGTAAGTTCTACAAACTGTACGCTAGCTTACCTTACTCGATCCCAAAGCTGATGACTCAATATCTAACTGGAATGAAAATCGCCTCGAACAATACAAAATGGTTCAAGTCTGTGTTGAAGACAACCTGGAGAAAACCCTTGAAATACAAGCAAGGGATTATAACAAACATGCTCCAGCAGAATCTATTGTACCTGGAAGTATTGTATCAAATGGGAAGAGAACAAAACACAAATTGGACGACCAGTGGGAACAAGAACCCTATATCCTATTAGATTCTGGATGTGACAATGACAAAGTGTGGATATATCTAAAGGGTTGAGAATGCGCAAAAAGGGTTTTAGCTTTTTTAGACAGATGTATGATGTAAATATTGGTATTGCTCACCTGATGTGGTTGTGTAGCACACAACCAGCGTAATCGCTCAGAAAAAACAGCTGCTGCAGGGAACGTACTTCCACAGGATGCGGTGCTCAAATCACAAGGTTATTCGGACGAAGTACCTTTATGTCCGCGCTGCTGTCAGACCGGTATACCAATGACAATGGAGGTCTCCTGAGGAAGGAGCTTGGCACGTGGCTCCGAAACGCATTGGAAATAAGGAAATAAATCTATATCTCCAATACCTAGATGTCCAGTGTCATTGGTATACCGGTCTGACAGCAGCGCGGACATAAAGGTACTTCGTCCGAATAACCTAATGACAAAGTGTGTCTCATCAGCAAGAATGGTGGAAAAACCACTCACACAGTATCAAGAAACCACATCAAAAAGTGTCCAACTGAATAGGAAATTCAGAATTCCCCAACATCGCAAAAAGAACAAGAAGAACCTGAAAAAGAACCCAGTCCAAGTGAAAACTTTAAGGAGAAGGTAGTCTCAACCATCCTAGGAAATTTCTCAGAAGATTGGCCTCAGCAAGATGGAGCTATCTTAGTGCCTTTACTGAATTTCTACCAGCCCCAAGAAGTGGTACAAAGGAACCAGGAAGAAATGCCAGTTGCCAGAGAATATGAGGATGCTGCAATAGGTACACCTGCTAGCCCTGTAGTGAGATTAAGGCCACGCAGACGCTTACCTGACATACCTGCACCATGCCCTTCACTAGAAGCCTCACCTGAGACAGAGATAGCTGTAGTGCGCAAGTCACAGAGGAGCACACAAGGGCAACCCCCGTATAGGTATGGAGAGTGGGCACAGTGAAGAAAAAGGTCAGAGGTAGAATAAATGGCAGCATGAACATGTAAATAGCAGTGTATTTAGTAGTGTACAGAAGGGTGGAAGAACTGGGCACAGCCCCATGTACATTAGGTTGGGAGCAGAAAGTGCTTGGGATGGGGAGGTATCAGGTCTCCTAAGCAGAGACACCCATAGGGAAATGTGTTTATTGAAAATGTGTTTATTGACTTTTGAAAGACTTTTCCCTTTTCTTACCCGGAGCGTACAGAGACTTTACTGTGTTGACTCTATTGAACTGAACCTTTCCCTTTGAACTTTTTCCCGGATTACAATTTAAAAGGACCATGGTCATAGGACTGGTGTGACAACAAACTTCTTTTTCTTTTTCAAAGCCTGCGGTGCATGGACTAGCACCGTATGGACATACCTGTTTTCATTTTCCCATCTTTTTCAGTGTTTTTTGTAAATTTTTATATTTTGAGACTCTGTAAAAATGTTACCTGTTAGTATTGTTAATTATTGTTATTCCTTTTGTTTAAAAACAAAGTCCAGTCCAGGAGTACTGAAGTTAACTAGGGGGGTATGTGGCGCCTTGCTCACGCAGGTAGCCACAGCCTTCCCTACTGCACAGCTGGGTTTCCACAGCAGGTACCTATTACATGCAACATCTTCCACCCCAGCACAGTTGCTGGCTTCTTTTCCGGACTTTATTAAAATAATTGCAGTTATAATTATTCAAGCTTAAGGCTCTCAAAACCCACGATGCATTTCGACGTGCACACACGTCTTTCTCAAGTGAATTCACTTGAGAAAGACGTGTGTGCACGTCGAAATGCATCGTGGGTTTTGAGAGCCTTAAGCTTGAATAATTATAACTGCAATTATTTTAATAAAGTCCGGAAAAGAAGCCAGCATCAGAGATCTTCCTTACCTCAGCGCCCAAACATACATCACGCTTCCATCTTTTTGTATCATTCTGACTCCCTATGGGGAGAGTGGTGGAGTGAGCTGCAGAGGAGGGAGAGGACCTGAGAAGACGTCAGCTGGATCAGCCCCTTTACTAGACACGTGACGCCGCCCGGCACTAGTGTTTCCCCGGAGAAGACCTCGTAGGAAGCACGAGGACGGAACCGGAGGATTCCGCTGCTTCATATTAATAAGCTTATCTACGGGCTGTGGTTTACAACCAGACCAGGTGAGTTTAAACGCAAAAGAACCGCCCGTTAACAGCCCCATGTGTACAGGCGCACTACAAGCTGTTGTTGTTTTTTCTTTACACCCCAGCACAGTTGGCGGTGCTAGCCTCACTGACTTTAGGTGAGATCCCCTATAAATACTGCTGCTGGGGAAGAAGTTAGGCAGAGTGTGCTGAGAAGACTTCCTGGAG
The DNA here is from genome assembly GCA_033576535.1 of Allobates femoralis. Lineage (NCBI taxonomy): Eukaryota > Metazoa > Chordata > Amphibia > Anura > Aromobatidae > Allobates > Allobates femoralis. The sequence continues at coordinate 514,737,790 of JARQOC010000004.1, forward strand.
ATCGGTGCCGCGGTTAGGCCCGAGCCAAGCCTCGGACTGGGGACAGAAGGCAAGGAGCAGAGCCAAGGGAGTGAGGAACCGGTGGAGGTTCACCCAGGACGTACCGGACTTCGGAGATCCGCACCTGCAGGATTACTCCAAGACTGCAGAAAACCCTGATACACCATTAGACTTCAGTCACCCATTCCCCCTGCGTACCCAGAAAGAGGGAGCCAGACACTGTAGTATGAAGTAGCACCGCAGTGATCAGAGAGGGTAACCCGTGGACCGCGCAAGAGGAGAGAGTCGAGACCAGAGAAAGCGAGGAGGCCAGTCTGGCTGTAAGCACACCGGGCTCCAGGAACTGTAGAGAAGCTGAGGAGGCCTTATACCTACTTGCTGTGGAGACTCACTGTGCACCTGGTCACCTGACAGTGCCCTGGATGGATTTACCTGCTACACCATCAGTAAAATGAGACTTCTTCAGAGTGTGTGCATTACTCCTCTCCTTCCCCAGCCTCCCTGTAGACTGCCTTAGTGCTTCCTACCATGGCCACAAGTCCCATTCCAAGCTGCCCTTTTACTCCACGCTGCCCTGGAGGACCAGCTCCACCTGTAGGGAGCTTTACTACTCTTGCCACTATACCATCACCCTCCGGAGGACTTTGTCGGTGCTGGTGACCCATCACCAGTTACTACAGGTGGCGTCACGCAACAACAAACTCTTATCCCCTGTACATAACCCTTCATTGTAGTGTCAACCAGGCCACGGGCTCAGGCGCTGCCACCTGTGACATTCCTGTGAAAACACCCTCCGAGCCTGATACCCAAGTACCCCAGGGGCCTGGGGCTCGACACAGGATCCACACATCCATGAACAACTGTGGTTCAAAGAAATGCTTTATAGGACGATGTGTCGCAAGATCTGTGCTGCTGCCAAAGGAAAACCAGAGAACCGGAGTGTCTGGATATGGTGTAGCTTTAATCTGACACGTTTCGGAGCCAAAGCCCAGCTCCTTCGGCAGGGACAAATCCTGTCCCTGAGGAAGGAGCTGGGTTTTAGCTCCGAATCACGTTGGATTAAAGCTACATCAGGATTGTCCTGAGGAAGGAGCTGAGTTCTGGCTCCGAAACGTATCGGATTAAAGCTACACCATATCCAGACACTCCGGTCTTCTGGTTTTCCTTTGGCAGCAGCACGGATCTTGCGACACATCGTCCTATAAAATATATATGTGGCGCCCCTGCGACCAGGGTGGCCACAGGTAGGAACTGCAGCCAGGCAGGAAGGTAGACTGTTTATATATCAAACATCCTCAAAACATACATCCACTGACGTAGACCCAATCCTGAGCCTGGGACTCTAGGCAGGCAAGGGGTAGTAGGGCCAGTTATAAGTGGATGAAGCGTAGTCATGGTAACGAACCAGTATATAAGGGAGAAACAGGAAGTAGTTAGCCAGTAGGCCGGAGTAGGCTGAGAGGAACAGATCAAGAGGAGTAGGCCAGTGGCTGCCGAGCAGAACAGAAAAGACCAGAAAAGACAGGATCAACAGAAACAGGACCGGTGTCACCTTGTCCGAGGAAGACGGTGGTAACGAACCAGTATATAAGGGAGAAACAGGAAGTAGTTAGCCAGTAGGCCGGAGTAGGCTGAGAGGAACAGATCAAGAGGAGTAGGCCAGTGGGTGCCGAGCAGAACAGAAAAAACAGGATCAACAGAAACCGGACCGGTGTCACCAGGTCCGAGGAAGACGGTAGCGCTGACAAATTACTGACAGAACAGACTGTCCTGAAGTACCCGGGAAGTTACAAGGGTAGGAAAGAGCCCGATGATCCCTTGCAAGACAGGGACACCCAAGGCTAGGCTGGGACCAGAGTGTCGGCTCTAAGGGGGACTGAAGATTCACACCGGCTCCCCAGACAAACTGACGGGGAACACAGATTCCAGATCCGTGTTCCCACTACAGGGTTGGGGGCACAGCAGCAAGTAGGAGGACCTGGCTTACCACCCATAGACCTAGGGGGAAGCCACATTGAGGAACCGAGCTGCCGCTCCGCAATCCACCCAGAAGAAGAGAGAGAGAATCAGCCTGAAAGGACATATAGAAAGAGTGAGGAGTCTTAGGGTACCTTTACACGTGGCTACATTTCTAGGGTGGCTACAGTTAACTTACTGGTTGCAGTGAAATCATGGAGACAAGGTTCTATCTTGTTGCTGTGTACAAATGGAATAATCTCTCCATGATCTCACTGCAACCAGTAAGTTACCTGTAGCCACCCTAGAAATGTAGCCGCGTGTAAAGGTACCCTTAGAGTGACAACCTGGCTGCAGAGGGTTCAAGTGGTACCAGAGTCAATTGTGTAAAGCTGTTAAGAACTGAACTGTACCGTGAACTGTTTGACGGTGAAGAACTTACAAGTAAACCCGGTGAACCCTGATTGAGTGTCCGTGTCTGATTCCAGGTATACAGAACTGTCAATCCACTATTTTACCCTGTCAGGAGCTGTCCCGACCCGCGGCGGGCTCATCCACCTGGCTGCAGCATCCATCCATCCTCCTGACAGAAGTACACTGCAGCGGTGGTCCCCTCACTGATCACAACCCGTGGGTGGCGTCACGACAAACTCCCCTGTAAATATCCCCGCATTTATTGCGGAACCCGGGACACGGTCTAGACCAGGACCACCGTGACATTCCCAGCAGTACCCCGGTCTGGTACCGAGTACCCCGTCCCAGTGGGCACCACACATATATATATATATGTGTATGTATATATATATATATATATATATATATATATATATATATATATGTACTAAAAATGGGGTGCTACCTATTGACTGGGGTGTCTGACATTGTCCAATTAGTGTTGGTCTGACATTGTCCAATTAGTGTTGATAGGTTCAGACTAATATGTAGTGACACACTCTTTGTAGGCAATTTATTCATAATTAGTGATGGGCGAACCCGACCTGTGAAGTTCGGGGTCTGTACTAAACACCTAGTGTTCAGGAGCGGACCCTTAACATGGACTTCCCTGGGAAGTCTGTGTTACTGTTCGGGTTTGGTTAGGGGGGCTGTAAAAGAAAGAAAAACAGTGATTAATGCATTAGCATATACTTACCGAGGACCACACGATTGTACCTCCGGGTTGCTTATTAACCTCTGGTTTATTCACTGGGCTCTGTCTCCAACAGCCTATCACAGATGCTCACTCTGTGTGACAGCATCTGTAATTGGCTGTTGCACCCCCACCCACTGTGTCGTCTGTGATTGGTTGCCAAAAGCAATTAATCTATATAAATAAATCGATATAGTAAAGTTTAGAAAAGTTGTTTTTATACCTTATGATGTGCGGCTTCTCATTATTTGAGAAGCCGCAAAAGGCGTTCCTTTCTTGTCCTCCCCGCTGCCTGCTTGTTATTTATTTACGCCCCTATGGGCATGCTACAGAGCAGGGAGACTGTAAATGGCATGTAAGGGGCGGTAAAGCAGATATGATGCAAATTGCTTCATATGCGGCTTTACCACGTCAGTACACTCATTAGGGTGTACTGCCGACCTCGCGATGCCGAGTGCACATGCGCGAGGTGTGTTCACTGTACACCTAATGTGTGTACTGATTTGGTAAAGCCGGATATGACCCGATTTGCGGCTTTACTGCCCCTCACATGACACACACAGTCTCCCTGCTCTGTAGCACGCCCATAGGGGCGTGAATATATAACAAGCAGGCGGCGGGGAGGACAAGAAAGGAACGCCTTTTGTGGCTTCTCAAATAATGAGAAGCCGCACATCATCTACTTATATAATCGGGAGTTTGGAATTCGGGCACTGTAGCCGAATCCCAAGCTCCTTTGCGCGAGCCGCAGCCGCACTACTGTTTACAAAAAAAAAAAAAAAAACATATGCTCACCTCTCCCAAGCCCCCGCCGTCTCCCGCCGTATTCCTGCAGTGTCCCGGTGGCTCCCGCAGGCTCCTGCTGTCTGCACAAGTCTTCTACTGCAGTTCAGGACCTCTGGTGATGTCACAGTCACTTGACACCAGCTTACTCCATGCTAACCTGGTTTCACGTGACTCTGACATCACCACAGGTCCTGAACTGCAGTAGCAGACCTATGCAGACACCGGCAGCCTGCGGGAGCCACCGGGACACTGCAGGAAGACGGCGGCGGCTCGGGGTGAGGTGAGCATAAACTGTCATGTCTCTGTATACGCTGTCCCTGTCATGTCTCTGTATACTCTGTCCCTGTCATCTCTCTGTATACTCTGTCCCTGTCATCTCCCTGTATACTCTGTCCCTGTCATCTCTCTGTATACTCTGTCCCTGTCATCTCTCTGTATACTCTGTCCCTGTTATCTCTCTGTATACTCTGTCCCTGTCATCTCTCTGTATACTCTGTCCCTGTCATCTCTCTGTATACTCTGTCCCTGTCATCCCTCTGTATACTCTATCCCTGTCATCTCTCTGTATACTCTGTCCCTGTCATCTCTCTGTATACTCTGTCCCTGTCATCTCTCTGTATACTCTGTCCCTGTCATGTCTCTGTATACTCTGTCCCTGTCATCTCTCTATATACTCTGTCCCTGTCATGTCTCTGTATACTCTGTCCCTGTCATGTCTCTGTATACTCTGTCCCTGTCATGTCTCTGTATACTCTGTCCCTGTCATGTCTCTGTATACTCTGTCCCTGTCATCTCTCTGTTTACTCTGTCCCTGTCATCTCTCTGTATACTCTGTCCCTGTCATCTCTCTGTATACTCTGTCCCTCTCATGTCTCTGTATACGCTGTCCCTGTCATGTCTCTGTATACTCTGTCCCTGTCATGTCTCTGTATACGCTGTCCCTGTCATCTCTCTGTATACTCTGTCCCTGTCATCTCTCTGTATACTTTGTCCCTGTCATCTCTCTGTATACTCTGTCCCTGTCATGTCTCTGTATACTCTGTCCCTGTCATCTCTCTGTATACTCTGTCCCTGTCATCTCTCTGTATACTCTGTCCCTCTCATCTCTCTGTATACTCTTTCCCTGTCATCTCTCTGTATACTCTGTCCCTCTTATGTCTCTGTATACTCTGTCCCTGTCATCTCTCTGTATACTCTGTCCCTGTCATCTCTCTGTATACTCTGTCCCTGTCATCTCTCTGTATACTCTGTCCCTGTCATGTCTCTGTATACTCTGTCCCTGTCATCTCTCTGTATACTCTGTCCCTGTCATCTCTCTGTATACTCTGTCCCTGTCATGTCTCTGTATACGCTGTCCCTGTGATGTCTCTGTATACTCTGTCCCTGTCATCTCTCTGTATACTCTGTCCCTGTCATCTCTCTGTATACTCTGTCCCTGTCATGTCTCTGTATACGCTGTCCCTGTGATGTCTCTGTATACTGTCGCTGTCATGTCTCTGTATACTCTGTCCCTGTCATCTCTCTGTATACTCTGTCCCTGTCATGTCTCTGTATACTCTGTCCCTGTCATGTCTCTGTATACTCTGTCCCTGTCATCTCTCTGTATACTCTGTCCCTGTCATCTCTCCGTATACTCTGTCCCTCTCATCTCTCCGTATACTCTGTCCCTGTCATCTCTCTGTATACTCTGTCCCTGTCATCTCTCTGTATACTCTGTCCCTCTCATCTCTCTGTATACTCTGTCCCTGTCATCTCTCTGTATACTCTGTCCCTGTCATCTCTCTGTATACTCTGTCCCTGTCATCTCTCTGTATACTCTGTCCCTGTCATCTCTCTGTATACTCTGTCCCTGTCATCTCTCTGTATACTCTGTCCCTGTCATCTCTCTGTTATTACTCTGTCTCTGTCATCTCTGTATACTCCATGTCTTGTATACCTCCCTGCTCATCTCTCTGTATACTCTGTCCCTGTCATTCTCTGTATACTCTGTCCCTCTCATCTCTCTGTATACTCTGTCCCTGTCATCTCTCTGTATACTCTGTCCCTGTCATCTCTTGTATACTCTGTCCTGTCATCTCTCTGTATACTCTGTCCCTGTCATTCTCTGTATACTCGGTCCTGTCATCTCTCTGTATACTCTGTCCCTGTCATTCTCTGTATACTCTGTCCCTGTCATCTCTCTGTTTACTCTTGTCCTGTCATCTCTCTGTATACTCTGTCCCTGTCATCTCTCTGTATACTCTTGTCCGTCATTCTCCTGTATACTCTGTCCCTTCATGTCTCTGTATACGCTGTCCTGTCATGTCTCTGTATACTCTGTGCCTGTCATGTACTCTGTATCGCTGTCCGTGTCATTGTCTCTGTATTAACTCTGTGTCCTGTCTCTACACTCTGTGTCCTGTCTCTACACTCTGTCTCCTGTCTCTACACTCTGTCTCTGTCTCTATACTTCTGTCTCCTGTTCTACGCTCGTCTCATACTGTGTCTCTACTACTCTGTCTAATTCTCTATACTTCTGTATCTGTAAATGTGTCTATATGTTGTATAATATGTGTATCTCTGCATACTGTCTGTCTATCACAATGTCTCTGTTGTATACACTGCTGCTTCTCTCCTCACCCCTCCACCACTGAGCCGCTTGTCTCCTTACCCCACCACAACAACCCTCTCCTCCTCACTCCCTCTCCTCACTGACCCGCTTCTCTCACCTCACTACCCACTCCACCACAGACTACCCATCTCTCCTCACTCGTCCACCACTGAGCCGCATCTCTCCTCACCCCTCCACCACAGACCCCATCTCTCCTCACCCCCCACCACGAGCTCCCCCCCGCGCATCTTCCTCACCCCTCCACCACTGAGCCGCATCTCTCCTACTCTCCACCACAGAGCCGCATCTCTCCACACCCCTACCACCACAGACCCGCCAATCTCTCCTCACCCCCACCACAGACCCGCATCTCTCTCACTCTCCACCACAGAGCCGCATCTTTCCTCACCCCTCCACCACAGAGCCGCCTCGATACTCTGCTACCCACAGAGCCGCCTCAATACTCTGCTACCCACAGAGCCGCCTCGATACTCTGCTAGCCACAGAGCCGCCACTATACTCTGCTACCCACACAGCCGCCTGTATACTCTGCTACCCACAGAGCCGCCTCTATACTCTGCTACCCACAGAGCCGCCTCTATACTCTGCTACCCACAGAGCCGCCTCGATACTCTGCTACCCACAGAGCCGCCTCGATACTCTGCTACCCACAGAGCCGCCTCGATACTCTGCTACCCACAGAGCCGCCTCGATACTCTGCTAGCCACAGAGCCGCCTCCATACTCTGCTACCCACAGAGCCGCCTCGATGCTCTACTACCCACTGACCCGCCTGTATACTCTGATACCCACTGACCCGCCTGTTTACACACAATTCATTTCACCGCGCTCCCGATGCAATTGCATCGGGCCTTTTTACTAGTAAGGTATAAAAGCAACTTTACTATAACGATTTAAAAACACAAAGGGATGGCTAGAAATCTATTAGCATGGTGCAGGGACAGGTATATAGAGGCTGGGGGCACATTTTTCTAGGTCAGGTTCCCATTAAACAATAAAAATACTTTAAAAAAGTGTGCTGGTGTGTACCATCCACTAATAAACTGTTTTACAGACAGCAATAAATGGAGAGAGATAAGAAGGAAAGGGAAAACAAACAAAATAGAAATAATTATTTTACAGGATGTTGGAGATAACATGTGAATGCCTGCTAGAGAATCAGATGAAAAGAGGTGTGAGGATTTATTTTCTGAGATATTTATCCCTAGTAAAAGAAAACATTCCTCCTGAACAAAAAAATGTTTAATATGCAGGTTTTTGCATTAGCTATTTTAATTTGATTTAAACATACACTATACCAGAGGAGGACTGTGACAGCAAAGAAGCACTCTGCCCGATGAGTATCTGGGCTACCTCTCTGTGACACTCCACCACTGAACATTAACATGAATATGAAAAAGTTCTGTTTTCTTAAGTCTATTTAAATGTATTTTATTAACATATTGATCAATAAATTGTTTCCTTAAGTCAGTCCAATGTAAAGTTCATTTCAAACCAAACAAAATTTTACACTGGGCTGGCTTAAGGAAACAGAACTACTTCCTATTACTACAGTGCTTCTTCGTTTTTGTCTATTGCTGGTGAGTTAAGAGTTTGAATAGATCCCATGTGGCAGCGCACTGGCAGTCTTTTGAACCTATGTTTCAGTCTTCAGGATCAAAGTGCCGATCCTTTAAAGAAGTTCTCCAAGAATGAGATAAAATGGCATCCCTGACATAATTCAATTTGCAACCTGTCCTAGTCATGTGCCAGGAATCGGATGAACTGTAGACTGAAGATGTTATGATTTCAACCCTCAGTGTCCTATTGACACAGTGAATGACAGTTTAGCCATCCTATAGAATCAGGGGTGTGCATGTAAGTCAAAGTTCCCCAACTCCGGTCTTCAGGACCCACCAACAGTGCATGATTTCCTTAGCATTTGACAGTTGGAATCATCACCACTGTCAAACTGTCAAATGCTAAAGAAATCTTGAAAGCATGCACTGTTGGTGGGCCTTGAGGGCTGGAGTTGGAGAATACTGTTGTAAGTGAAAGCTTAGCTGCCAAATATGGCCATGTTTGCTGAGTCTCCTCTCGGTGTTGCCCACTCAGCATAATTAACCATTTGTCTGACAATGATCAGACCAATGCATGTCTTAATACAAAACTTTATGAAAAAATATCCTACCATAAATAAATTCATAAAAAGTTAGTGCTAATAAATAACAGGGTAATTAGTAAATAAATGTTTGCATAAACTAAGAAGCAACCCCACCATGCTAAGGAGTACCCATTTCCGGACAATACCTATCTCCTTCTAATGTAAAGGGAACCTGTCAGCTAGTTTATGCCCACCCCAGGTATCACTATCTGCACCTGTAGCTTCATAATACTATTCTAATCATCCCTGTCTGAGCTCATAGTGTAATGTGAAAGGTGAAAAAAAGCATTTATACACTGTGTTCCAAATTATTATGCAAATGTTCTTTTTTTCTGATTTTCCTAAATGGTCGGTGCAAACGACAGTCAGTGTAATAAAAGTCATCACCCGTTAGAGTATGCATCAAATTTTATTGAAGAAACCTCCCAATGATAACATTATAATCAGTAAAATCTTCAAAATTTAAAAAAATCTCTACATGCACTGTTCCAAATTATTATGCACGGTAGAGTTTCTAAACATTTGATATGTTTGAAAGAACTGAAAATTCTGATTTGTTGAATTTGCAGCATTAGGAGGTCACATTCACTGAAATAAAAAGCTTTTTAATTTCAAAACATCCTAACAGGCCAAGTTACATGTTAACATAGGAACCCTACTTTGATATCACCTTCACAATTCTTGCATCCAATGAACTTGTGAGTTTCTGGAGAGTTTCTACTTGTATTTCTTTGCATGATGTCAGAATAGCCTCCCAGTAGTGATGGGCGAATCCTAAATTACTCGGAATCGCTTGACTCTAGCGAGTCCGAGCACAGGACTCGCTACTCGTTGCGAGTCTAGCGAGTCCAATGTTAATGAATGGGGAAGCGAGTAATAGCGAGTAGTGTGAGATTTACAAATCGCAGATGTGTCTCAGAAGCTTCAGCCTGAAGCAATCCTAGTTTTGTCATTTATTTGCATTGGACTCGTTTATTTTGTAAGTAATCGCTGGGAAACTCGCACAGATAAGAGTCCTGTCTGCTCTGTGTGCTGGCTGCCGCAGCTCCAGGGTCCTAGAGCCTGCCTGCTGCCTGATGTAGCAGAGCTGAGATTGTTCTCAGTCTGCTCACTCCGTGTGCATAGACATCTATATCTATGCACAGGGATGAGCAGAGAGGACATCGCGTTTTGGACTGCGTCGGACGGAAGAGGATTTTTTTAATTAAAGATGGAGTCCCTAATGGCTTTTTTTTTTATTTCTAATAAAAATTTTTCTCTGTGTTGTGTTTTTTTTAAAACAATTTAATAGAAATTCATGGCGGTCATGTCTAATATTGGCGTGACCGCCATAAATTTCGGGCTTAGGGCCAGCTGATAATACAAAGCTGGCCCTAACCTCTTTATTACCCAGTGTGCCACCGCCACCAGGGCCACTGGAAGAGCGGGGGTCAGCGCTAGAGGATGGCGCTTCAATGAACGCGCCATCTTCTGGGGCGGCTGCGGGCTGCAATTTGCAGCGGGGGGTGCCCAGAAAGCTTGGGCATCCCTGCACTGCGGATTCCAGCCCCCAGCTGCTTAGCTGTACCTGGCTAGACATAGAAATTGTGCGGAGCCCCACACATTTTTTTTAAATTATTTCATGAAATTCTGAGATTCTGACTCTGACTCTGAGACTCTGACTCTGAGACTCTGACTCTGAGACTCTGAGACTATGACTCTGGGACTCTGACTCTGAGACTCTGACTCTGAGACTCTGACTCTGACTCTGAGACTCTGACTCTGAGACTCTGAGACTCTGACTCTGAGACTCTGACTCTGAGACTCTGACTCTGAGACTCTGACTCTGACTCTGAGACTCTGAGACTCTGACTCTGAGACTCTGACTCTAAGACTCTGAGTCTGACTCTGAGACTCTGACTCTGAGACTCTGACTCTGAGACTCTGACTCTGAGTCAGACTCTGACTTTGAGACTCTGACTCTGAGACTCTGACTCTGACTCTGAGACTCTGACTCTGAGACTCTGACTCTGAGACTCTGACTCTGAGACTCTGACTCTGAGATTCTGAGTTTGACTCTGAGACTCTGACTCTGACTCTGAGACTATGACTCTGAGACTCTGACTCTGAGACTCTGACTCTGAGTCAGACTCTGACTCTGACTCTGAGACTCTGACTCTGAGACTCTGACTCTGACTCTGAGACTCTGACTCTGAGACTGACCTGACTCTGAGACTCTGACTCTGAGACCTGACTCTGACTCTGAGACTCTGACTCTGACTCTGACTCGACTCTGAGACTCTGATCTGGACTCTGACTCTGACTCTGAGACTGACTGACTCTGAGACTCTGACTCTGAGACTCTGACTCTGACTCTGAGACTCTGAGACTCTGACTCTAGACTCTGATCTGACTCTGAGACTCTGACTCTGAGACTGACTGACTCTGACTCTAGACTCTGACTCTGAGACTCTGACTCTGATTGACTCTGGACTCTGACTCTGAGACTCTGACTCTGACTCTGAGACTCTGACTCTGACTCTGAGACCTGACTCTGAGACTCTGACTCTGACTCTGAGACTCTGACTCTGAAGACTCTGACTCTGACTCTGACTCTGATGACTCTGACTCTGACTCTGAGACTCTGAGACTCTGACTCTGAGACTCTGACTCTGACTCTGAGACTCTGACTCTGAGACTTGACTCTGGCTCTGAGACTCTGATCTAGACTCTGACTCTGAGACTCTGACTGACTCGCACTTGACTCTGAGACTCTGACTCTGAGACTCTGACTCTGAAAACTCTGATGTGAGACTCTGAATCTGAGACTTGACTCTAAGACTCTGACTCTGAGACTCTGACTCTGACTCTGAATTCATGAAATAATAAAAAAAAAATGCGTGGGGCTCCGCGCAATTTCTATGTCTAGCCAGGTACAGCTAAGCAGCTGGGGGCTGGAATCCGCAGCACAGTGATGCCCAAGCTTTCTGGGCACCCCCCGCTGCAAATTGCTGCCCGCAGCCGCCCCAGAAGATGGCTCGTTCATTGAAGCGCCATCCTCTGGCGCTGAACCCCGCTCTTCCAGCGGCCCTGGTGGCAGTGGCACGCTGGGTAATAAAGGGGTTAATACCAGCTTTGTTATACAAGCTGGTATTAAGCCCGAGATTCTTAATGTCAGGCCACGTTTGACCCAGCCACTAAGAATCTCCAATAAAGGGTTAAAAAAACACAACACAGAGAAAATTTTTTATTTGAAATTAAAAAAAAAGCCATTAGGGACTCCATCTTTAATTAAAAAAATACTCTTCCGTCCGACGTAGTCCAAAACGCGATGTCCTCTCTGCTCATCCCTGTGCATAGATATAGATGTCTATGCACATGGATGAGCAGACTGAGAACAATCTCAGCTCTGCTACATCATCTCTGTGAGCAGGTGGGCTCTAGGACCCTGGAGCTGCACAGAGAAGACAGCTGGACTCGGCTCGCAAAGAAACAGCAGTTACTTTGCGAGTTTCCCTGCTATCACTGGCACAGTAGCCGAGTCTAATGCAAACAATGGCAATCCTAGTTTTGTCAGCGTTTGCCATTAATTTGCATTGGACTCGTGCGAGTAAACGCTGGGAAACTCGCAGAGTACCGAGTCCTGCGAGTCCCTTACTACTCGCCGAGTAACGAGTCCTAGTGAGTAGATTCGCCCATCCCTACCTCCCAGAGCTGCTGTTTTGATGTGAACTGCCTCCCACCCTCATAGATCTTTTGCTTGATTATACTCCTAAGGTTCTCTATAGAGTTGAGGTCAGGGGAAGATGGTGGCCATACCATGAGTTTATCTCCTTTTATGCCCATAGCAGCCAATGGCACAGAGACATTCTTTGTAGCATGTAGATGATTTTGCTCCTAAAGGCACGTTTTTGCTTTTTGTACCATGGAAGAAAGTTCTCAGTTGGAAACTCTATATACTTTGGAGAGATCATTTTCACACCTTCAGGAACCTTAAAGGGGCCTACCAGCTGTTTCCCAATGATTCCATCCCAAAACATGACTCCTCCACCTCGTTCCTGACGTCACAGCCTTGTTGGGACATGGTGGCATCCACCAACCATCCACTACTCCATCCATCTGGACCTTCCAGGGTTGCTCGGCACTCATCAGTAAACAAGACTGTTTGAAAATTAGTCTTCATGTATATCTGGACCCACTGCAACTGTTTCTGCTTGTGAGCACTGTTTAGAGGTGGCCAAATAGTAGGTTTATGCACCACAGTAAGCCTTTGAAGGATCCTACACCTTGAGGTTCGAGGGACTCCAGAGGCACCAGCAGCTTTAAAGACCCGTCGAAGTGGCAACTGCCACGAAACGGCAAGCCGTCGTCTGATGTCCTCCACCCCTCCCTCCCCCAAGCATGTTCATGGATCCTTTGCATTTGGACCTTGAATAAAAGAAACGTCACAAGCTGGTGAGTGCTGCCGTTTTTTCTTTTCTCGCTATACCGCTTTAAATATCTGTTTGCTGGTTTATAAGGCCTTTTTAGCAGCTGCTCTCTTAATCTGATGAACTTGCCTGGCAGAAACCTTCCTTATTCTGCCTTTATCTGCACGAACACATCTGTGCTCAGAATCAGCCACAAATCTCTTCACAATATGATGATCATGCTTACGTTTTCGTGCAATATCTAATTTTTCATCCCTTGTCCAAGGCATTGCACTATATTTGTTGCTTTTTGGCAGCAGAGACATCCTTTTTCTTTCCCATGTTACTTGAAAACTGTGGCCTGCGTAATATTATGGAACACCCAGTTTTCCTTTTATTGGGCTCACCTGCCAAACTAATTATCACAGATATCTGAGATTGATTTCAATGATCCAAAGAACCCTGAGACACAATACCATCAATGGGTTTCATTGAAAAAAAATAAAAATAAAACTCTATGACACTTAAAACAAATTTGCATAATAATTTGGAACACAGTGTACACTTACATTTCCTTATGTAATGAGGCAGTCAGTCTACAGCAGGGGTCTCAAACTCGCGGCCCCCGGGCCGCATGCGGCCCGCCACGCTCCCCAGTGCGGCCCGGGGCACCATGAAAGAAAAAAGCATGCCCCGGGCTCATTATACATGGAGCCGCCGCGGTACCGCTTTATTGTGACTTCCGGGTACCGGCGGCTCAAACAAGCGCCTTCGCGCCTGTACATTCATGCAAGCAAGCGGCCGGTGGACCAATCAGAAGCCTCCTGTGACGTTACAGGAGGTTTCTGATTGGTCCGCCGGCCGCCTGCTTTCATGAATGCACAGGCGCGAATGCGCTTGTTTGTTTTCTTCCGGGTACCGCCGGCTCAGCTCACAGTAATGCGGTACCGCAGCGGCTGCATGTATAATGAGCCCGGGGCATTAATGAAACAGGCTGACCGGGCTCTCAGTTTGCGGTCGCAGCTGCTGCCCCCTGTGACAGCGGGAGCACAGCGGTAAGTGATCACCGGAGCTGATAGCCAGCCCCCCCCCCCTGCTCCTCTCCCGGCCAGAGCTGACAGTAAACGCCCCCTCCCACTCCACTGCTCCCAATCCAGCCGGAGCTGACAGTAACACTGGCCCCCCACCCCCCTTCCCTGCTCTCACCCAGCCAGCAAAAAGACCCTCAACTCAAAACTCCTCCTGCTCCTCATCACCTGCCACCTCAGGCTGACAGGTCATACCACCTCCCGGATTAAGTTCAGCCAGCCAGCCCCTGATCAGGTGTGTGAGAGAGAGAGTGTGTGTATGTGTGAGTGCATTTGTGTGTATATGTGAGTGAGTGTGTGTATATGTGAGTGTGTGTGTATGTGTGTGTATTTGTGTGTATATGTGAGTGAGTGTGTGTATATGTGAGTGTGTGTGTATGTGTGTGTATTTGTGTGTATATGTGAGTGAGTGTGTGTATATGTGAGTGTGTGTGTGTATTTGTGTGTATATGTGAGTGTGTGTATATGTGAGTGTGTGTGTGTATTTGTGTGTATATGTGAGTGTGTGTGTATTTGTGTGTGAGTGTGTGTATATGTGAGTGTGTGTGTATTTGTGTGTATATGTGAGTGTGTGTATTTGTGTGTATATGTGAGTGTGTGTTTGTGTGTATGTGAGTGTATTTGTGTGTATATGTGAGTGTGTGTATGTGTATAACAGTGAGTGTGTGTGTATTTGTGTGTATATGTGAGTGTGTGTGTGTATTTGTGTGTATATGTGAGTGTGTATTTGTGTGTATGTGAGTGTATTTGTGTGTATATGTGAGTGTGTGTATGTGTATAACAGTGAGTGTGTGTGTATTTGTGTGTATTTGTGTGTATATGTGAGTGTGTGTGTGTATTTGTGTGTATATGTGAGTGTGTGTGTGTATTTGTGTGTATATGTGAGTGTGTGTGTGTGTATTTGTGTGTATATGTGAGTGTGTGTTTGTGTGTATGTGAGTGTATTTGTGTGTATATGTGAGTGTGTGTATGTGTATAACAGTGAGTGTGTGTGTATTTGTGTGTATATGTGAGTGTGTGTGTGTATTTGTGTGTATATGTGAGTGTGTATTTGTGTGTATGTGAGTGTATTTGTGTGTATATGTGAGTGTGTGTATGTGTATAACAGTGAGTGTGTGTGTATTTGTGTGTATATGTGAGTGTGTGTGTGTATTTGTGTGTATATGTGAGTGTGTGTGTGTGTGTGTGTATTTGTGTGTATATGTGAGTGTGTATTTGTGTGTATGTGAGTGTGTATTTGTGTGTATTTGTGTGTATATGTGAGTGTGTGTGTATATGTGAGTGAGTGTGTGTGTGTATATGTGAGTGTGTGTATTTGTGTGTATATGTGAGTGAGTGTGTGTATATGTGAGTGAGTGTATATGTGTGAGTATTTGTGTATATATGTGAGTGAGTGTGTGAGTGTATGTGTGTGTGTATATGAGTGAGTGTGTATATGAGTGAGTGTGTATATGTGTGTGCGTGTATTCCCGAGCCGCCTGAGCAGCACATCGCCGGCGGCTGCTGGGTGCAGGCTGGTGCCGGCCGCCGGGTGCTAGCCGGTGCCGGCTGCTGCCAGCAAGCAGAAGACTGGGAGCCACAGAGGAAGAAGCTGCTGGAAAGAGAAGAGTGGAGTCAGGTAAGGCGCTGTTACAGCCGAAGATAGCAGCCTGGGGGGGAGGGGAACGTGACCGCTGAAAGTGCCTAGGGCGGCAGGAGCTCCAAATATGGCCCTATGTAAGTGTGTCAATGTGTGAGTGTGTGAGTGTGTGTGTGTATGTATGTGAGTGTGTGTGAATGTGCGGGTGTGTATATATGGGCTTGTCCACGCACCTGCGCTCTTAGTATTTTCAGCAGACGCTGTCCCTGGTTACCTGATGTGTATCGTGGTAACCAGTTCATACAGCAGGCTGCATAGTGTGCGCTTATCCAGAGCGCACAGGGAAACACTGCAAGCAGCGTTTCCCTGTGCGCTCGGGATAAGCGGACAGTGGGCAGCCTGCTGTATGAACTGGTTACCACGATACACATCGGGTAACCAGGGACAGCGTCTGCTGAAAGCGGCCGCATACACGCACCTGCGCTTCTCTGTCAAAGCCTAAGTATTTAGCGCAGAAGCACTAAATACTGAGAGCGCAGGTGTGTGGACAAGCCCTATGTGAGTGTGTGTGTGAGCGAGAGAACAAAAAGAACAGAGACCAGGACATTACTACAGGATGACCAGGGAGGAACATTACTTCAAGAAGGGGACCAGGATGGGGACATTACTACAAGACGGGGACCAGTTTGGGGGACATTAATATACAATGGGGACCAGTATGGGGACATTACTACATAAAGTAGATTAGGGTGGGGACATTACTACAAGAAGATCAGAATTTGTACTTTACTAGATTGAGCAAAAAATTCTGGTATTGCTAAAATGTCACTTAGGGCACCGTTACACGTCGCAACATTGCATGCAATTTCACTGGCAATTTGCTGGTTGCAGTGAAATCATGGACACATTGTTCTATATTCTTGCTGTGTACAAATGTAACAATGTGTCCATGATTTCACTGCAACCAGCAAATTGCCTGTGAAATTGCATGCAATGTTGCGACGTGTAACGGTACCCTTAAGGTGCTGTCACACACGGCGATCTGGCCTCCGATGTCAGAAGCGATGTGCGGGTGCCCGCTCGCTTCCGACATCGCAGGCCAGCTGTCACACGGCACAACGTTGCCGGTGACGCGGCGGCGATGTGGGTGGAGCCATCGCTCGCTGGGCTGGGCTCAGCCCAGCGAGCGATGGCTCAGAAACACTGCGATATAGGCTGGATCGCACCGCCAACAGTGTCAGACGGCGCGATCCAGCCTAATCGCTGGTCACAGGTTGACAGGTTTATGAACATGTTCATAAACCTGTCAACCTGCGACCAGCGATAATTTGCAGTTGCGTCGCGCTGTCACACAGCGCGACGCACTTGCAATATCGCCCGCGACATCGCTGTGACGTCACTTTTCGGCGATGTCCGCGGGCGTGTGACCCCACCTTTAGTCCTACAAGCAATGCGGCCCCCGATATCAATTTTTTTTCTATGTGCGGCCCACCAACCCAACTGAGTTTGAGACCCCTGGTCTACAGCTTGAAGGACGGGGACTGTTTAGCAGGTTAATAGTTAACTCACCATTAACTTGAATCTATAAAGGAACTGAGTGATGTCTCGATCATGTAACCATAGTGGGTGGAGCTAAGGGAGCAAACTCATATTGTGGTATGGGGACTTAGCTCCGCCTATTATAGTCACATGATTGTGACATCACATCAGGTCTCCTTTGCAGGTTCTGACATTCGGCTGAAATGTTAACTATTAACCTGCACAACAGTCTACCTCCTTCAAGATGTAGACTGACTGCCTCATTTACATGAAAATATGTACCGTATATACTCGTGTATAAGCCGACCCGTGTATAAGCCGACCCCCCTACTTTTGCCCCCAAAACCTGGGAAAATCTATTGACTCGCGTATAAGCCGAGGGTGGACCCCAGCACAGGTATACAGCCCCCAGCAGTGGTATACAGGCCCCAGCAGTATGATATACAGCAGCCCCCAGTGGTATATACAGCAGCCCCAGTGGTATTGCAGCCCCTATATACAGCAGCCCCAGTGGTATTGCAGCCCCAGTGGTGTATACAGCAGCACCTATATACAGCAGCCCCAGTGGTATTGCAGCCCCAGTGGTATTGCAGCCCCTATATACAGCAGCCCCAGTGGTATTGCAGCCCCAGTGGTACTGCAGCCCCTATATACAGCAGCCCCAGTGGTATTGCAGCCCCAGTGGTAGTATACAGCCCCTGTATACAGCAGCCCCAGTGGTATTGCAGCCCCAGTGGTACTGCAGCCCCTATATACAGCAGCCCCAGTGGTATTGCAGCCCCAGTGGTAGTATACAGCCCCTGTATACAGCAGCCCCAGTGGTATTGCAGCCCCAGTGGTACTGCAGCCCCTATATACAGCAGCCCCAGTGGTATTGCAGCCCCAGTGTAGTATCCAGCAGCCCCAGTAGTAATAAACAGCCCCCCCTCCTTATCACGTCCCCCCCAGGCTGCGGCAGCTGTCAAAATAACAAACACTTTATACATCACCTTCCGACGCAGCTCTCCGCTCCTCTGCCCTCCGCTCGCCGGCTTCTTCTTCCTTGATGTGCCGACTTCTGTGACCGCGCGCAGGAAATGACGTCATCTCCTGCGCCCGGTCACATGACACCGGCACAACAAGGAAGAAGAAGCCGGCGAGCGGAGGGCAGAGGACCGGAGAGCTGCGTCGGAAGGTGATGTATAAAGTGTTTGTTATTTTGACAGCTGCCGCAGCCTGGGGGGGACGTGATAAGGAGGGGGGGCTGTTTATTACTACCAGGGGACCCATATTAAGGAGGGGGCTGTGCAGTGCAATATGCACGGCATCCCCCCGCCGTTGATGGACGGGGGGATGCCGTGCATATTCATTGCACTAATGAGGCGGCCCCACGTGACCGCATGCGGTCACCGCGGCCCCCTCCTGCCTCCTCCAGCCCCCGGTCACAGCCCCCCCACAACATACCGTATGATCCGTGTATAAGCCGAGGGGGGGACTTTTCAGCCCAATTTTTGGGCTGAAAAACTCGGCTTATACACGAGTATATACGGTAGGTGTATAAATCCATTTCATTCACCTTTCACATTACACTGTGAGCCCAGACAGAGATGGTAAGAATAGTATTATGAAGCTGCAGGTGCAGACAGTGATAGCTATAGGGGCATAAACCAGCTGACAGGTTCCCTTTAAAACATTTCCATGTGTCAAAACTGACGTCCATGTGTACAAAGGTAAAGAGTTGCCTGGGTTCTAGAATGGAAACACACAGCAATGGGAATCAATATTAAAAGCTCAGCATAGTGAAGGGGGAAAGGGGGGCACTACTTTTCCTTGTACTTAAAACAAGAGACTGAAAAAAACAATAAACTGAGCTGAAGCAAAAATTATTATACATGCAGATTGGAAGCATGTTCACACTAGCCACTACACAGACAAGACCTAAGAAAACGCCATATGAAAAAATACCCTGCCATGAATTAATAAGTAAAAAGCAAATGGTGAAAAATATCAGGGTACTTAGTAAATACATGTTTGCAAACAGGTAACAAGCTTTCCCACCACATCAAGGTGCACCCATTTCGGGACAATACCTATCTCTTTCTAATTCATACCCAAAGTAAAAGAAAGGGATTTTTTCATGCGCTGCCTCCAGACTCTTTTACTTTGGAGACCATCATTTTTACTGGGAGGTGCAGCAGCCGGATACGCATTTAAGGTGTTGTGACTGGGAACAACCTAAAAAGGTGAGCACAACACACACCTATATGACCATTAATCACACAGTTAAGACCCTATTTTGTGCTATTTCTCCCCCCCTTTAGTGTATAGTAGAATAATTCATACCCAGAAGGAGACCCACAGATTTCAAATGCTGGGAGTGTGCTTCTGCATTAATTACCACACCCACTAGGGTGTGATTACAATGGAGCAATGGGGGATATGGAGCCTTACAGAAATCCCACCAGGGGCTGGCTCACTGAAGTTAATCCGGGTAATCCTATAAGGGGTCTGGCAGCAGAGGAAAAACCTGCAAATCCCCATGTTATTCTTTTAAAGCCAGCGGCAAAAAGCCACTGGCTTTTAAAGAATAATAAAAAAAAAAAAAAAAAGATTGAAGGGGGGGAGGGGGGAAGGGGGGTCAGGGGGGGTGAGGGGGGAGAGGGGGGGTGCACCGGCCCGGCCGGCTACTTACCCCTGCCTCCGCCGCCGCTGCCGCCTCAGCCGCAGACTCGCTCCCCGAGTCTCTCTGCTTCTGTTTCTGGAGATTCCCGAATGGTGACAAGAGCAGTGAATAAATTAACTTGCGTCACTGTTCGGGAATCTCCGGAGCAGAGTGAGTCTGGCTGACAGCAGAGTTCAGCTCAGGTCCTAATGCCCTGAGCTGAATCCTGACTGTTTAGTCAGTTCTCAGCTCTGCTACATCCCTGTCTGTCTAAGCACAGACAGGGAAGTAGCAGAGCTGAGATTCTGAGATTGCGTTTTGGACTACGTCGGACGGAAGAGGATTTTTAAAATAAAGATGGAGTCCCTAATGGCTTTTTTGTTTTATTTTTAATAAAAAATTTTCTCTGTTTTTTTTTTATATTGATTACTGGAAATTCATGGCGGTCATGTCTAATATTGGCGTGACCGCCATAAATTTCGGGCTTAGGGCCAGCTGATAATACAAAGCTGGCCCTAACCCCTTAATTACCCAGTGAGCCATTGCCACCAGGGCCACTGGAAGAGCGGGGTTCAGCGCCAGAGGATGGCGCTTCAATGAGCGCGCCATCTTCTGGGGCGGCTGCGGGCTGCAATTTGCAGCGGGGGGTGCCCAGAAAGCTTGGGCATCCCTGCGCTGCGGATTCCAGCCCCCAGCTGCTTAGCTGTACCTGGCTAGACATAGAAATTGCGCGGAGCCCCACGCATTTTTTTTTTTTATTATTTCATGAAATTCATGAAATAATAAAAAAAAGGGGGCTCGCCTATATTCTTGTGTCTGGCCAGGTACAAATAGGCACCTGGGGGTTGGGGGCAGCCCGTCGCTGCCTGCTGGATCTGGCTGGTTCCAGAAATACGGCGAAGCCCACGTGAAATTTTTCTGAAAAATCCATAAAACAATATAAATAAAAGGGACTGCATCTTTATTAACCCCTCCACCATGGTCGAGGGGTTAGTAAAGATGCAATCCTTTTTTAGGATTGTTTTATAGATTTTTCAAAAAAAAAAATTACGTGGGCTTCGCCGTATTTTTGTAACCAGCCAGATCCAGCAGGCAGCGACGGGCTGCCCCCAACCCCCAGGTGCCTATTTGTACCTGGCCGGACACAAGAATATAGGCGAGCCCTTTTTTTTTATTATTTCATGAATTTCATGAAATAATAAAAAAAAAAATGCGTGGGGCTCCGCACAATTTCTATGTCTAGCCAGGTACAGCTAAGCAGCTGGGGGCTGGAATCCGCAGCGCAGGGATGCCCAAGCTTTCTGGGCACCCCCCGCTGCAAATTGCAGCCCGCAGCCGCCCCAGAAGATGGCGCGTTCATTGAAGCGCCATCTTCTGGCGCTGAACCCCGCTCTTCCAGCGGCCCTGGTGGCATTGGCACGCTGGGTAATAAAGAGGTTAGGGCCAGCTTTGTATTATCAGCTGGCCCTAAGCCCGAAATTTATGGCGGTCACGCCAATATTAGACATGACCGCCATGAATTTCCAGTACTCAATATAAAAAAAAAAACACAACACAGAGAAAAATTTTTTATTAAAAATAAAACAAAAAAGACATTAGAGACTCCATCTTTACTCCAAAAATCCTCTTCCGTCCGACGTAGTCCAAAAACGACATCTTCACTGCCACAACCCTGTGCATACATATACATATCTATGCACAGGGAGTGAGCAGGCTGAGAACTATCTCAGCTCTGCTACATCTCTGTGTAGGCGGGCTCTAGGACCCTGGAGCTGCCGCAGCCAGCAAGTCCCAGAGCCCAGCACACAGCACATAGCAGAAGCCGGAAGAGAGGTAAGGAGCATTTCTCCCCCTCTCTTCCTTCTCTCCCTGCGGACTCGTTACTGACTGCGAGTAATCCCTGACATTACTCGCAGTGTAACGAGTCGGGCGAATCCCTTACTACTCGGCGAGTACCGAGTAGTAACGAGTAGATTCGCCCATCCCTACTTCCACAGTTGCTCTATGTTTATCATTGCCGCATGACCCATAGCAAGCTGCTGCTTGATTTCAGATGTAGAACTATTGTTACAATCAATGAAGGACCCCAGTAACATGAAACTGTCTACCATTTCTATTTTTTCAGTATCGATCACACCTTCTCACTTGCAGTGGTCATTTTCTTGGTCTTCCTCACATTCAGATGCAAACCAAACTTCTTGCTTTCTTCACTGAGCTTAAAAGTCAGCTTCCTCAGATCCTTCCAATTTTCGGCCAAAAGGGTGGTATTATCTGTGAATCTCAGGTTGTTAATGAACCTTCCACCTATCCTCACGCCAACTGATGATTCATTCAAGTCAAACTTCCTCATGATCACTTCTGCATAGAGTTTGAAGAGGAAAGGCAAGAGGATGCTGCCTTGTCTAGTGCCCTTTTTGATATTAAAATTCTCTGTGTTCCCAAATCTGGTCTGTACCGTAGCTTCCTGGTTGTCATAGAGTGACTTTATCAATATGATCAGGTATGCAGGTATTTGTAGCTCATACAACCATTTCCAGAGCTTGAACAAGTTCAATGCAGTCGAATGCCTTGGTGTAATCAATGAAGCACAGATAGAGCTACTTCTGATACACCTTTGCCTTCTCCATTATCAATCTCATTTTGGCAATGTGGTCTCGGGTCCCCATGTCTCTGCAGAAGCCAGCTTGGATGTCAGGAAGTTCGCAATCAAGGATGTTGCCCAGTCTAATTTGGATGATTTTCAGAAGCACCGTGCTGGCGTGTGGGATCAGGGCAATGGTTCTGTAGTTGCCACAGTCTCATGTCACCTTGGCAACGGGATGAAGATCGATTGTTTCCATTCGCTGGGTCACGAATATGACTTCCATATATTTTGACACAGTGTTGTTATCACTGCTCTCGGGATGGGTTTTAGCAGTTTTGCAGGAATTCCATCAATACTAGGTGTCTTGTTTTTTGGCAATTGTTTCATTGCACATTCAACTTCACTAGCCAGCAGATCCGGCTTTGGGTCATCTTGGACAGAGCGTTTGACCGAGAGGGCATTGCTAGCAGTAGCATAGGCCCTTTTCACATCTAAGCCTGGTCTGCACTTTTGCTTCATTTGTGTTTCTATGCGATTTTAGCGGTAAAAACACATCCAAACGCATGCGTATTTTCCCCCATTGATTTCAATGGAAGCGCATGCAAAAACGCATGTGCAATTTCAAAACACAAAAATGCATGCGTTTTTGCAAACGCACCCCTAGACGCAATGACCCACATTTTTGGCTGCATTTGCAAAAACGCATGAGTTTTGGCATTTTGAAAATGCACATGCGTTTTTGCATGCGTTTTTGCATGCGTTTCCATTTAAATTAATGGGGCCAAAAACGCATGTGTTTTGGATGCGTTTTTAGCGGTAAAAATGCATAGAAACGCAAATGAAGCAAAATGCAAACCTGCATTAGATGTGAACTAGGCCATAGAGTTCCTTTGTATTTTCTTTCCATCTGACGTTAATGTCATGTTGGTTGCTCACCTCGATTCCGTCACTGTTCTGGATGTTTCTTTGTCAGGCTGTGAATGGCTTTCTCCCCTATTTCATGAAAGCAAATAAATCCCTTTCTTGTATGCCTTTTCGAGTCTCATGCACGGCTCATACAGAAAGGAGTTCTTGTCTTTCCTGGCCTCTCGTTGAAAGTCATCTCACTTTCTCTAGAAATTTCTCTCGTCTCTTGCTGGCAATCTGTAGACTGGATGCAGTTAGCCAATTGCCTCCCTGTGTTTACTCCTTGTGTGGCACTTGTTCTGCAGTTTCGATAATGATTCTTTTCATTTCAGCCCTCAAATTATCAGGATTCTTTTTGTCATATGTAAGCAAGTCAAACCTTTTCTTTAATTCGACCAAATACTGTGAGGAAATGTTGCTGACGTCAAAATGCTTCTGTATGATTGGACACTTGATTTGGCATAGACTGACCGAATTTGGCGATGAGGAGCTGGTGATCTGATCCACAGTCTGCACCTGGAAGACTCATTGCAGCGAAAATCTATGCTTTCCATTTATTAGGGTTTCCTAATGCAGAGACACTCTCAAGGTTGTTTATTAATCATGTGAGATTGCATGGGTTTTCTATTAACATTGTATCTTATAAGGAAGTGCAATTTGCATCCAAATTTGAAGAACCTTTTGTAGTAACTGGGGATTGATTTTCCATTTTCCTCTGTCTACCATCCTTAAACCAAAGTTCAGCCAAAAAGGACAAACCAATCTTTGGAAAAAATTGCAAGGAATTTTGTGGTGGCTCCACAAGAGGACTGGTCGTGGTCCTTTTTTCCACCCCTTGTTGAGTATCCCATTTGAATTTGATTTGGGTCAATCAGTCTAATAGATACTCACATTTTATTTTAAATTATGGTTTCCACCCAACTTTTGGTGAATTCTCTTGGATAAGTTTTAAGTGTCTTAGTGATAAAAGTTTCCATAAGGAAACTTGGGGATGTCTGAAGTGAGGTTCAAAGGAAACTTAGTCTGCTCTGACTTGCCAAAAGCCAATAGAAAAATTTCAATAGGTCCTTTCTTTAAAGCAGGTGATAAGGTTTGGCCAGGTTCACACATACAAATCCGTTTTTTAAGCCCTTAGAAAAATGGATTCGTTTTTCTAAGGGTGCCAATAGTGTCCCCTGTGGTCCTGGACGTTTTTGGCAAATTTTGGGACTTAGACATTTTTTCATTAAAAACGCATATGCGTTAACGCTTGCGTTAACGTAGGTGCCTATATGTGCCATGCGTTAACACATGCATTTCCCATAGGGCCCATGTTACAAAAACACATGCGTTTTTTTAAAGCACCCCAAAAATGCAGCTATCAGTGTGTTTAGGCTGCTGCATAAAAACGCATGCGTTTAAAAAAAAAACGCACACACATATGCATTTTTGCAAAATGTTCCCAAAAACAGATATAAGGCAAAATGGATTTGTATGTGTGAACCTGGCCTTTGGCTGCGTTCACACATTTGCGTATTTTACTGCGCTTTTTTGCGCACGCTTTTTGCCACGTTTTTCGAGGGCGCAAAAATGCGCAACAAAATACGCAGGGGCTTTCAGACACTGCGCTTTCTTTACTCCAGAAAGAGCAGTGATGTCACAGAGGGGAGGAAGAATCCTGCTTCCTCCTCCCCTCTGTGACAGCCCCATTAGATTTCACAGTGTATTAATATACACTGTGAAATCTAAATTAAACAAAAGCAAGTGTCTGAAAAATAAAAAAGAATGAATACTTTACCTGTCCGACGCCTTCTCCCGCTGTCTGGTCTCTGGTTCCAAGTGAGATGTGTTCTGCCAGGACCTGTGGTGACGTCAGAGGGGCATTCACGGGGCATTCCCAGCGCTGATTGGCTGCCCGTGGTCATGTGATATGTATCACATGACTGCGAGTGCCCGAGAACGCCCCTCTGACGTCACCACAGGTCCTGTCAGAACACCTCTCACTTGGAACCGGAGACCGGACAGCGGGAAAAGGCGTCGGAGGGTAAGTATTTCATTCTTTTTTATTTTTCATACACTTGCCTCTGTTTAATTTAGATTTCACAGTGTATATTAATACACTGTGAAATCTAATGGGCGGCCACAGCTGTCACAGAGGGGAGGAGGAAGCAGGATTCTTCCTCCCCTCTGGGAGAATACGTAGGAGCAACTGCGTAAACAATTGACATATCAATTCTTTACGCAGCTGCACTTTCTCCCTGAAAACGCAGTGCGTATTTTTGCGGAATGTCTGCACTGCAAAGTGAATTTCCCATTCACTTTGCAGGCAGACAAAAGGCACATTGCGTATTTTGAAAAGCGGGCGTAAAAAAGCGCAGCAAAATACGCAATGTGTGAATGCAGCCTTTGGCTGTTATCCAAAAATATCAAACTTAAAATAACATCTGTGAAGTTGGGTCCAAAATGTATTGGTTCATATGAAGCAACCAATCTGTGGCTGTTAGATTGAAACTTCCTTCATTACTTCATATATCTAATGTCTTCCATAAATATCTATTAAAGGATAGTGTTTCTTCTGTATTATCTGCCTCATCCCCACCTGCCCCAGTGTCTATCGATAGAGGTTTGGAGTATGAGGTATGGAGTATTGTGGATTCTCTGAGAATCCAAAATGCTCTGCAACATCTTATTCATTGGAAGGGATATGAAACCGAGTCGGGATCTTGGGTTCCGGCACAATCTATGATGGCTAATCTGTTGGTCAGGGCTTTCCATTCTAGAATGTCTGGGAAATTGTGCTAGGTGGCCTTACCTTGTAGAGGGAGCATGGTCACTATTTCACCACTCAGGGATGCAGTGAGTGACAGCTCACTGTAGAGTCAGGTGCGTGCTGGGCTGTCAGTTCGGTTAGTGACAGCTCAGCTGTCTAATCAGAGGCAGTGAAAGACAAAAGAAATATAGGGGGCGCACTAGTGCATTACCATTATTACCAATTGGGAAGATTCAATTAAGTAATCACTAACCTATTCCTGTTGTGCAATCCCCGAACAACAATGGTGTAGATTTAGAAAGTGGTCAGGGTCTCCTTTCTCCTGGTTCAAGTTCTAAGTCTGCAGATCCTCAAGTCTCTGCAAGCTGCTCCAGCCGTGCACTTCAATAAGATAGGATTTGTGAATTCAATTTGCACGGTCTCGTGCTGAGCGCTCCAAAACAAAGCTGAGGACTCTGCTGACTGGAAAGTCCTTTTATTGAAAATCCTCCATCCGCCACGACATGTTTCGACGGTGTAGTACCGTCTTTCTCAAGTGGAATGGAGGTACTAAGACAATTAAAACCATATATAGAGCAAAAAAGTGTTTCATTGGATAACAATTATCTCAGAAAACTCCCTCTTCTTTAACCTTTTGTGTCTCACACCCGAGGGTACTATAAAATGTTCCCATGAAACTACTTCTACATTAAATAACTAAGATGTTCAATCATCATATACTATCCCAAAACTCATAATAACATAAAAATTCTATATAAAATTAATCTGTATAAAATTGTATATATAAAAACACATTAAATCCCCCATTTTTACTCATTCTATTATAAATATAATAATAATAAAACAAAAAATGTGAAAGAAAAAAAAAAAAAAATAATAAAAAATAAAAAAATAAAAAAATAAATAAATAATAAAAATTTAAAAAAAAATTAAAACAAATTAATAAATAAATAAATAAAAAAATATATATAAAATTAAAAAAAAAAATTAAAATAAATAATAAAAAAAAAAAAAAAAAATTAATAAATAAATAAAAAATTAAAAAAATTAAAAATTTATTTAAAAAAAAAACAACAAAAAAAAAAACAAAAACATTATTATATTATAAATAAAATAAATTAAAATGTTGATAATTTCTATTATTAAAATGTTATTAAATATTTATGAATATAAAAATAATAATAAAAACTCTGTAAGGACGTCCAAACTAAGTCTAAAATAGATGTAAAATGTATATGTATAACAGGACCTGAAAAAGAGATTAGATACAATACACTGATATTATACATAACAACAAGCTATTTAATTTCTGGACACTTTTTCTATTGTTAGATTGAGGCCCTCTGGATACAGAGTCCCCAATCTAAAGATCCAATAACTTTCCTTCTTAATAAGTCTACTTAGTCTCCCCTGACCCCCTTCCGGTATTTGATCAATAATAGTAAGGTGCATTTTACTGGGGTCTCTTTGATGATACTTATCGTAATGTCGGGAGACACTATGTTGCTGAAACCCAGATCTAATATTTTGTCTATGTTTATTTAGACGGTTGTGGGTTGCCTGTATCGTCCTACCCACATACTGCAACCCACATGGGCATTCCAATAAGTAAACTACATAAGAAGATTGACATGTCAACCTGTGTCTTATCTCATAAATCTCATTGGTTGTATTCGATCTAAATTGTTTCATACCATCCTGTATTATATTGCAACACATACATTTTCCACTTTTGCATGCGTAGCATCCCCAATCTTCAACAATCCGAGGGGCTAAGGTCTCTGGCCTTTCAAATTTCTTTTGAATATCACTGGGGGCTATTAAATTCTTTAAATTTTTATTCTTTCTAAACACAATAGTTGGTTTC
Source organism: Allobates femoralis (assembly GCA_033576535.1). Classification (NCBI taxonomy): domain Eukaryota; kingdom Metazoa; phylum Chordata; class Amphibia; order Anura; family Aromobatidae; genus Allobates; species Allobates femoralis. Next base: position 514,765,773 of record JARQOC010000004.1, read on the forward strand.
TCGGGCATTTTTGACCCCAAGAGAGGATCTCCTCTTAGTACAAACCAATATTTACTTAAAATGGACCTTATCAAAGTTCGAGAATGACAGTAGGTGGTCACAAAACTCCATTTCCTTTTGTCATCGTTCTTATCTGCTGTCTTTCTCTTATCCGCCATCTTACTTAAACAATTTTGTTGGGTCAAATTCCTAGTTTTGGCATAAGCATCTTTCAGAATTTTTGTGGGATAACCTTTCTTTTTGAACCTATATTTTAAGGTGGCTGACTCTAACAAGAAATCTGTATCCCTAGAACAATTTTTGCGGATACGCCAATATTGTCCATAGGGTATATTTTTCAACCAACTCGGTAGGTGCCCACTACTAAATTCTAAGTAGCTATTGACGTCCACTGTCTTAAAATGGGTAGCAGTGAAGAGCTTACCCTCTTCATCAAATTTAATTAATAAATCTAAATATTGGATTTCTGATACAGAGTAGGTTCCTGTAAAGGAAATACCCCATTGGTTGTCGTTGAGTATCTCCGTGAGCTTTTGAGCCTCACTAATTGTTCCTTTCCAAATAATGAATAAATCATCTATGTAACGTCTGTAAAATATTACCCCTTTCATTTTGGATAGATCAAACAGGCTACCTTCAGGGGGCTGTGCAATGAGGGCGGACTCTATTGCACCCATGAATAAGTTGGCATAACTGGGTGCGAATCTTGTCCCCATCGCACAGCCCTTCTCCTGTTTATATATTTTACCATTAAAGGAAAACACATTGTTCTTTAATATGAACTCAATTGAGTTCAGTAAAAAATCTTTCTGGGGTTCTAATAGAGTTTGATCATTATTCAAAGTTTGCTGAATTACATTCATACCAAGATTGTGTCTGATATTGTTGTATAGTGCCGTCACATCCAATGTGACCAACACACATCCTGTTATGGTTCAATAACATGCAATCTTTCACATTACGTTGATTTATTTCTGCAAAAGTATGTCACTGAATTGGATTCCTACCTCAGGGACTCATCAGAATTGATTAGTGAGTTGAGGTCCCTTCCTGAAATGACAGGATGTGTGTTGGTCACATTGGATGTGACGGCACTATACAACAATATCAGACACAATCTTGGTATGAATGTAATTCAGCAAACTTTGAATAATGATCAAACTCTATTAGAACCCCAGAAAGATTTTTTACTGAACTCAATTGAGTTCATATTAAAGAACAATGTGTTTTCCTTTAATGGTAAAATATATAAACAGGAGAAGGGCTGTGCGATGGGGACGAGATTCGCACCCAGTTATGCCAACTTATTCATGGGTGCAATAGAGTCCGCCCTCATTGCACAGCCCCCTGAAGGTAGCCTGTTTGATCTATCCAAAATGAAAGGGGTAATATTTTACAGACGTTACATAGATGATTTATTCATTATTTGGAAAGGAACAATTAGTGAGGCTCAAAAGCTCACGGAGATACTCAACGACAACCAATGGGGTATTTCCTTTACAGGAACCTACTCTGTATCAGAAATCCAATATTTAGATTTATTAATTAAATTTGATGAAGAGGGTAAGCTCTTCACTGCTACCCATTTTAAGACAGTGGACGTCAATAGCTACTTAGAATTTAGTAGTGGGCACCTACCGAGTTGGTTGAAAAATATACCCTATGGACAATATTGGCGTATCCGCAAAAATTGTTCTAGGGATACAGATTTCTTGTTAGAGTCAGCCACCTTAAAATATAGGTTCAAAAAGAAAGGTTATCCCACAAAAATTCTGAAAGATGCTTATGCCAAAACTAGGAATTTGACCCAACAAAATTGTTTAAGTAAGATGGCGGATAAGAGAAAGACAGCAGATAAGAACGATGACAAAAGGAAATGGAGTTTTGTGACCACCTACTGTCATTCTCGAACTTTGATAAGGTCCATTTTAAGTAAATATTGGTTTGTACTAAGAGGAGATCCTCTCTTGGGGTCAAAAATGCCCGAGAAACCAACTATTGTGTTTAGAAAGAATAAAAATTTAAAGAATTTAATAGCCCCCAGTGATATTCAAAAGAAATTTGAAAGGCCAGAGACCTTAGCCCCTCGGATTGTTGAAGATTGGGGATGCTACGCATGCAAAAGTGGAAAATGTATGTGTTGCAATATAATACAGGATGGTATGAAACAATTTAGATCGAATACAACCAATGAGATTTATGAGATAAGACACAGGTTGACATGTCAATCTTCTTATGTAGTTTACTTATTGGAATGCCCATGTGGGTTGCAGTATGTGGGTAGGACGATACAGGCAACCCACAACCGTCTAAATAAACATAGACAAAATATTAGATCTGGGTTTCAGCAACATAGTGTCTCCCGACATTACGATAAGTATCATCAAAGAGACCCCAGTAAAATGCACCTTACTATTATTGATCAAATACCGGAAGGGGGTCAGGGGAGACTAAGTAGACTTATTAAGAAGGAAAGTTATTGGATCTTTAGATTGGGGACTCTGTATCCAGAGGGCCTCAATCTAACAATAGAAAAAGTGTCCAGAAATTAAATAGCTTGTTGTTATGTATAATATCAGTGTATTGTATCTAATCTCTTTTTCAGGTCCTGTTATACATATACATTTTACATCTATTTTAGACTTAGTTTGGACGTCCTTACAGAGTTTTTATTATTATTTTTATATTCATAAATATTTAATAACATTTTAATAATAGAAATTATCAACATTTTAATTTATTTTATTTATAATATAATAATGTTTTTGTTTTTTTTTTTTGTTTTTTTTTTTTAATAAATTTTTAATTTTTTTAATTTTTTATTTATTTATAATTTTTTTTTTTTTTTTTTTAATTTTTATTATTTATTTTAATTTTTTTTTTTTTAATTTTATATATTTTTTTTTTATTTATTGATTTTTTAATTTTTTTTTTTTTTTTTTAATTTTTTTAAATTTTTTTTAATTTTTTTTTTAATTTTTTTTTTTAATTTTTATATTTATTTATTTATTTATTTTTTTATTTTTATATTTTTTTATTTTTTTTTCTTTCACATTTTTTGTTTTATTATTATTATATATTTATAATAAATGAGTAAAAAGGGGGAATTAATGTGTTTTTATATATACAATTTTTACAGATTAATTTTATATAGAATTTTTAATGTTATTATGAGTTTTGGATAGTATATAAGTGATTGAACATCTTAGTTATTTAATGTAAAGTAGTTTCATGGAACATTTTATAGTCCCTCGGTGGAGACACAAAAGGTTAAAGAAGAGGGAGTTTTCTGAGATAATGTTATCCAATGAAACACTTTTTTGCTCTATATATGGTTTTAATGTCTTAGTACCTCCATTCCACTTGAGAAAGACGGTACTACACCGTCGAAACATGTCGTGCGGATGGAGGATTTTCATAAAAGGACTTCCAGTCAGCAGAGTCCTCAGCTTTTTTTGGGCGCTCAGCACGAGACCGTGCAAATTGAATCACTAATCAGAGGCAGTGGCAGGCTGGTCTGCAGTATTGTGAGTAACAGCTCACTGTCCAATCTAGATATTTTTGGGTGTCGCCTGGTAAAGCTAATATCTAACTATTTAGCTGGATGACAATGTTCAGACCATTGTCAGTATGAGCTTACTCTGTGGGGTGTGTGCAGGGCCAACCATCCATGGGACATGTGGAGCATTATGCTCAGGTGGCAAGGAGGCAGGGGGGCGGCAGTGCTGCAGGGGGTGGAGCCCTGCACACAGCGTCCTCCTGTCTCCTCTGTCTTCTGGCTGCCGGCTGCAAGGTAGCATCACTACTCCCACCCCCCCACTCCTCACTCCCGCAGCCAGCACTAGCAATCCACCCCCCCATCATTACTCACGCCGCCAGTGTTAGTAACCCCCCTCACCCCCGCTATTTGGCTCAGGCGGTGGGGAGGCTTAGTGCACCCCTGGGTGTGTGCCTTGTATTTTGCTGTACTGATCCTTTGGTTCCTGACCTAGGACGTTGCCTTTTCAATACTCTTTTACCCATCCTCTTTGACACTGAATGTACTGTTTGCATCTGACCATAGACTTGGACTCTTTTACCTTACCCTTTTGTCTTGACATGCTCTCCTGGAATTTGACCCGGACTTCTTGTCTCCTCTATCTCATTGCTTGCCATGAGAAGTGATGATAGCTAGCATCACAGAAGATATACAGCTCCCAAGACCTGTGTTTCAATCACAAGAGCTGTATCACACATACCTCGGTCAGTTTCTGGCTATGCAATCTGAAATAGTTTGACCCATGTTATGCTACATTAGGAGATCTCTAGATTCATCCCCCTTATCCATCAGTCTGACAGCTTTATAGCAGTGCACACATACTGATTGCACCCAAATGAAAAACAAATAAACATTGAGGAGAATGAACCTGGAGATTCTAGAGATAACTGCAGCTTTATCTATGGAGCCTTCCAGCTGGTTTCACACTGGAGTTTTATCCCTGATCAGGTTCAATTAGGTTTGTGTGTCAAAACCAGGAGTGTCTCCAAAACTCAGAACAGGTGTCAATCTTTCAATTATAGTTTTTCTCTGCAAGTTCCTCTCCTGGTATAGAGATATACAGTATTTCTTAACATATGACAACCAGACTAAAGTGTGATACACCTCTTGTTAATTACGTAATTGGCAAAGGGAACAAGGAAATCCCAATAGGGCATTATCTAGATTTAGGAAGTAATAAGTGGCTCTGCTCACTTGGTAGGGTTTTGTGAGACAAACCAATTAAATGTTATCAAACAGGGTTTAAGCTGCTTCAGTTTCACAGATTTGCAAATCCAACGTGGTAATGTGGGTAGCTTGAATATAGTTGGTGACCTTTACTGCTGGTGTGTATCAGATCAATGAGTCACCATTCAGCAAAAGTATTATTTGCGTGGTTTATTTTCTATGCCTTTCAAAGTATCTCTGTTACTCCTTCTTCAGGAATAGTAACATAGTAACATAGTTTTTAAGGTTGAAGGAAGACTTTAAGTCCATCTAGTTCAACCCATAGCCTAACATGTTGATCCAGAGGAAGGCAAAAAAAAAACCATGTGGCAACACTAGCTCCACATTGGGGGAAAAAATTCCTTCCTGACTCCAGATATGGCAATCAGACTAGTTCCCTGGATCAACGCCCTATCAAAGAATCTAGTATATATAACTGGTAATATTATAGTTTTCAAGAAAGGCATCCAGGCCCTTATTAAATGTTAGTAGTGAGTCACTCATTACAACATCATGTGGCAGAGAGTTCCATAGTCTCACTGCTCTTACAGTAAAGAATCCGCGTCTGTGATTATGATTAAACCTTCTTTCCTCCAGACGTAGAGGATGCCCCCTTGTCCGCGTCTCAGGCCTAAGAGTAAAAAGATCATTAAAAAGGTCTCTGTACTGTCCCCTCATATATTTATACATTATTATAAGATCACCCCTAAGCCTTCATTTTTCCAAGTTAAATAACCCCAAGTTTAATAACCTGTCTTGGTATTGCAGCCCCCTCAGTCCTCTAATAACCTGTCTTGGTATTACAGACCCCTCAGTCCTCTAATAACCTTGGTCGCTCTTCTCTGGACCCGCTCTCTAGTTCAGCTATGTCTTTCTTATACACCGGAGACCAGAATTGTACACAGTATTCTAAATGTGGTCGCATTAGTGACTTGTATAGAGGTAAAATTATTTTCTCCTCATGAGCATCTATGCCTCTTTTAATGCATCACATTATTTTATGTGCCTTTGCAACAGCTGTCTGACACTGGCCACTAAATGTGAGTTTGTCATCTACCCATACACCCAGGTCTTTTTCAGTGATAGTTTTGCCCAGTGTTTTACAATTAAGCATGTAATTATACCTTTTGTTTCCTCTGCCCAAGTGCATGACCTTACAATCATCCCCATTAAAGCTCATTTGCCATTTATCAGCCCAAGCTTCTAGTTTACATAAATCCTCCTGTAATATAAAATTGTCCTCCTCTGTACTGATTACCCTGCAGAGTTTAGTGTCATCTGCAAATATTGAGATTCTACTCCGTATGCCCCATACAAGGTCATTAATAAATATATTAAAAAGAAGCAGGCCCAACACTGACCCCTGTGGTACCCCACTGTTAACTGTGACCCATTCTGAGTGTGTTCCATTGATAACCACCCTTTGTTTCCTATCACTAAGCAAGTTCTTAACCCACTTACACATATTTTCCCCTATCCCCATTGCTCTCATTTTATGTATCAACCTTTTGTGTGGCACCATATCAAAAGCTTTTGAAAAGTCCATATACACCTTGTCCAATGCATTTCTTTGGTCCAGTCCAGAACTTACTTCTTCATAGAAGCTTATCAGATTAGTTTGACAGGAACGGTCCCTCGTAAAACCATGTTGATATTGGGTCATGAAGTTATTTTTCTTCAGATATTCCAGTATAGCATCTCTTAGAAATCCCTCTAGGATTTTTCCAACAGTAGAGGTTAAGCTTACTGGCCTATAATTTCCAAGTTCCGTTTTAGTCCCCTTTTTGAATATTGGCACCACATTTGCTATACCCCAGTCCTGTGGTACAGACCCTGTTATTATGGAATCTTTAAATATTAAAAATAATGGTCTATCTATGACAGTACTTAATTCCTGCAGCACTCTGGGGTGTACCCCATCTGGGCCCGGGGATTTGTCAATTTTAGTGATTTTTAGACGATGCCGTACTTCCTGCTGGGTTAAGCAGGTGACATTTAATTGAGAGTTTTTGTTATCACTGATCATACTGTCTGTCATAGAATTTTCTTGTGTAAATACTGTTGAAAAAAGTCATTTAGCATATTGGCTTTTTCCTCATTCTCATCCACCATTCCACCCAGACTATTTTTAAGGGGGCCAACACAATCATTTTTCAGTTTCTTACTATTTATGCAGTTAAAGAATATTTTGGGATTATTTTTACTTTCTCTGTCTCAACCTTTGCTGCCTTGATTTGCTTTTTACAAATGTTATTTGATTTTCTGTATTTATTTACTGCCTCATCACTACCTACTTGCTTTAATTCCCTAAATGCTTTCTTTTTGTCACTTATTGCGCCCCTTACAACCTTATTTAGCCATAGTGGTTTCCTCCTATTTCTAGCATGCTTGTTCCCATAGGGTATATATTGTGCACAGGCCCTATTCAGGATGCTAATAAACATCTCCCATTTGCTTTGTGTACTTTTGTGTCTCAGGACATCGTCCCAGTTTATTGCACTAAGATCATCTCTCAACCGTTGGAAATTTGCCTTCCTGACGTTTAGTGTCCTTGTAGCCCCTCTACTACACATCTTATTAAAGGATACTTGAAAACTTATTATTTTGTGATCACGATTATACAAGTGACCTTCAACCCCTATATTTGATATGCGGTCTGGCCTTGTTGGTTAATATTAGGTCCAGCGGTGCCCCCCTTCTTGTTGGGTCCTGAACCAGTTGTGAAAGGTAATTGTGTTTCATAATTGTCAAAAACCTATTGCCTTTGCTAGAACTGCAGGTTTCTGTTCCCCAATGTAATTCAGGGTAGTTGAAGTCCCCCATAATAATGACTTCTACCTGAGTCGCTGCTTCATCTATTTGCTTTACGAGGATATTCTCCTCCACTTCCATTATTGTTGGGGACTTATAACAAACCCCTATCAGTAATTTATTATTTTTTTTCCCCCCTCCCCTTATCTCCACCCACAGAGACTCTACATTTTCATTAGATTCACCTATATTATCACGCAGGATGGGTTTTAAGGATGATTTTACGTATAAACACACACCTCCCCCTCGCTTATTTGTACGGTCATTTCTGAACAGACTATAGCCCTGTAAATTAATAGCCCAGTCCTGGCTCTCGTCCAGCCATGCGATATCCCCACCATGTCATAATTATTTTCCAACAAAATCAATTCTAATTCCTCCATTTTGTTGGTGAGACTTCTGGCATTAGTGTACATGCACTTTATGCATCTCTCTTTACCTCTATCCCTTCCTACTATATTTACTGTTCTAACCCCACCCCCCATACCACCCCCAATTTTATTACTTGTGCCCAGGTTACTATTTACACTATCTTCCCCTCCTGTACAATGAAATACCCTCCCCCCCAATCCCTAGTTTAAACACTCCTCCAACCCTCTAGCCTTTTTCTCCCCCAGCACAGCTGCACCCTCCCCATTGAGGTGCAGCTCGTCCCTAGCATAGAACCTGTAGCCAAAAGAGAAGTCGGCCCAGTTCTCCAGGAACCCAAACCCCTCCTTCCTACACCAATTCCTGAGCCACTTATTTATCCCCCTAATCTCCCGTTGCCTCTCTGGTGTAGCACGTGGTACAGGCAGTATTTCAGAGAATACTACCTTGGAGTTCTTTGCCTTAAGCTTGCAGCCTAATTCCCTGAAATCATCTTTAAGGACCTTCCACCTACCTCTAACTTTGTCATTTGTGCCAATGTGCACCATGACTGCTGGGTCCTCACCAGCCCCTCCCAGTAATCTGTCAACGCAATCAGCGATGTTCCGGACTCGAGCACCAGGTAGGCAGCACACTGTTAGACGCTCCCTGTCTTTGTGACAGATTGCCCTATCTGTTCCCCTAATAATTGAGTCCCCCACTACCAGCACCTGTCTGGCTTGCCCTTCTCTTCTATTTTCCCCCTTACTGGAGCAGACACTCCTCTGGCTTTCAGAGGTCATGCCCTGCTGCAGCAGTGCTATTCCTGAAGTCACACCCCCGTCATCTGCCAACTTAGCAAATTTATTGGGGTGTGCCCAATAAATCCCACAGAGATAGAGGACTACTCACAGCTTTTGTCAGTTGACATATTGGACTTGGGAGATTCAGGTCTTCAGTCTGCAGCCCATACTGACACGTGACTAAGATGTACTGAAATTTGAATTATACCCAGCATTCCATTTTATCTTATTTTCAGAGAGCCCCTTTAACTTCAGCAGCTCAGTAACGGTACGCTCACATTTGCGGATCTTTTCTCGCTGCGGATCTCAGGTATTTTGACCACCATATGACATGAGGATGTCATGCATATGACATGCATATGATATGCCAGTGTGCAGTTTCTCCGCACCTAGCATCCGTACGTCATACGCATGTTATATTTGTGACATGCGCATGACATGCATTTTTAACATGGTCTTTACTGCTGTTTAAATTAGAATAGATAGATAGATAGATAAACAGACAGAGGCTAGGATATCGGGATTACCAGTGTCTCGCTGCTTGCTTCTGTAGCGCACAGGCTTTGGTGCATTCGGTTAGGCAGCAAGAGTTAACTCTCCGGTTGTCACAGGGGATGGCGGCCACGCCTGACTCCATGTCCTGGGGTATTTTTTGAAAAGTGGATTTTATATACAAGGAATTATTTACAGTTTGTTGTCGTGACGCCACCTGCAGTTTCTGGTGAAGTAGCACCAGTGCCGCCACAGTCTGCCATAGGTCGGTGGTATCGTGGCTGAGATGGTGAAGTCCTCCGCAGGCAGGGCTGGACCTCTGGGGCAGCGATTCTGTGAATAGAATAAATTCAGCAAAGGAAGATGCAGCAGAGTCAAGTTCACTTCACCCCGGGTACTTTACTGGAAACTTTAGCAGCATTGGTTACTGTTCTCAGTTCAGCAAGATGTTATAACGACAAGTAGCTAATGGGTGGCTGCAAGCGGATCCCAGGTGGTAGGATGGAACCCACGGTGTGTGCCTTTTCTCCCGTCCTTTCCTTCCTGCTTTCCAGTAATTTGCATGAAGTCTGATCCCATAAAGCGAACCTGACCTCCTGCTGTCTCTCTCTCTCTTTTCGCTCCCGTCGGGTTACTCTCTGCTTGCCGACCGCCGAACCATTAAGCGGTGCCTGGTACCCTCTTTTGGTCGCTTAAGCCTGGGAGTAGTATATATATACTCCTCAGGTCTTCGGATTTTCTGTGGTCCTTGGAGGATCCCACAGGTGCGGGCTCTGGTGCCCGGTGAGTTGTTGTGGTTAGACTTTCTCAAGTCCTTCCTTCCCCAACTGGCTGTCTGCACCTGGGATTCTTTCCTTCCTTCAGCTTGCCTGTCTCAGATGCTCCTTGTCTGATCCAGACTCACTGTTTGACTCTCCTCCGGTCTAAGACCTGGAAGCCCAACAGGCCTCCGGCAAAAGACCTCCTTTTTCCCCCTGGAAGTGGTTTTGTTCCCTCACGGGTACCTCCCACTGTCTGATCTAGTGTGGGGTGCTGGTCTATGGGTCCCATCCACCATCCTAGAATCCACTTGCAGCTGGAGTATCTGCATCGCTTTTATCGGTGCAGTACCCCTCTGTGACGCCTGCTTTGCGGGGCGCCACACTTTCGGGGCTGCCCATTAGGTTTTATGCATATTCTTTGCACTGACAACAGCAAATCACAGACGCTCACACTCTTTGAGAGTGTCGGTGATTGGCTATTGCAGTCAGAGTGCATTTTCACAATTTGGACAGTGTCTGTGCTTTGTTGCCATATACATTAGGGTGAGAGGTCTCTCCATTTTTTTACTGTGTCTTAAGGTACCTTTACACGGTACAATATCGTGAACGATATCGCTGTAACGTCATGGGTTTGGAGTCGTTCAAATGACATCGTTAGTACGTCATTGCGTGTAACACAGAGATACGACTACGATAAATCGTTGGATCGCTGATCACGGATTTGAGAACATGTTCTCGAATCAGATGATCTTCAATCAGCCAACCTGCTGCATCGTTGTGTGTGACACTGCGATAACGATGTTGTTAACGACTTCACCCATTCACAACAGTGAACAAGTATCATTTGCTGGGTTGTCCGAACAATAGCTGCTCGCTACATCGTTGGTGCATCGTTCACAATATCTAGACATGTGACATCTCACCAAGATGTCCTAACGACAGCGCTCCTTTGAGATCGTTGGTGAGATCTTAACGACATTGAAGCGTGTAATGGTACCTTAACTGTGAGTGGTTGATTCTTGAATTTTTTTGGAGCGGGAGCGTGGCCACAAGTCCCTATTCTTATATCTATTTTCCTGGACTTTGTAAATCCCAGAGCAGTGTCTCATTGGTTGGGTATGACACATGTCCTTGCCATATAAGAACTGGCCATTCCCTTCATTGCCATTTTCTCAGTGTTGGAGCTCAGTGACTGTCTTGCTGCTGCAGTACCGATGCTGCTGATCCTGTGTGCACTATTTAAATAGCTAGCGATTTTGTTTTTTTCTAGTCAGAGAGATAGCAGGTTTAGTAACTCCTTCCTAAAACCCTTTTTAGGGATTAGTAGCAGTGTTTTGGGCAAGTCCCCTGTGGTACAGTGGTGCTTGTGCGAACAGCTGCACTAATCCTGTTCTGAAAACCATTTGGTGCCACATCTGGCAAGTGCCACATCCAGGCAGCAACCACAGTTTTTGCCTAGTGCCATTTTCTGGCACATTCCCTGTGGTACAGTGGTGCTTGTGTAAATATCTGCACCAAATCTGTGCAAAAAAACATTTAGTCTCCCATCTGGCAAGTGCCACGTCCAGGCAGCAACTACAGTTTTTGCATAGTATCAGTTTTTGGCAAATTCCCTCCGGTACCCTGGTGCTTGTGACATCTGTGCCAAAAAAATGTAGTGCCACATACAGGCAGCACTCACAGTTTTTGTCTAATACCAGTTTTTGACAAATCCCCTGTGGTACAGTGAAGCTTGTGAAAACTGTGCAAAAAAAAAAACATTTAGTGCCACATCTGACAAAACATTAAGTGCCACATCTGACAACAGTCACATCCAGTCAGTAACCACACCTTTTGCTTAGTACCAGTGTTTCGTAAATCTGGTCTGCTGGATTCACATCCCCATATTTTTTCGGCCTACATCAACTGACTTGCAAAACTGTTACCATCAAATATGAGTGGTAAAAGCCATGGTCATGGTGGAAAGGGGAATAGGCATGGTGGTGATAGGAAAACTATTGGTGTCAATGGGGTAGATAAAAAAAGTAACCAAAAGTTCTGCTCAACAAACACGGGCTGCTAGGCAAACAAAAATGTCAAATTCTTTTAGTGTGTACAGTTTTAGTAAATGGCGTGCATTCTGTGGTGAGTTTTTAGGTGCTGATGTGTTGCGCCCCGCAACGAGTGCGTCACAAGAGGGCATTGCAGCCATAAATGCAGCCGCAATATTCTCTGACACAGCAGTGATCTGGTTAACTTAGAAATCCAACCCTGCATGCATCACCTAGAACAGAGGGCCAATCCTAGGTCCTGGTGGGCGGAGTGCTAGGGAAGTGTGTAGTTGAACAGACCCTTAGTCATAGAGAGAAGGGATCTAGAACTTGACCTGAGCAGTCTAGAACTTGGAGAAGGAGCGGGGGCTCCGCACCCCGTGCAGCCCCCGGGCTGTCACCGGTCGGGTGTCAGCACCTGAGGCCTCAACAACCGGGATCGGGCATCATAACCACAGGTTCCCAAAAGACTCCCGTGCCCACAACTCACAGCCGGTTCACTGGTACCGAAGCTGGCAGCAGTTCACCTCTGCTACGCGAACCAGAAGCGTGGAGGAGCAGCTTCACAGGAGCACCCCACCACCAGCCAACTTCCAGTCGTCTAACCAGCGGTGTACATCCACAACGTACAACTTGGATAGGGCATTGAAGCAGCCTCCCCGTACCCGACCTGGTATTCCTGGGCGACAATGGCAAATCACTTTGTTAGAATGGAGGAACACTTGCGGATCTCTGAGGGACACTATCACTGCTGAGTCCACCCCGTCCACTACCCGTTAACTGTATACCATGTACTGCCTGCTGGTTACAGTAAAGACCCGTTGCAGAGACTTTCTGTGTCCGTGCTTCCTTATGAACTGTCCGTCCGCACTACAAGGTAACCGCAGCTGCCGCACAACATCTTAAGCAGCTCCAGCCTCCGGGGATCACCGCTCAGCCTGTGGGGAGCGTTCCATCTTGCTGCTATCCATCCCCCGGAGGTTCCGCAGCGTCGGTTGCCCTTACCGAAACTACTCATAGGTGGCATCACGAATAAATTAAAAACCCCTTTAATCTGTTCCACCAAGACGTCTTCAACCCTTTTGCTCTGCACTACACCGGGCCTCACTACCGGCAGGCGCAGTCCACCCGTGACAAGGAGGAAGGAAGCATCGCCTGTCTAAACCGGAGTCCCGGCCACGGTGAGTCAGAAAATGGTGTCACGAACAGGATACGAGCAGGCCCGTTACCCAACGGGTATAATGTGCTTAAAAATGACTTTATTGTCTAAAATCTGGACTTTGTTCGTCCCTAAAAGAACTTTCCCGCCTTTTCACCGTGGGCCAAGATGGCGCCCAAGATGGCGTTCCCGCCACAAGAATCCGCCACGTGCAAGCCCAGGAGTGAGTCAACCCCCCCCTCATCGTGGGAGGGCTAAAGACAAAAGGCGCCAAACTCTTTGTCCACCCTGATTGCTCGAATCAACCATGGGGGCGGACCCCAAAGACTTTTCCCACCATTGGACTACAAAAGCCCAGGAGGAAATGGGAGTGACACAGAAGTTCTTCACCAGCTCTTACCAGAACGCTTACCGGTTGAACGGGTGTGGTTCCCTCCAAAAGAAGAGAATGGCCAGCACGAGACTCCAAGACCTAATGCGGGAGGTCGAAGCGGAGGCCAGAGCAGCCATCGGCCAACCGGGTCCGGGTCCTGCCCTTACCATTGACGGCAGCCCCGACTTCTGGCTAGAGGCTCTACAAGACCTCCGGGTGCGACTACTTGAGACTGTAGAGTGGACGATTCGCAGCTGGAGCGCGACCCTAGGCAGACAACTACACCATGCGATCTTGCAGAGCCGACCGGGTACCGCTACTCCAGGCCTAGACGACGTCGCCAGCTTTTCAACCGCCTCACCGTCGCCTACCACCTGTCCTGCTTCGTCACCGGAGCCCATAGACTGCATTGTTCCAGTGGAGGCCACAGCTCAGCTCGTTCCAGCGATTAATACCGCAGCCGACCCCGTTCCTGAGCCGGAGCTTACCATACGCTCCATAGAAGAACTTGACCTTTACCAGGTTCCCACCGAGGAACCCGCGACGTGTTTCACAACTACAGAGACAGTCGCCTGTTTCGTCCCCGTACCGGAGGCTTCCCTTGCAATTACCGAGGCCTACCTGGTAACTGGGATTGAGACACCTCTACCTACAGTTACAGATGAAGAGGCAGGCAGCCTGGAAGCCCTGCAGGACGTCTCTGTGGAAGGCTCCGCAGCACCACCGCCCTGTTGTACAGAGGAACCAGCTTCAACATCTCCAGCCATCGAGCAGCCTGATGTGGTCATCGAGGAAGAGGTCGAGGAGGATGACGACGAGACCCGCAGCATCGCTGAGGATCTCGACACCGGGTTCGCTTGGGGAGACACCGAGGAACTTCCTACCGGGCATACAGCTCGGGTACACTGGTCGGGTGCAACGCTGACACCTTCCCCTGTGCCGTTCCACCGGGTGCCGGTCCAGACAGCCTGCCAAGTTCAAGTTTCCCGCCAAACCAACAGCTCCATCACTCATCTCTACACCCCAAACCGTGCCGACGGAGATGTACGCCAGAGACGACGAGAGGAGTGGCAAGCCCGTGAACGCGCCAACATGCAGGCCCGTGCCGAGGCTCGCCGCCAGCCGCCGCTGCCTGATGAACTCCGCCGCGAAGGTAGAATTTCCACCTTTAACTTACATACCGGGTGGGGGTTCGCTTGGGAGGTGGGTTTGAATGAGGAAGTGTTTGTGGGGCGCCGGGACGTTGAGTCAAACTTGCCGAGAGGACATCCCGATCGCGACCTATACCGGGGCGATGTAATCACCTACGAACGCTATGCTTGTCCAGATGGGTGGTTCGCTATCCGGGTGCGCCATCATTCTCCGTGCCAGTGACTTTAAGACTTGAACTTACTCAATGACTCTGTTCCTGTTAAGCCCTGATTGTGTGATCTTGCGGTCACATCCTGAACTTTTAATATCAGGACAGCCGACTGCCCGCCGGGTCCGCACCAAGTGTTTTACCTGTTTATTCTACCGTTTCACTTTTATGCATATAATGACCTGTCATTAATAAAAGTGTATTACCTGTTATAAAATATAAAAACCTCTGTAATGTGGGTAGTGTGACGCTTGGGGACAAGCGTATTCAACCAAGGGGGAGTGTGGCGCCCCGCAACGAGTGCGTCACAAGAGGGTATTGCAGCCATAAATGCAGCCGCAATATTCTCTGACACAGCAGTGATCTGGTTAATTTAGAAATCCAACCCTGCATGCATCACCTAGAACAGAGGGCCAATCCTAGGTCCTGGTGGGCGGAGTGCTAGGGAAGTGTGTAGGAGAACAGACCCTTAGTCATAGAGAGAAGGGATCTAGAACTTGACCTGAGCAGTCTAGAACTTGGAGAAGGAGCGGGGGCTCCGCACCCCGTGCAGCCCCCGGGCCGTCACCGATCGGGTGTCAGCACCTGAGGCCTCAACAACCGGGATCGGGCATCATAACCACGGGTTCCCAAAAGACTCCCGTGCCCACAACTCACAGCCGGTTCACTGGTACCGAAGCTGGCAGCAGTTCACCTCTGCTACGCGAACCAGAAGCGTGGAGGAGCAGCTTCACAGGAGCACCCCACCACCAGCCAACTTCCAGTCGTCTAACCAGCGGTGTACCCACCAAGGGATCCAAGGCTCCCCAAAACATCCACAACGTACAACTTGGATAGGGCATTGAAGCAGCCTCCCGTACCCGACCTGGTATTCCTGGGCGACAATAGCAAATCACTTTGTTAGAATGGAGGAACACTTGCGAATCTCTGAGGGACACTATCACTGCTGAGTCCACCCGGTCCACTACCCGTTAACTGTATACCATGTACTGCCTGCTGGTTACAGTAAAGACCCGTTGCAGAGACTTTCTGTGTCCGTGCTTCCTTATGAACTGTCCGTCCGCACTACAAGGTAACCGCAGCTGGCACACAACATCTTAAGCAGCTCCAGCCTCCGGGGATCACCGCTCAGCCTGTGGGGAGCGTTCCATCTTGCTGCTATCCATCCCCGGAGGTTCCGCAGCGTCGGTAGCCCTTACCGAAACTACTCATAGGTGGCGTCACGAATAAATTAAAAACCCCTTTAATCTGTTCCACCAAGACGTCTTCAACCCTTTTGCTCTGCACTACACCGGGCCCCACTACCGACAGGCGCGGTCCACCCGTGACAAGGAGGAAGGAAGCATCGCCTGTCTAAACCGGAGTCCCGGCCACGGTGAGTCAGATGGAAAGGTCTTGGAAGCCCATCATCAAGTCTAGAAGATAAACACTGCACACTCAGGAGTTTTTCATTGCCAAGTTTGAAGTTTTCTTTATTGGTTCAAAAGACAACATGCAACTCGGCAAAAGACACCTATGGCGTCTCTATGTGTTTTTAAGATGTGGGGCCGGGATAACTGAATGCAGGAGCCTTACAACCAAGTGTCTAATAGTTTGTAAGAGTAGAAATAATTGAGAGAGAAAAACACCAGTGTATGGATGTTGCAGAGGGCATCCATGGGGTAACATTGAGGAAAGTTATAACATGCAACATGCAAGTTTGTTTAAGAACCTTCTCTGGTTACACTATCTCTACACCAATATATGATAGATAATGTCACAGACAATTGTCTCATGGTGTGTAGGAGTAGAATAGAGAGAGGAAAAAAAAAACAGAGTATGAATGTTGCGCATGGAATCCATAGTGTAACATTAAAGGGAACCAACCACCTCAGATGACCTCTATAAGCGGTTAATACATGTCCCTGGAGGCTACCTACATCATTGCAGCTATCTTTTTGCTAAGAAAATTGATAACTGCAAACCGAAATAAACAGTTAGTAAACTTACATGACTCCAGTACGAGAGGGCGTCTCCCTTTGGCTCCAGAACGAGAGGGCTGTGTCTTATGCAGGCTGAGTGGCTTTCCTCCCCCTCCCTCTCACTTTGCAGCTTGTCACTGAGGGGCGTTATATTATGTTATTGTGGGCGGGCACGCAAGCCAGCTCCCGTCCGTGCACGTCATCGCAGGGAGTGAAGATGCTAGTGCACGTGACCCTGTCTCCTGCGATGACGTGCACGGACGGGAGCTGGCTTGCGTGCCCGCCCACAATAACATAATATAACGCCCCTCAGTGACAAGCTGCAAAGTGAGAGGGAGGGGGAGGAAAGCCACTCAGCCTGCATAAGACACAGCCCTCTCGTTCTGGAGCCAAAGGGAGACGCCCTCTCGTACTGGAGTCATGTAAGTTTACTAACTGTTTATTTCGGTTTGCAGTTATCAATTTTCTTAGCAAAAAGATAGCTGCAATGATGTAGGTAGCCTCCAGGGACATGTATTAACCGCTTATAGAGGTCATCTGAGGTGGTTGGTTCCCTTTAAGGAATACCTATTACACGAAATATGCCAAGCACAATGTAGACCCTCATTACCAAACTTTAACCCCTGTTGGTGGAGACAATGAGGCTGATGATGATAACACTCAGATACCTGAGGCGGATGCCTACGTGATTTTGCGGTCAAGATAGGAAGAGGGTGGCTCTGAGGGCGAGGAGTGTGACAACACAGAGGGTGATGCTGAGGTTCTACATTCCATTTACTATCAACCGACAGGCAGCCAGTTGATGAACTAAGCAGAGGAGGTGGAAGAGGAAGATGATGAAGCTGACGAGGTTAGGTTGTGGCTTCCTGGACAGAGATGAAATGCTGCAAGCAAATCAAGAACAGTGTCCTCAGCCACATCTCTGCCTCTGTGCAGAAGCCATGACAACTCTGCAGTTCGCATGGTTATTAAGCCTTGCCTAGCCTGGCCCTTTTTCCAGATTGCGAAGGATGATCCAACTCATGTTATCTGCAAAATATGAGTAGAGGCAAAAAAATCAATAATTTATGTACTTCATGCATGAACTGTCACATGGGCATGCAGCATAAGTTACAGTGGGAAGCTCACCATGCTAAAATGCTGCTTAGCGGGCCTGGCCAACCACTGCCCACCTCATCAAAGATATCTGTGGTTTCTTCATCCTTCGCGAGTTTGGCAACTTTTGTCACACAGATCTTTGGCCACACAACACAGCCACTTCTTTACCCAAAACAGCCAGTGTGATTGGTGGGCCGTCAGCTGTTTTGGAAGTGGATACACTTGCTGGTGTTGAGCGCTGTGAGACATAAGGAGCACCACCTCTTCATGAAGGCAACATAACCTCTCCGCCTGCACCTCCCTCAGAGTCCAGTAGTGTGTCTGGTAAAACCTACTCCACCCTGTCTCAGCACAGCAGCCAGTTCTCAGCCGGCAGATGTGGTCAAGTAAAAGGACTATTTCCTCCTACCCATGCCAAAGCTAAAAGCTTAAATTGCACCATCTCCAAGCTGTTGGCCGTGGAAATGCTGCTTTTTTACATGGCGAATACTGAGTATTTTCGGAAGCTCATGGCCATCGCAGTCCCCCAGCACCAGATGCCCAGTCACCATGACTTCTCAAAGAAAGCTGTGCCTGCGCTACACCAGCATTTTGCAAACAACATCACTGTTTCCTTGAGAAATTCTGTATGTGAGAGGGTGCATTTCACCACAGACACCTGGATGAGTAAGTATGACCAGGGGCAATACATGTCACTGTCTGGGCACTGTACAAGTCTTGCCATCTCCATGGTGTGTGAGTAAAACATCTGTATATAGCACTTCCTGCACTGCTTGTGCCTTCTCCACCTCCTCTAGGGCCTCCAGCTGTTCCCAAAACCTCTCTGGTAATGTGACATGCGTTCAAATGTGCAGAAGGAATCCAACACATCTACTTACTACGCTGCCAGCAGGGTTCAATGCCATCAGGCTGTGTTAATGTTAAAATGCCTGGGAAATGTGACACAACTGAGGAGTTGTGGTTAGCTTTGGAGGCCAAGTTTCATTAATAGCTGTCTCCACTGAACCTGTAGCCAGGGAAAGACATATGCAACAATACTGTAAACCTGGGTGTGGCCCTAAGCCAGGGCAAGGTGACACACATGCCCTGCATGGCTCACGTTCTGAACCTGGTCGTCCAGCAATTTCTAGGCCACTATCCCACCCTAGATGTGCTGCTGCAGGGGGCACAGTTGCTGTGTGCTCACTTCCACCGTTTGCACTCCGCGGCTCAATGATTTGCATCATTACAGAGGACTTTTGGCATGCCGGTTAACTGCCTGGTATGCGATGTGCCAACATGATGGTGTATCATCTGGCCAACGTAATCCTGAGGTGGGGCAAATCATGCTGATGGAGTGGTCATAAATCAAGGACCTCTGCATCTTTCTGCACAGATTTGAAATTATGACTAAAATGTTTAACGCTGATAGTGCCGTAATCAGCATGACTATTCTGGACATCTACATTCTGAAGCACTCTTTGACCAGCATGTGGAGTCAGGTGATGGTCCAAGAGGAAGAGGAGTATGGTCAAGGGATAATATGATCTGAAAGGTCCAGACTATCATCAGCACAGACGCAGATGGCATGGGATGGTGGTGGAGAAGGATCGACGAAGGCTCATGGTATCAGCCAAACAGTTGATTAAGGGGTGCAGGAGGCGAGGAAGAAATAGAAGGAAGAGGTGATGTTGACAGAAGACTAAGCAGATGAGGGAGATTTTAGTCACATTTAGGTTGTGTGAGGTTGGCAGGAGAGAGCGGTGTAAGCAAGCGGGAATGTTACCCTGCTACCAACACAAGGATTGGGGCCTCATGGATGCACAAGACACATGAGTGCCTTCATGCACTATCTGCAACATGATCCGTGGATTGTTAGGGTTCGAAGTAATGCTGACTACAGGGTTGCCACACTGCTACCGTAGATCCCCCGTACAAAAGTATATTTGCCCAAATGATTATTACCCTGGAAAGGGATGCATGCATGCAGCAGTATGATAAGAAGCTTTTTGGCAATATGAGGACTGCTTTTCCCTAAAAACACCATATCAGTTCTACACTTCCAACCCAGGGAATGTTAAGTCGTCATCACAGAAACTTTACCAGTAGCAGTATATCAGTTACCAGCAATTTCTGTGAGTCGTTTGAACATTTTGTAGATCAGCCTTTGCAACATGAAAAGAAAGGACAAGTCTGACACATAGTCAACATCTAGAAAGGATGGTGCGGGAGTATCTACAGCTCAATATCGATGTCATGACTGTGGAACTAGACCCATGTGCATTTTGGGCTTCAAAAGTGGAAAAGTGGCCTGAGCTCACCACTCATGCCTTGGAGTTTTTGTCATGGCTGGCAGTTAGCATTCTCTCAGAATGTGTCTTCAGCGCTGCTCGTGGTGTCCTGATGGATAAGAGCATACGACTGTCCACCGACAGTGTAGATCACCTAACGTTTATCAAGAGGAACAAGTCATGGATCTCCAAGGACTTTTCCACCCCAGTGTCAGAATGGGGAGACTAGGCGCTGGTGTACCTTACAATGTGCTGCATTAAGCTCCACATTACAATATTTCTACTCTGGGGCAATTGCTGCCACTTAAGTGGTGGCTGTGTCTTATTTTTGGAAAAGTGGGGACTCTTGTTAGGGTCTCTTTGTGTGGTGACAATATTAGAAGCACTCTGGCTCTACTCACAGTTTTCTGCAGAGGTATTTCCTCATATGTGTAGAGACGTTCCTTGTATCACCTCCAGAAGAACAGGTGCTCGCTTGAAGAAAATAAACAGTATCCAAAATCCAAAGGAAAAGACCTACCAGCACTCCGGTCCTGTGCTAAAATGTCCAGCGATAAAACTACACCAGGGAGAGGCGTGGGTTGTGAGGAATGACAAGCTTGTTTGGCTCCACCTGGTGCATTAGCCGCATATATACAAATATATATATATGTGTGTGTGTTTAAATATGTGTAATTACTCAATTACATTTTTAAACACATTTTAAATCTGAAAAATTGTCACAGAGAGCAAACGTTCTCCCATTATTTTATTATAAACACATCTGAATGAGTCCTACAAAAATAAGACAAGTATAAAAATGATCATCATTTCCATTTAAAGTGATTGTGTTTCCATGACAACCACAAGCTTGGGATATATCCTATCATATATTTTTGAGAAACTAATTGTGAGTCTCAGAAATTCTCAGGTATAGAGTCTGAGTTTGAGCTGCTGTAATTAGGAGATAAAAATAGATGGATGAAAGGTCTGCGCATGGAGAAAGGACGTTAATTACCTAATGCTCCTATAGCATATCATGTCATGCAAGGAACGACTTGTGCAGAATTTGATGCAGATAGTATCATTATTAAAAGCAACAGTGCCACTAATTTTAGAAAGGGACTATAGAGTATAGGAAATGACTAGATTAGCAAATAATTCAGTCTGATGATGCAACAAATCACAAAACAGACAACCACTACGAGAGTAAAACAATCACTGCATGTTCTCACTAAACATACTGTATGTGTGGCTCAATGGTTAGCCCAAATCCCACCAAGGACAACACCTGCAAGGAGTTTGTGTTTCACCAATTTTATTATTTACAAATGAAATGCACATGTGGCGCCCCTATGGTAAGGCGCCACAGGGAGGTATTGCACCCTAATTAGAGATATGATGCCTCTGTAATCGTGGGCGTGGGGAATCTTCACAGGCTGCACCCCAGCACCCATACACAGGCCACTTTAATACAGGGGACTGATATTCACTAGGTCCCAGGGGGTGGAGCCTAGAGAGCGGGAGACGGGGAGTGACAGCACAGTCAGACAGTTGGCGTGAGGAGAGCAAGCAAGGCAGACATAGGGGGGCCCTGCGGCTGCATCAGGAGGGCACCTCTTTTGAAAGCGGCGACCCAGACTCTAGAAGGGGGTTTACCCAGGTCTGGTAGGAGCCAGCTGGGGACCCAGGTCGACACCGGCATACCGGAGCCGAGGTAGGTAGATGCAAGGTTCACTCCCTAACTACAGACCGGCAAGCTGAGGGCCCGACACACACAGGGAGCCGAAGCACCCCTAAAGCAGCCCAAAATCAGTCCCGCAGCTAGGTTCACAACACCGACAAGTGAAAGACTTTAGGTAACAGACCCTGTGGACTGTAGACTTGGCTCAAGAGGGGTAAGAGAGAGAGAGAGTAACAAGACCACGAGCGCCATATTGAGGGCATCACTGTCAGACTCCGAGGAAACCTTCACGACCCACGGTTACAATACCCGTTAACCCAGAATGTACAATGTACCTGTTTCCATCTGGTGCAATTAAAGAACTGTTTGAGCTGAAATGGTGCCTGTTCTCCTTTCATTCTGCGCCTGGAGGGCCACAGCATCATCACCGGGGGTGAGGACTGCTACCCCCATCATAAGCCCCACTGCCCTGAGGTAGAGCTCCACCTTTGAGGAGCTGTACTACCAAAGCTGCCTTTCCATCAACTCAGCGGCCGGCCGCAGCACTGGTAACCCTATTACCAGATACCACAGGTGGCGTCACGATACCATTTCCCCCATCATCATCACTCCCATCCCTGCCACTGAGGGTCCAGGACACAGAACCGGGACCCGACTAGCCGTGATCTCCAACCGAAGTAACAACCTGTCCCGGTATCCGAGTACCCCCTACCCTGTCAACCGACTCACACAGATAAACACAAACATGAGTAAATATCAGAAAACATATTAAGATTGCAATATCAGCAAAGAATGGTCATTCAATTTGTAAAAAGGTGAGGGTTGGAGTAGGATAAATGAAAGTAGAATGGCTTGGGTATATTTTTATGGGGGGTGGATTAGGGATAAGAATATTAGGAAAGTGGGACAAGGGCGAAGGGAGAACTTTTAAGTTTGTCGCTTTATTATACAATACAGATAATACAGGATTGAGTAATAAACAATGTTAAAAGTGTAAATGTCATTTAATTGAAAAAAAAAACAATACTGTACTGGTTGTTAATGTTGAGTCACATAGCAGCTAAGATAATGCTTTTTTTGTGCCATGTGACTTATTTTCTCAACTTTTTTATGTAGTTTTAAAAAACTTAAAATTGTTTATACACCGGAGCAAACAAATAAGTGTAGCGGGTGGGTTTGCTGCTATAAGTCTGGGGGGCACCGTGTGTAGCCCTACCCTGATCATATATGATCTAGAAACAGATATATATGTATATGACTATTTTTAAGGATAGACTCAGCGCTACCCTTTTTGCTTCATGGCTTATTTTTAAAATGAAAACACTATGCAGTCTTAGTAACTATGTTTCGGGTGTTTATTTTAAATTCATAAACATATATTTACATATGTATTATATGAAAAATAATTAAAAACTTTTAAAACTTTTAAAAACTCATGAATCTAATGTATATTGGTTTTATTGCATATAATTGTTCATATTGCATTATTATGGCCGCTTGTATTTGTCCCTCTAATGGTCAGAGGAGTGTTGAAGGTGATTATAACCTCCTGCTGTTAAACTCTTCTTATTATGAAGGAATAGGTTCCTGGGGTATTCAGCTGTTACATCATGGTCTGCAAATACAAATTGATTTTTTACAATATATGCTTCTCAATCTTTGTGTGTATTTGGTGCGGTTACTAAGTGTGAGGTTAAGGATCTTTAGTAACCGCACATAGTTACTAAGACTGCATAGTGTTCTCATTTTAAAAATAAGCCATGAAGCAAAAAGGGTAGCGCTGAGTCTATCCTTAAAAATGGTTATAAAAACTGCATTTTAGGGCTGTGTGGGCATGGCCAGCAGCTAAAAGGGAACAGTGCAATATGACAGCAGAGGAGAGACAAGATCAGAGATTATGAGCTGTGTGGAGAGCCAGCAGCCAGATGACAGATCAGAAAAGCTTGTGCCAAGGGAGGGCGAGAGGAGTTTGCACTGATTCTGATATTGCTTAGCAACTGTGCTGTAGCCTGAGCTAATCTGATACATTGTCACCTCATCAGCTGCAGTCAGGAGTTCGCACACAGTGTAGGCCCTGCCCCCTTTACCCTTATATGGTTACATGCCCGTATTCAGTGTGCAGACAGATCTGACTGATAATGTACATATGTCTGCTTCACACACAGTGCCATGGGGACACTTTGTGGAAGGTTTATGAATGGTTTCCGTCCAGACTTCATTAACAAAGTATATATATTTGAAAGTTTATTAAAATCTCGTGCTCTACATTATTATTAAATAAAAACTGAAACAACTGTTATGCTTTAAGTTTTGGGTACTAAAACGTTCTGAAGATAATTTGACTACCAAAAAAGGGAAACTTTAATAAAAGGTGATCTCCAAGGCTATGGAGTCTCTGGGGTAGGTGGGAAGACAAACAAGAAAAGGGGTGCAGATCTGAGTGCAGCATATTTTTAAATCTAGGTGATATGATTAAAGATGTGCTCACCTTATAACTGTCTTGTATCCAGTTCATCTGACCATTTTCGTTCTGTAGATAGATGTTATTCCAGTATGGTATGCAGCCCCGTCCTGGATCGGCTCACTCAGCCTTGTGACCGTAGCAAATCAGTTAATGGAAAAAATCCGGAGAGGGTGGAGGGCCCTCCCACAATCAGGAAGTTCAGTTTTCTTCATATTTTTTTGAAAAGTTTTATTGATATCAAAATAACAAACAGAATAAAATATACAGGATAAAATATATCCTGTATATTTTATTCTGTTTGTTATTTTGATGTTTGATATGGCGTGATGTTTCTCAAAGTTGTTATGCAAGGATACCAAATCCATCACTTCAGAGATGGTTGGTGATGCCTTCTTCTTCCAGTAAGATACTATCAAGCTTTTAATTACTAAAAAAAAATATGAATGATAATTGATTCAAAAATTGGACTTAGTTGTTCCATGTCCAAGGAAAACATAGCTAATTGGGGAATAATAGTAATGTTTGAGCGAGTAATTAGATTAATTACATTAGAGACATCTGTCCAAAGCATCTTTAACTTTGGACAACTCCCTCTTTCTTTTAAGGTACCGTCACACGCTAGGATATACGTGAACGATATCGTTAGGTATGTCACATGACCGCTATCCTTTTGACATCGTTAGTGTGTTGTCACACGCAAGGATATCGTTAACGATCTTAAATTTGGCAACGCGCCAGCTACTTGGAGAAGAACGATTGAACAATGTTAAAAAGTGGCAGGAATAGGAAAATTGTGAACGACATCATTCAAAAAGGTGTCACATTAAGCGATGTTGCTGCTTCCCAGAACGTTAATTGGACAACGAACGATAGATTTGAGGTCAGGATCTCAAATTTTTGATGAACGATACAACGATTTATCCTTTCAACATCGTTCGTTTACACGCAACGACGCACAAACGATATAGTTTGATCACAAATCTGCGACGTTTCAACGATATCGTTCACGAAATCCTAGCGTGTGACGGTACCATTAGAGTTTCTCCAGCAGAGGGAAGAGTTTTTGCAATCTGTTCTATTTAATCTCACCTGCGTGAAAATACCATCTTGCTAATACTTTATAAATTCATGAAGATTCATGAAAAGTAGTGCAAATATTACAGGAGTAAGTAGTTTTTAGGCTATTATAGAAAAGGAAATCCAGCAAGGAGGTTCCGGTATTTTCTTCTTTTATTTAAATAATGAATATATTACATTCAAAAAGAAAAGGCAGTACAAGTGTACAAAAAGGCCAACGCGTTTTGACGCACTTAGGTCTTAATCAGGGCTCATATTGATAATACGGATGTATACTATTGTAACCACCCGGGGGTCTGCCGCAGGGCTCCAGCGCCCTCTGCTTGAATAGCGCCGCTCATCTCCTCACTTCCGGGGCTACTGCTTGAGCGCATGAAACTCCATCTCGAATCAGTGATTGCTGGAGAACTGCAGGGATCATGCTCCTCCCCCCAGCCAATCACCAAGCCTCTGTGTCCTGCCAATCAGGAGTACCCTGCTGTAATATAAGCTTCCTGTTTCCTGTCAGTCTTTGCCAGGGCAGTTTCTACCTTGTGAAGTTGCTATTCCTGGTCTGGTCAGGTTGTTCCTTGTTTTGCATGATATCTGATACCTGTTTGTTACTTCCAGCAGATCTCTTCCCTGCCGACTCCTCGTGGACTCCGGTGTTCTTGGCCTGCTCCCCGGACCTCTTCTCTGCTGAAGTGCTGGCTCCAGTCCTGCTCCGGTTTCCTGGGGTTCTTGTGCTGTTGCTTTTTACCACGTCGCCTGGGGTCGGTTTAACACTCGTGCCCGCTTCATTGGTCCCCCGAGGTTGGTACCGGCGGTATCCCTGTATAGGGGTTAAGCGCTTTTGGGCCTCCTTCGGTGGTGTTCCGGTGCTGCGACCTTGTGGCTCTCCCCTGGGGCGTGGGTTCTTGTTTTGTTGTTGTACACAATAAACCTTTTGACTCTACTGTTCTAGTCCGCCTCTCTATCAACCAGGTATCGGCATCCGCAACTACGCGGTCCAGTGGGTTCACACGTAGGGTCCGTCAGTAGGACGTGACAACTATTATACACTCCCCCGTGCTTATCACAGGTGTTAAGAATCTGCCCCATAGTATACGTACAAATACAATTAAACAATAACAATTAATACAATCAGAATAAAATATTTGATGATAATCTGCTTGAATCATACTGCAACATGTTAATATTGAAGAATAACATCATCTATTATATAATTGCCGTAGCGACTTCCGTCGGAGCGGCGCTGCTTCCGGTGGCTTGGTTAGCGCGAGCGAGCTGCTTCTCCCGGACTCTCCCCGTGGCCGCGTAGCGGCCACGGCGACTCCCGAAGCAATGCCCGCAAAGCGGGCATTGCGAGTCGTTGCAGCCTCGCGAAGCAATGCCCGCGAAGCGGGCATTGCGAGTCGCTGACACCCACCAACCAAGCCACAGAAGCCCATACTACTGTAGTGTACACCGCTATAGTATACTACAGTCCCATGCCCATAAGCGCCATGGGACTGTAGTATACCATCGCGCTGTACACTACAGACCCCTGTCGCTCTAAGCCACTACGCGCTGTACACTACACTAACCAAGCCACACAACCCCATACTACTGTACTGTACACCGCTATACTATACTACAGTCCCATGCCCATAAGCGCCATGGGACTGTAGTATACCATCGCGCTGTACACTACAGCCCTCTGACGCTCTAAGCCACTACGCGCTGTACACTACAGCCCCCTGCCCCCGCACCCCTACCCCCTACCGCCCTAACCCACTACCCCGCCGCAGCCACTACCCCGCCGCCGAAGCCCCTACCCCCTGCCGCCCTAACCCACTACCCCGCCGCAAGCCCCTACCCCCTGCCGCCCTAACCCCTAAGCCACTACCCCGACGCCGAAGCCCCTACCCCCTGCCGCACTACCCCGCCGCACCCACTACCCTCTGCCGCAAGCCACTACCCCCTGCCGCCCTAACCCCTAAGCCACTACCCCGCCGCCGAAGCCCCTACCCCCTGCCGCACTACCCCGCCGCACCCACTACCCTCTGCCGCAAGCCCCTACCCCCTGCCGCCCTAACCCCTAAGCCTCTACCCCGCCGCCGAAGCCCCTACCCCCTGCCGCCGTAAGCCACTAGCCCGCATCCGCACCTAAACCCCTGCCGCCGCAAGCCCCTAACCCGCACCTAATCCCCTACCCCGCACCTAAACCCCTGCCGCCCTAAGCCCCTACCCCCTAAGCCGCACCTAACCCCCTACCCCCTGCCGCCGTAAGCCACTACCCCGCATCCGCAAATAAACCCCTGCCGCCGCAAGCCCCTAACCCCTAAGCCGCACCTAATCCACTACCCCTACCCCCTAAGCCGCACCTAAATCCCTGCCGCCCTAAGCCCCTACCCCTAAGCCGCACCGAACCCCCTACCCCGTAAGCCACTACCCCGCATCCGCACCTAAACCCCTGCCGCCGCAAGCCCCTAACCCCTAAGCTGCACCTAATCCCCTACCCCCTAAACCGCACCTAAACCCCTGCCGCCCTAAGCCCCTACCCCCTAAGCCGCACCTAACCCCCTACCCCCTGCCGCCCTAAGCCACTACGCCGCATCCGCACCTAAACTCCTGCCGCCGCAAGCCCCTACCCCTTAAGCCGCACCTAATCCCCTACCTCTACCCCCTAAACCGCACCTAAACCCCTGCCGCCCTAAGCCCCTACCCCCTAAGCCGCACCTAACCCCCTACCCCCGTAAGCCACTACCCGCATCCGCACCTAAACCCCTGCCGCCGCAAGCCCCTAACCCCTAAGCTGCACCTAATCCCCTACCCCTACCCCCTAAGCCGCACCTAAACCCCTGCCGCCCTAAGCCCCTACCCCCTAAGCCCCTACCCTCTAAGCCCCGACGCTTTCCCTAACACCTAAGGCCCTACACCCGAAGCCCCCGCCGTCCCCTAACCTAACGTCCCCGTCGATCACTTACATGCCTTCAAGTCATCTGATCGTCCGTCCGATCCTCAACTCCTCCGTCCGGCCAGGCGTCCTCTTCCTCCGGTCC
Organism: Allobates femoralis; assembly: GCA_033576535.1. NCBI lineage: Eukaryota > Metazoa > Chordata > Amphibia > Anura > Aromobatidae > Allobates > Allobates femoralis. The sequence continues at coordinate 514,794,210 of JARQOC010000004.1, forward strand.
CGGGGGTCTTCTCTCTTCTTTCCGCCATCTCCGCCTCTTCGTCCGTCCCCGGGGATCTTCTGTCTTCTTTCCGCCAACTTCCAGCTCCGACGTCCTCTTCAACTAACATTAAGATACAATGGACGATCAATCCGCCATTGTATCTCAATGAAATGTGAAGGGCTCTTCTGATTGGTCGCTGTCTACTGCCCTCAGCCAATCAGAAGAGCCCCTCATTCAGTTCTCATTCAGGTCCGTCTTTTTTCCCATTGACATACATTAGCGGTGTGTCGGCGATTTTATGGCCGGCCACCTGGTTCTATTTGTCGGCCCTAAAATCGCGGACACACCGCTAATGCATGTCTATGGGCAAGTCAGCTCGAATTCTGATTGGTCGGCGTTCAATCCGAAATCGGGCTGACTGCCCATAGAGACGCATTAGCGGTGTGTCCGCGATTTTAGGGCCGACAAATAGAACCAGGTGGTCGGCCATAAAATCGCCGACACACCGCTAATGCATTTCAATGGGAAAAAAGAAAGGCGGACCTGAATGAGAACTGCGTCTCAGCCTAAATAATAAATTAAATAATAAAAAAAAGAATTAAAAAAGAATTAAAAAATAATAAAAAAATTAATTAAAAATAATAAAAAATTCAATAAAAATAATAATAAAAAAATAAAATATATGCTAATAAGATCAGCCCTTTGCGGACCTGAATGAGAACTGCCTCTCAGCCTAAATAATAAATTAAATAATAAAAATAATAATTAAAAAATAATTAAAAAATAATAAAAAAATTAATTAAAAATAATAAAAAATTCAATAAAAATAATAAAAAAAAAATAAAATATATGCTAATAAGATCAGCCCTTTGCGGACCTGAATGAGAACTGCCTCTCAGCCTAAATAATAAATTAAATAATAAAAAAAATAATTAAAAAAGAATTAAAAAATAATAAAAAAATTAATTAAAAATAATAAAAAAATCAATAAAAATAATAATAAAAAAATAAAATATATGCTAATAAGATCAGCCCTTTGCGGACCTGAATGAGAACTGCCTCTCAGCCTAAATAATAAATTAAATAATAAAAAAAATAATTAAAAAAGAATTAAAAAATAATAAAAAAATGAATTAAAAATAATAAAAAATTCAATAAAAATAATAATAAAAAAATAAAATATATGCTAATAAGATCAGCCCTTTGCGGACCTGAATGAGAACTGCCTCTCAGCCTAAATAATAAATTAAATAATAAAAAAAATAATTAAAAAAGAATTAAAAAATAATAAAAAAATAAATTAAAAATAATAAAAAATTCAATAAAAATAATAATAAAAAAATAAAATATATGCTAATAAGATCAGCCCTTTGCGGACCTGAATGAGAACTGCCTCTCAGCCTAAATAATAAATTAAATAATGAAAAAAAAAATTAAAAAAGAATTAAAAAATAATAAAAAAAATACATTAAAAATAATAAAAAATTCAATAAAAATAATAATTAAAAAATAAAATATATGCTAATAAGATCAGCCCTTTAGCGGACCTGAATGAGAACTGCCTCTCAGCCTAAATAATAAATTTAATAATAAAAAAAATAATTAAAAAATCATTAAAAAATAATAAAAAAATAAATTAAAAATAATAAATAATTCAATAAAAATAATAATAAAAAAATTAAATATATGCTAATCATATCAGCCCTTTAGCGCACCTGAATGACAACTGCCTCTCAGCCTAAATAATAAATTTAATAATAAAAAAATAATTAAAAAATAATTAAAAAATTATAAAAAAATAAATAAAACATAATTAAAAAATAAATAACAAATAATAAATAATAATTTAAAAAAAAATGCTAATAATAATATTACTGCTAATAATAATGCTATTAATGCTAATAATTATGTTATTAATGCTATTATTAATGCTAATAATGCTATTATTAATTCTATTAATGCTAATAATAATGCTATTAATGCTATTAATAATGTTATTAATGCTATTATTAATGCTAATAATGCTATTATTAATGCTATTAATGTCAATATTTATCCTATTAATGGTATTATTAATGCTATTAATGCGAATAATAATGCTATTAATGCTATTAATTCTAATAATAATGCTATTAATGCTATTAATAATGTTATTAATGCTATTATTTATGCTAATAATGCTATTATTAATTCTATTAATGCTAATAATAATGCTATTAATGCTATTAATAATGTTATTAATGCTATTATTAATGCTAATAATGCTATTATTAATGCTATTACTGTCAATATTTATCCTATTAATGGTATTATTAATGCTATTAATGCTAATAATAATGCTATTAATGCTATTAATGCTAATAATAATGCTATTAATGCTATTATTAATGCTAATAATGCTATTATTAATGCTATTTATGCTAATAATAATGCTATTAATGCTATTAATAATGCTATTAATGCTATTAATAATGCTATTAATCCTATTATTTATGCTATTAATGCTATTAATGCTAATATTTATCCTATTAATGGTATTATTAATGCTATTAATGCTAATATAATGCTATTAATGCTATTAATTATGCTATTAATGCTAATATTTATCCTATTAATGCTATTAATGCTATTAATAATGCTATTAATTCTAATATTTATCCTATTAATGCTATTAATGCTAATAATAATGCTATTAATGCTATTAATAATGTTATTAATGCTATTATTAATGCTAATAATGCTATTATTAATTCTATTAATGCTAATAATAATGCTATTAATGCTATTAATAATGTTATTAATGCTATTATTAATGCTAATAATCCTATTATTAATGCTATTTATGCTAATAATAATGCTATTAATGCTATTAATAATGTTATTAATGCTATTAATAATGCTAATAATGTCCAAGGAAAACATAGCTAATTGGGGAATAATAGTAATGTTTGACACGCGAGTAATTAGATTAATTACCTTAGAGGACATCCTGTCAAAGCATCTTTAACTTTGGACAACTCACCTTTATCTTTTTTGGTACCGTCACACGCTAGGTTATACGTGAAACGATAGATCGTTAGGTATGTCAACATTGACCCGCTATCCTTTTGACATCGTTAGTGTGTTGTCACAGCAAGGAATATCGTTAACGATCTTAAAATTGGCAACGCGCCAGCTACTTGAGATGACGATTGAAACAATCGTTAAAAAAGTAGGCATGGAATAGGAAAAATTGTGACACGACTCATTCAAAAAGGTGTCACATTTAAGCGATGTTGCCTGCTTCCCAGAACGTTTTAATGGACAAACGAAAAGAGATTTGAGGTCAGGATCTCAAATTTGATGAACGATACAACGATTTATCCTCTTCAAAATGTTCGTTTACACGCAACGACGCACAAACTATATAGTTTGATCACAAATCTGACGACGTTTCACGATTCGTTCACGAAATACTAGCGTGTGACACGGTACCATTAGTGTTTTCCAGCAGAGGGAAGAGTTTTTGCATCTGTCATTTAATCTCACCTGCGTGAAAATACCATCTTGCTAATACTTTATAAATTCATGAAGATTCATGAAAAGTAGTGCAATATTACAGGAGTAAGTAGTTTTTCGGTAGTATTAGAAAAGGAAAATCCAGCAAGGAGGTTCCGGTTATTTTCTTCGTTTATTCTTAAATAATGAATATATTACATTCAAAAGAAATAGGCGTACAAGTGTACAAAAAGGCCAAGCGTTTTGACGCACTATAGGTCTTATCAGGGCTCAGTATTGATAATAAGGATGTAATACTATTGTAACACCCGGGGGTCTGCGCTGCGGCTCCAGCTGCCCTCATGCTGTTGAATAGCGCCGCTCATCTTCCTCCACTTCCGGGGCTACTGCTTGAGGAACGCATGAAACTCAATCTACGATCAGTGATTGCTGGAGAACTGCAGGGATATCATGCTCCTTCCCCCCAGCCCAATCACCAAGCCTCTGCAGGTGTCCTTGCCACATCAGGGTACCCTGCTGTTATATAAGCCTCCTGTTTCCTGTCCAGTCTTTGCAGGGCAGTTCTTACCTTGTGAAGTTGCTATTCATGGTCTGGTCAGGTTGTTCCTTGATTTGCATTGATATCTGATACCTGGTTTGTTACTTTCAGCAGATACTCTTCCCTGCAGGACTCTCCGTTGCGACTACACGGTCGTTCTTGGCCTGCTCCCGGACCCTCTTCTCTGCTGAAGTGCTGCTTCAGTCCTGCTCGGCTTTCCTGGGGTTCTTCGTGCGCTGTTGCTTTTTACCACGTCCGCCTGGGGTCGGTTTAACACTCGTTGCCCGACTTCATTGGTCCCCCGAGGTTGGGGGGTTACGGCGGTAACTGTATTAGGGGTTAGAGCGCTTTCTGGGCCTCCTTCGGTGGTGTTCCGGTGTGCGGACACTTGTGGTCTCCCACTGGGGCGCGTGGGTTCTTGTTTTGTTGTCCTGTACACAATAAACCTTTTGACTTACTGTTCTAGTCCGCCTCTCTATCAACCAGGTAACCGGCATCCGCAACTACGACGGGTCCAGTGGGTTCCACGAAGGGTCCGTCAGTAGGACGTTGCCAACCATTATACACTCCCCGTGCTTAACACAGGTGTTTAAGAATCTGCCCCCTTAGTATAGTAAACAAATTACAAATTAAACAATAACAATGAAATCCAATCTGAATAAAATATTGATGATATATCTGCTTGAATCACTTCTGCAACAGTTAATATTGAGAATAACATCATACTATTATATAATTGCCGTAGGACTTCGTCGCGAGCGGCGCTGCTTCCGGTGGCTTTGGTTAGCGCGAGCGAGCTGCTTCTTCCGGACTTATCCCCTGTGGCGCCGTAGCCGCGCCACGGGCGACTCCCGATGCAATGCCAGCAAAGCGGGCTTTGCGTAGTCTGTTGCAGCCTCGCGAAGCAATGCCCGCGAAAGCGGGCAATTGGAGTCGCTGACACCCACCAACCAAGCCAAGAAGCCCATATACTGTAGTGGTAACCGCTATAGTATACTACAGTCCCACTGCCTTAAGGCCATGGGACTGTACGTATACCATCGCGCTGTTACACTAAGACCCCTGTCGCTCTAAGCCACTACGTGCTGTACAATACACTAACCAAGCCCACAACACCCATACTACTGTACTGATTACACCCACTATACTATACTACATTCCCAATGCCCATAAGCGGCCATGGGGACTGTAGTATACACATCGCGTGTTACACTCCAGCCCTCTGACGCTCTATAGCGTCTACGCGCTGTACCACTACAGCCCCCTGCCCCAGCACCCCTACCCCCTACCGCCCTAACCCACTACCCGCCGCCCCGCCACTACCCCGCGACCGAAGCCCCTACACCCCTGCCGCCCTAACCCACTACCCCGCCAGACCCCGCCCCCTTACCCCTGCCGCCCCTAACCCCTAAGCCACTACCCCCCGACGCCGAAGCCACTCCTACCCCCTGCCGCATACACCGCAAGACACCCACTACCTCTGCCGCACAAGCCACCTAACCCCCTGCCGCCCAGATAACCCCTAAGACCACTACCTCCGCGCCAGCGAAAAGCCCTACCCTGCGCACTACCGCCGCACCCCATACCCTCTGCCGCATAGCCCCTACCCCCTGCGCCCTAACCCCTAAGCCTCTTCCCCGCCGCCGACACAAGGCCCCCTACCCCCTGCAGCGTAAGCCACTAGCGCATCCGCACCTAACCCCTGCGCCGCAATAGCCACCTAACCCGCACCTGAATCCCCCTACCCCGCACCTAAACCCCCTGCCGCCTAAGCCCCTACCCCCCTAGAGCGCACTAACCCCCTACCCCTGCCGCCGTAAGCCACACCTTCCCCGCCTCCGCAAATAAACCCTGCCGCCGCAAGCCCCTAAACTAAGCCGCACACTAATCACTAACCTACCCCATAAGCCGCACCTAAATCCCCTGCCCGCCCAAAAGCCCCCTCAACCCCGACAGCAAGCCCGAAACCCCCCTACCCCCGTTAAGCCACTACCCAGCATCCGCACCTAAAACCCCTCTGCCGCGCAAGCCCCTAACCCTAAGCTGCACCTAATCCCCTACCCCCTAAACCGCACCTAAACCCTGCCGCCCCTAAGCCCGCTACCCCCTAAGCCGCACCTAACTCCCCTACCCCCTGGCCGCCCTAAGCCACTTAAGCCGCATGCACTAAAACTTCCTGCACACCCTGCCGCCCAAGCCCTACCCCTTAAGCCGCCCTAATCCACTACTCTACCCCTAAACCGCACCTAAACCCCTTGCCGCCCTAAGCCCTACCCCCTAAGCCGCACCTAACCCCCTACCCCGTAAGCACACTACCCCGCATCCGCCACCTAACCCCCTTGCGCAGCAAGCCCCTAACCCCTAAGCTGCACTAATCCCCTACCCCTTCCCCAAGACTCACCTTAAACCCTGCTCCCTAGCCCCTACCCCTAAGCCCTACCCTCTAAGCCCCGACGCTTCCCTAACACTATGCAATACCACCGAAGCCCCCGCCGTTCCCCTAACCTAACGTCCCCGTCGATCACTTACATGCCTTCAAGTCATCTGATCGTCGTCCGATCCTAAACTCCTCAGTCCTGGCCAGGCGTCCTCTTCCATCTCGGTCCCGGGGGTTTTCTCTCTTCTTTCCGTCCATCTCCGCCTCTTCGTCCGTCCCCTGGGATCTTCTGTCTTCTTTCCGCCAACTTCCAGTCCTGACAGTCCTCCTTTCACTAACATTAAGTATACAATGGACGAATAATAGTAATGTTTGAGCGAAGTTAAGTAATTAGATTAATTTACCATTAGAGACATCTGTCCAAAGCTTTTTTAACTTTGGAACAACTCCCTCTCTTCTTTTTAAGGGTACCATTTCACACGCTGAGGATATAGTAGTGAACGATATCGTTAGGTATGTCACATGGACGCGATCCTTATAACATTGTTAGTGCGTTGTCACACGCAAGGGATATCATTAACGATCTTAAATTTGGCAACGCGCCAGCTTACTGGGAGGTAAGAACGCATTGAACGATATTAAAAGTGGTAGGTATATAGGAGATTATGAAACAACCATTATTCAAAAAGGTGTCACACTCGATCGCATGTTGCTGCTTCCCAGAATGTTAATTGACAAGAAACGATAGTATTTGTGGTCTGGATCTAAAATTTTTGATGTACAATACAACAATTTATCCTCTTCAACATCGTTCGCTTTACATTGCAACGACGCACAACGGATATCGTTTGATTGAATCACAAATCTGTGACGTTTCATCGATATATATAATTGCCGTAGCGACTTCCGTCGGAGCGGCGCCTTCCGGTGGCTTGGTTAGCGCGAGCGAGCTGCTTCTCCTGGACTCTCCCCGTGGCCGCGTAGCGGCCACGGCGACTCCCCGAAGCAATGCCCGCAAAGCGGGCATTGCGAGTCGTTGCAGCCTCGCGAAGCAATGCCCAGCGAAGCGGCATTGCGAGTCGCTGACACCCACCAACCAAGCCACAGAAGCCCATACTACTGTAGTGTACACCGCTATAGCTATACTACAGTCCCATGCCCATAAGCGCCATGGACTGTAGTATACCATCGCGCTGTACACTACAACCCCTGCCGCTCTAAGCCACTACGCGCTGTACACTACACTAACCAAGCCACACAACCCCATACTACTGTACTGTACACCGCTATACTAATACTACAGTCCCATGCCCATAAGCGCCATGGGACTGTAGTATACCATCGCGCTGTACACTACAGCCCTCTGACGCTCTAAGCCACTACGCGCTGTACACTACAGCCCCCTGCCCCCGACCCCTACCCCCTATCACCGCCCTAAACCCACTACCCCCGCCGCAGCCACTACCGCGCCGCCGAAGCCCCTACCCCCTGCCGCCCTAACCCACTACCCCGCCGCAAGCCCTACCCCCCTGCCGCCCTAACCCCTAAGCCACACCCCCGCCCGAACCCTACCCCCTGCCACCCCCCGCCGCACCCACTACCCTCTGGGCCCCAAGCCACTACCCCCTGCCCCCTAACCCTAAGCCACTACCCCCGCCAGCCGAAGCCCCTACCACCTGCCGCACTATACCCCGCCGCACCCACTACCCTCTGCCGCAAGCCCCTACCCCCTGCCGCCCTAACCCCTAGCCACTACCACCCACCGCCGCCGAAGCCCCTACCCCTGCCCGCCCGTAAGCCACTAGCCCGCATCCCGCAACCTAACCCCTGCCTGCCGCAAGCCCTCCCCTAAGACCCGCACCTAATCCCCACCCTACCCCCTAAACCGCACCTAAACCCCTCCGCCCTGAGCCCCTACCCCCTAGCCGCACCTACACCCCGCCGCCCTAAACTACCCCTCCGCACCTACCCCTGCCGCCTAAGCCCTACCCCTAAGCCGCACTAATCCCCTACCTCTACCCCGCAACCGCACCTAAACCCCTGCCGCCCTAACCCCTAACCCCTAAGCCCACCTAACCCCCCTACCACCCGTTAGCCACTACCCCGCATCCGCACCTAAACCCATGCCGCCCTAAGCCCCTACCACCCCAAGCCGCACCTAACCCCCTACCGCCGTAAGCCACTACCCCCATCCGCACCTAAACCCTGCCGCCGCAAGCCCTAACCCCTTAAGCCTGCACCTAATCCCCTACCCTACCCCCTAAACCGCACCTAAACCCCTGCCGCCCTAGTCCCCTACCCCCTAAGCCGCACCTAACCCCTACCCCTGCCGCCCTAAGCCACTACGCCGCATCCGCACCTAAACCCCTGCCGCCGCAAGCCCCTACCCCTTAAGCCGCACCTAATCCCCTACCTCTACCCCCTAAACCGCACCTAAACCCCTGCCGCCCTAAGCCCCTACCCCCTAACCGCACCTAACCCCCTACCCCCGTAAGCCACTACCCGCATCCGCACCTAAACCCCTGCCGCCGCAAGCCCCTAACCCTAAGCTGCACCTAATCCCCTACCCCTACCCCCTAAGCCGCACCTAAACCCCTGCCGCCCTAAGCCCCTACCCCCTAAGCCCCTACCCTCTAAGCCCCGACGCTTTCCCTAACACCTAAGGCCCTACACCCGAAGCCCCCCCGTCCCTAACCTAACGTCCCCGTCGATCACTTACATGCCTTCAAGTCATCTGATCGTCCGTCCGATCCTCAACTCCTCCGTCCGGCCAGGCGTCCTCTTCCTCCGGTCCCGGGGTCTTCTCTCTTCTTTCCGCCATCTCCGCCTCTTCGTCCGTCCCCGGGGATCTTCTGTCTTCTTTCCGCCAACTTCCAGCTCCGACGTCCTCTTCAACTAACATTAAGATACAATGGACGATCAATCCGCCATTGTATCTCAATGAAATGTGAAGGGCTCTTCTGATTGGTCGCTGTCTACTGCCCTCAGCCAATCAGAAGAGCCCCTCATTCAGTTCTCATTCAGGTCCGTCTTTTTCCCATTGACATACATTAGCGGTGTGTCGGCGATTTTATGGCCGGCCACCTGGTTCTATTTGTCGGCCCTAAAATCGCGGACACACCGCTAATGCATGTCTATGGGCAAGTCAGCTCGAATTCTGATTGGTCGGCGTTCAATCCGAAATCGGGCTGACTGCCCATAGAATGCATTAGCGGTGTGTCCGCGATTTTAGGGCCGACAAATAGAACCAGGTGGTCGGCCATAAAATCGCCGACACACCGCTAATGCATTTCAATGGGAAAAAGAAAGGCGGACCTGAATGAGAACTGCGTCTCAGCCTAAATAATAAATTAAATAATAAAAAAAAAATTAAAAAAGAATTAAAAAATAATAAAAAAATAAATTAAAAATAATAAAAATTCAATAAAAATAATAATAAAAAAATAAAATATATGCTAATAAGATCAGCCCTTTGCGGACCTGAATGAGAACTGCCTCTCAGCCTAAATAATAAATTAAATAATAAAAAAATAATTAAAAAAAGAATTAAAAAATAATAAAAAAATTAATTAAAAATAATAAAAAATTCAATAAAAATAATAATAAAAAAAATAAAATATATGCTAATAAGATCAGCCCTTTGCGGACCTGAATGAGAACTGCCTCTCAGCCTAAATAATAAATTAAATAATAAAAAAAATAATTAAAAAAGAATTAAAAAATAATAAAAAAATTAATTAAAAATAATAAAAAATCAATAAAAATAATAATAAAAAAATAAAATATATGCTAATAAGATCAGCCCTTTGCGGACCTGAATGAGAACTGCCTCTCAGCCTAAATAATAAATTAAATAATAAAAAAAATAATTAAAAAAGAATTAAAAATAATAAAAAAATAATTAAAAATAATAAAAAATTCAATAAAAATAATAATAAAAAAATAAAATATATGCTAATAAGATCAGCCCTTTGCGGACCTGAATGAGAACTGCCTCTCAGCCTAAATAATAAATTAAATAATAAAAAAAATAATTAAAAAAGAATTAAAAAATAATAAAAAAATAAATTAAAAATAATAAAAAATTCAATAAAAATAATAATAAAAAAAAAAATATATGCTAATAAGATCAGCCCTTTGCGGACCTGAATGAGAACTGCCTCTCAGCCTAAATAATAAATTAAATAATGAAAAAAAAAATTAAAAAAGAATTAAAAAATAATAAAAAAATAAATTAAAAATAATAAAAAATTCAATAAAAATAATAATTAAAAAATAAAATATATGCTAATAAGATCAGCCCTTTAGCGGACCTGAATGAGAACTGCCTCTCAGCCTAAATAATAAATTTAATAATAAAAAAAATAATTAAAAAATCATTAAAAAATAATAAAAAAATAAATTAAAAATAATAAATAAATTCAATAAAAATATAATAATAAAAAAAAATATATGCTAATCAATCAGCCCTTTAGCGCACCTGAATGACAACTGCCTCTCAGCCTAAATAATAAATTTAATAATAAAAAAATAATTAAAAAATAATTAAAAAATTATAAATAAATAAAACATAATTAAAAAATAAAATAACAAATAATAAATAATAATTTAAATAAAAAATGCTAATAAATATATTACTGCTAATAATAATGCTATTAATGCTATAATAATTATGTTATTAATGCTATTATAATGCTAATAATGCTATTATTAATCTATTAATGCTAATAATAATGCTATAATGCTATTAATAATGTTATTAATGCTATTATTAATGCTAATAATGCTATTATTAATGCTATTAATGTCAATATTACCTATTAATGGCTATTATTAATGCTAATTAATGCGAATAATAATGCTATTAATGCTATTAATTCTAATATAATGCTATTAATGCTATTAATAATGTTATTAATGCTATTATTATATGCTAATAATGCTATTATTAATTCTATTAATGCTAATAATAATGCTATTAATGCTATTAATAATGTTATTAATGCTATTATTAATGCTAATAATGCTATTATTAATGCTATTAACTGTCAATATTTAATCCTATTAATGTATTATTAATGCTATTAATGCTAATAATAATGCTAATTAATGCTATTAATGCTATAATAATGCTATTAATGCTATTATTAATGCTAATAATGCTATTATTAATGCTATTTATGCTAATAATAATGCTATTAATGCTATTAATAATGCTATTAATGCTATTAATAATGCTATTAATCCTATTATTTATGCTATTAATGCTATTAATGCTAATATTTATCCTATTAATGGTATTATTAATGCTATTAATGCTAATAATAATGCTATTAATGCTATTAATTATGCTATTAATGCTAATATTTATCCTATTAATGCTATTAATGCTATTAATAATGCTATTAATTCTAATATTTATCCTATTAATGCTATTAATGCTAATAATAATGCTATTAATGCTATTAATAATGTTATTAATGCTATTATTAATGCTAATAATGCTATTATTAATTCTATTAATGCTAATAATAATGCTATTAATGCTATTAATAATGTTATTAATGCTATTATTAATGCTAATAATCCTATTATTAATGCTATTTATGCTAATAATAATGCTATTAATGCTATTAATAATGTTATTAATGCTATTAATAATGCTAATAATGCTATTATTAATGCTATTAATGCTAATAATAATGCTATTAATGCTATTAATAATGTTATTAATGCTATTAATAATGCTAATAATGCTATTATTAATGCTATTAATGCTAATAATAATCCTATTAATGCTATTAATAATGCTATTCATGCTATTAATAATACTATTAATGCTATTAATGCTAATAATAATGCTATTAATGCTATTAATAATGTTATTAATGCTATTATTAATGCTAATAATGCTATTATTAATACTATTAATTTTAATAATAATGCTATTAATGCTATTAATAATGTTATTAATGCTATTATTAATGCTAATAATGCTATTATTAATTCTATTAATGCTAATAATAATGCTATTAATGCTATTAATAATGTTATTAATGCTATTATTAATGCTAATAATCCTATTATTAATGCTATTTATGCTAATAATAATGCTATTAATGCTATTAATAATGTTATTAATGCTATTAATAATGCTAATAATGCTATTATTAATGCTATTAATGCTAATAATAATGCTATTAATGCTATTAATAATGTTATTAATGCTATTAATAATGCTAATAATGCTATTATTAATGCTATTAATGCTAATAATAATCCTATTAATGCTATTAATAATGCTATTCATGCTATTAATAATACTATTAATGCTATTAATGCTAATAATAATGCTATTAATGCTATTAATAATGTTATTAATGCTATTATTAATGCTAATAATGCTATTATTAATACTATTAATTTTAATAATAATGCTATTAATGCTATTAATAATGTTATTAATGCTATTATTAATGCTAATAATGCTATTTATGCTAATAATAATGCTATTAATGCTATTAATAATGCTATTAATGCTCTTATTTATGCTATTAATGCTAATATTTATCCTATTAATGGTATTATTAATGCTATTAATGCTAATAATAATGCTATTAATGCTATTAATGCTAATAATAATGCTATTAATGCTATTAATAATGTTATTAATGCTATTATTAATGCTAATAATGCTATTATTAATCCTATTAATGCTAATAATAATGCAATTAATGCTATTAATAATGCTATTAATGCTATTAATAATGTTATTAATGCTATTATTAATACTAATAATGCTATTATTAATGCTATTAATGCTAATAATAATGCTATTAATGCTATTAATAATGCTATTAATGCTATTAATTATGCTATTAATGCTATTAATGCTAATATTTATCCTATTAATGCTATTAATGCTAATAATAATTCTATTAATGCTAATAATAATGCTATTAATGCTATTAATGCTATTAATTATGCTATTAATGCTATTAATGCTAATAATAATGCTATTAATTCTATTAATAATGCTATTAATGCTATTAATAATGTTATTAATGCTATTATTAATGCTAATAATGTTATTATTAATGCTATTAATGCTAATAATAATGCTATTAATGCTATTAATAATGTTATTAATGCTATTATTAATGCTAATAATGCTATTATTAATGCTATTAATGCTAATAATAATGCTATCAATGCTATTAATAATGTTATTAATGCTATTATTAATGCTAATAATGCTATTAATAATGCTATTAATGCTAATAATAATGCTATTAATGCTATTAATACTGTTATTAATGCTCATAATACTGCTAATAATGCTATTAATACTGCTATTACTGCTAATAATAATGCTATGGCTTATATTATTGCTATTGATGATGCGATTATTATTTAAAAATCTTTAAAAAAACAATAAACATATTTTAGATACCCGATGCATTTGCATCAGGCTAACAGCTATAACTACTATAATCAAATTAATGCACGTTCTAGAATCCCGATGCATTTGCATCGGGCTCACAGCTAGTGTCTAATATTTAGACCTGATGGGATTCTAGTACCTAAACTGAAGATCCAAAAACTCTCTTTTTGTAGTAGCTTACATCTCTGGTCTCCTCCCCTGAAAGAGTTAACTATTCTGTCAATGCCACAGAAAGAGAATGTGGTCGTATTGCCTCCATGCACTGAAGCAAAGTGTCGGGATGCAGATGATATATTAACCGCATTGGTATTTGCAGCGTAGGATAAGTGTCTGCAGATCTGGCGCTTTAATTCTCCAGATGTGCATCCTACATATTGTAACTTACATTCCGTACACTCAATCAGGTATATCACATCAGTACTGCAACAATTTAGGAAAGTATTGATATTGTATATTTTCCCATTGTTGAGGGATCTAAAAGTGCGGCTTTTTTGTACATAATTACACGTAGTGCATCTTGTGTGTCAGCACCTATAAAAACCCTGCAATGATAACCATGTATTTGTTTCCTTTCTAGTTGCAGTAGTGAAAAAGCTAGGAGATAGGATATTGCCTAGGGTAGGCGCTTTCCTGGCGCTGAATCAGACTGGAGATTCAGCCACAATCTCTGCTAGTTTTGGATCCTTATTCAGAATAGGAAGATATTTCCTAATGATTCCAGTCACTTTGTTGTAAGAGAGGCTATACATAGTGCTAAAAGTAATTGGAGCTGAAAAACCTCTTTGTTGTTTGGGTTTATTTTGAAAGATCAATGAATGTCTATCTATATTCCTAGTGATGTTGTCTGCTCTTTTTAAAGCGCTATATGTATATCCTCGGTGTCTCAATCTGTTTATTACTTTAGCTGATTCCCTCTCATAAATTTCCACAGTAGAGCAATTTCGTTTGGTCCTTATAAGTTCACCCACTGGTATGTTTTTTGTCAAGTGTTTAGGGTGACATGAAGTTGCTCTCAGGATTGAATTGCAGGCGGTAAGCGTTCTATAGGGTTTGATGTTAACCCTTTCTTTTTCTTGATCCCTATTAAGGTGATATCTAAAAAGTCTATACTTGCAGATCTGCATGTGTGTGTAAACCGAAGGTTATATTAATTTAGATTTAGATAATTAATGAAATCCTGTATTTCATGGGGACAACTACCCCCCCATACCTGCAGGGTATCGTCGATGTATCTAGCATACCACACTATGCTGGCATGGAAGGGGTTGTTGATGTTAAACATAAATTCCTCCTCACAGATGCCCATAATTAAATTTGCTAATGTGGGGGAGAATTTTGCTCCCATGCTCACACCACGTTTCTGCAAGTAGAATTTTTATCAAAGGAAAAAAAGTTATGTTTCAACAAATACTCTACCGCCATGACAATGAAATCCTGAGTATTTTGTGTATAATTACTGTGTTTCTCCAAACTTGATGTTAAGCATTGCAAAGCTACTTCATGTGGAATATAGGGATGAAGCCCATTTACATCACAAGATAACCATGTGTAGCCAGGTTTCCATTTCAACTCTGGAAAAACTAGCTATGACAGATGTTGTGTCTCTAATGAAGCCTGGCAGACGTCTGACTAGAGGCTGAAGTTGCTGGTCAACCCATGCACATAGTCCCTCTCCCAGGGACCCAATGCTGGCAATAATGGGGCGACATGGAGGGGGAAAAGTATTTTTATGTACCTTGGGGAGAGAATGGTATATAGGTATAACCGGACAATTCACCAGAAGAAATTCAGCAGTTTTTTTGTCCAGCACATTCATGCTGAGACCTTCATCAAGAAGTTTAGAAAGGTCTTTTTTATATTTTCTGGTAGGATTGCCCGGTAACCGGATATATACATTGATGTCTGACAGATCATTCATGACAATGTTGTTTTATAAACCTGAATTTAAAAGCACCACTGCACCTCCCTTGTCTGACATTCTAATGGTAAGATCTTCATTATCTATCAGACTTTTTAAAGCGATACGTTCTTCAATTGTTAGATTGTCATGACAACGGTTAGGATTTAAATTCAGGAGAACTAGTTCCTTTTCTACCAAGTCCTGGAAGACATCCAATATATCTGGTCGGGACTTTATTGCATAAAATCCAGTGTTACTTAGATGAATATTAATACTGTCAGTTGTTATAAAATCAGTGGTCAAATCCTTGAGTGCTGCTAGTGTGTTTAATTCGGTAAATTCTGGTATACCGTATATACTCGTGTATAAGCCGAGTTTTTCAGCCCAAAAATTGGGCTGAAAAGTCCCCCCTCAGCTTATACACGGGTCATACGGTGTGTGGGGGGGGCTGTGACCGGGAGCTGGAGGAGGCAGGAGGGGCCGCGGTGACCGCAGGCGGTCACGTGGGGCCGCCTCATTAGTGCAATGAATATGCACGGCATCCCCCGTCCATCAACGGCGGGGGGATGCCGTGCATATTGCAATACACAGCCCCCCTCCTTAATATGGGTCCCCCAGTATTAATAAACAGCCCCCCCCTCCTTATCATGTGCCCCCAGGCTGCGGCAGCTGTCAAAATAACAAACACTTTATACATCACCTTCCGGCGCAGCTTCTCCGCTCCTCCGGTCCTCCGCTCCTCCGCTCGCCGGCTTCTTCTTTCTTCTTGTGCCGGTGTCATGTGACCGGGCGCAGGAGATGACGTCATTTCCTGCGCGCGGTCACAGAAGTCGGCACAAGAAGAAGAAGAAGCCAGCGAGCGGAGGAGCGGAGGACCGGAGGAGCGGAGAAGCTGCGCCGGAAGGTGATGTATAAAGTGTTTGTTATTTTGACAGCTGCCGCAGCCTGGGGGCACATGATAAGGAGGGGGGGGGCTGTTTATTAATACTGGGGGACCCATATTAAGGAGGGGGGGGGGCTGTTTACTACCACTGGGGCTGTATATACCTCTGGGGCTGCTGGATACTACCACTGGGGCTGTATACTACCACTGGGGCTGCATATACCTCTGGGGTTGATGTATACTACCACTGGGGCTGTATACTACCACTGGGGCTGTATATACCTCTGGGGCTGATGTATACTACCACTGGGGCTGCTTGGGCTCCTGTATACTACCACTGGGGCTGCTGGGGCTCCTATATACTACCACTGGGGCTGCTATATACTACCACTGGAGCTGCTGTATACTACCACTGGGGCTGCTGGGGCTCCTATATACTACCACTGGGGCTGCTGTATACTACCACTGGGGCTGCTGGGGCTGCTATATACTACCACTGGGGCTGCTTGGGCTTCTGTATACTACCACTGGGGCTGCTGGGGCTCCTATATACTACCACTGGGGCTGCTGTATACTACCACTGGGGCTGCTGGGGCTCCTATATACTACCACTGGGGCTGCTGTATACTACCACTGGGGCTCCTGTATACTACCACTGGGGCTGCTGGGGCTCCTATATACTACCACTGGGGCTGCTGTATACTACCACTGGGGCTGCTGGGGATGCTATATACTACCACTGGGGCTGCTGTATACTACCACTGGGGCTGCTGGGGATGCTATATACTACCAATGGGTCTGCTGGGGATGCTATATACCACCACTGGGGCTGCTGGGGCTGCTGTATACTACCGCTGGGGCTGCTATATAATACCACTGGGGCTGCTGGGGATGCTATATACTACCACTGGGGCTGCTGTATACTACCACTGGGGCTGCTGGGGCTGCTATATACTACCACTGGGGCTGCTGGGGATGCTATATACTACCACTGGGGCTGCTGTATACTACCACTGGGGCTGCTGGGGATGCTATATACTACCACTGAGGCTGCTGTATACTACCACTGGGGCTGCTGGGGCTGCTATATACTACCACTGGGGCTGCTGGGGATGCTATATACTACCACTGGGGATGCTATATAGTACCACTGGGGCTGCTGGGGATGCTATATACTACCACTGGGGCTGCTGTATACTACCACTGGGGCTGCTGTATACTACCACTGGGGAGGCCTGTATACCACTGGGGGGGGCCTGTATACCACACTGCTGGGGGCTGTATACCTGTGCTGGGGTCCACCCTCGGCTTATACACGAGTCAATAGGTTTTTCCAGATTTTTGGGGCAAAAGTAGGGGGGTCGGCTTATACACGGGTCGGCTTATACACGAGTATATACGGTAATACATGGTTCAACATATGCATCATGATTTACAACACAATTAACAGTTGGAACATCATTAGCAAAAAAATGACATTTCAAGGTAAGGTTACGTGCAAATTTGTTCACATCAAGGATTGTTTGAAAAACATCAAATTAATTAGTAGGAGAAAATGCTAAAGCTTTGGACAATAGAGAAATTTGTGCCTCTGATAATATGTAGCTTGACAAATTCCAGATTGAGATCTTTAGAATCTGTTCCTCAAGTTGTACCGGGCGGTGTCTGTGTCTCCGTTTCCCCCTCCTCCTCCGTTTTTTTTGGTGGGGCATTTACGGGGGTTACCGTCAGTCCTGTACTCGTGGATGCACCGGCGGTACTCCCCGGGGTGGAAAAAAATGCAGAGGATAGAGAAGTATCAGGGTTGGCAAGACTTACAGTTCTCTTTTGTTGTCTCTTGCCTCCTGTTGTCTTAAGAATAGACGTTTGCGATGATGTTGATGCCAGGAATAAACCTGTCCGGTTCTATAATCGTTGGTCTCCCTTTGTAGTTTTTTCTTTTTTATATTCATTATGCCGTCCTCCATTTTGTCAAGGTTAGCTACCATTTTCTCATGCAGACCAACAAATTCAGGTGAAGCTTTGAAAGGTTCAAGGGTTGATTGCAACGTGTCTATTTCTTCTTTAACCCTTGCAGCTCAGATTCCTCATTTCTTATTATCAATTCCATGAGTTGTAAAGAACATGAAAAAAGCACATTGTCCCATTCAATTTGGAAATCCTTGGAATATGTAAATGTCACTGATTTGCGTATCCTTAATCCTCTAGGAATCATTTGTGTGGAAATATAAGATTTCAGTGATGTAGAGTCCCACCATAATTTCATTTCCTTAGCTAGTTTTGCTTCTAGCTGAAATATGATTTGTTGCAGATTATTGGGAACAGATACACCCGATGTACTGCCTTGATTCTCAAAGATGGATGCAATCTGTTCGATTGTGAAATACTTGAAGTTGCATCCATAACAGAAGCAGGTAATGTGGTCATAATCTCTGAGTGTATTCTCAGAATGGGAGCAGAGGCCAAAGTCTGTGATAGAAGAAAGGATATGGGGATGGGGAACAGCTCACCGTTGATCTGATTCTGCTTCCACCGGTTCCAGACTTGCACGGACAACGCCCTGGTTGTGGGCTGGTACAATATAGAAAAGGAAATCCAGCAAGGAGGTTCCAGTGTTTTCTTCTTTTATTTAAATGTTTTTAGGCTATGAAGCCATTATTCTTTCAAGACAACCATATTGATATCCTTCTCCCAATGAATCATGTAGTTTTTTTTCTTCTCAAATCAGTTATCTTTGTTAAAATACGGTAATTGTAAATATTTCTCGTATTCCAGATAGATACCTTGTCAAAGTTACAAAAGAGGAGGCTAACTATTTATGGTAACGGAAGTTTATTATGAAGTAAAATCTAAATCTGTAATTTTATATTTCACTTTTATGTCCAGAAGGGGAATAAAGTCTTTGGCGTCATGAATATTGTTAATCACCTTTAGTCATAAACTACTCTATGAAGTAGGGATTGTTACTTTAGCCAATATTGCTAGAATGTTTAGTGGAAATTTTTTTATTTGTTCGAAATTTGGGGAGCTTATTTTCTGTTTAACCAAAGTTTTCCATGCCATAAAAGTGGATGTGGTTACATTAGAGATGGGGAGTGGCAGGTGAGTGTTCAGAATGTGTGGAGTCAAATAAAAGAATGGAGTGAGGAGTGATTAGTATATGACAACTCAAGATCAGGTGCCGGTGTGCGTTCCACTATGGAATACATATAGCAGGAAGTGCCGCCTACTGTGGAGTAGGCGCCACCAGCCTGCTATATGCATTCAACAGTGGAATGCAGGTGATGAAGGAAATTTATGGTCAGGGATGGCGGTGGATGGATAGGCCACCCCTAGGATGCAGGGGGGGTCCCTGACATATGGGCCCCATAGTGGCTGTATGCTCTGCCTCCCAGTGATATGGATGTGCATCCTTGGGGATGCACATCCATGTGACACAGGTGTTGGGGTTGGTGGGTGCGGGCCCCTGTACCTCTGGACCCTATTGCAGTCACGACCCTGTAGCCCTATTGTTATGCCCATGCTTGTATCATTTTACCAGGGAATTTGCCAAAATGTGAGACTTTATTAAAAACTTAGTTTAAAAAAAAAATAGTTTTATACACAAAATAGACATAAGTGTACATGCCTAGTAAGTGATTTCCACCGAAGAAAAATCTGGGCTTTGTAGTCCGCGCTGATCTCAAGAAACTTCCAGTCCAATAAAGGGTTAATCAGGCTCTGGTTTATTTGCCTACGCGTTTCGTGGCTTTAAAAATGCCACTTCATCAGGGCTGAATAGCATGTAGATTCCATCTGTTCACCTTTTCTGCATCGCACAAAGACACGGTGGTTGTAACCAAAGATTTCAAATTTAGACTCATCAGACCAAAGCACAGATTTCCCCTGGTCTAATGTCCATTCCTTGTGTTCTTTAGCCCAAACAGGTCTCTTCTGCTTGTTGCCTGTCATTAGCAGTGGTTTCCTAGCAACTATTTTACCATGAAGACCTGCTGCACAAAGTCTCCTCTTGTTGTAGAGATGTGTCTGCTGCTAGAACTCTGTGTGGTATTGACCTGGTCTCTAATCTGAGCTGCTGTTAACCTGCGATTTCTGAGGCTGGTGACTTGGATGAACTTATGCTCCGCAGCATAGGTGACTCTTGGTCTTCCTTTCCTGGGGCGGTCCTCATGTGAGCCAGTTTCTTTGTAGTGCTTGATGGTTTTTGCAACTGCACTTGGGGACACTTTCAAAGTTTTCCCAATTTTTCGGACTGACTGACCTTCATTTCTTAAAGTAATGATGGACACTCATTTTTCTTAACTTAGTTGCTTTTTTATTGCCATAATACAAATTCTAACAGTCTATTCAGTAGGACTATCAGCTGTGTATCCACCAGACTTCTGCACAACACAACTGATGGTCCCAACCCCATTTATAAGGCAAGAAATCCCACTTATTAAACCTGATAGGGCACAACTGTGAAGTGAAAACCATTTTCAGTGACTACCTCTTGAAGCTCATCAAGACAATGCCAAGAGTGTGCAAAGCAGTAATCACAGCAAAAGGTGACTACTTTGAAGAACCTAGAATATAAGACATATTTTCAGTTGTTTCACACTTTTTTGTTAAGTATATAATTCCACATGTGTTAATTCATAGTTTTGATGCCTTCAGTGTGAATCTACAATTTTCATAGTCATGAAAATAAAGAAAACTCTTTGAATGAGAAGGTGTGTCCAAAGTTTTGGTCTGTACTGTAAGAGCATACCTCACAACTTAGAAGCCCTGCAATTTTTTTCCAATTGAAGCCCCTAGATTCCCCTTTCATTACACCCATGAAGTGTAATGCCTAATGTACCCCCTTCAACTACTTTGCAATGAACTGTCATCGATGTCAATAAAGTTGTACGTGTGATGATGGGTGGGGGAAGCGGTATCGGGTGCCTCTAACTCATGGGCCCCATAGCGACTGTGCGGTCTGCTGCCATTGGCAGTATGACACTGGTTCTCATTTAACCCATAAGATGTGACACTATTTAATCTAAAGATCCATTTTCTTTCTACCTGGATCAGAATGTTACCCAGGTTCCTCCTCTTTGACCATGAAAACCATGTTGATACGTCTCCACTGTTTTGCCTTTTTCAATGTCTCTGACGTGTGCGCTTGTTCTTATTCTCAGTTCTCTAGTTGTTAGTCTGATATAGATTTTATGACCTGGGCATTCTGCTAAGTAAATAACGCCTTTTGAGGCACAAGTAAGGTGATGAATGATGTCTTATATTCTGGTGTGGTTAGAGTTGTAAAAAGGTAAAGGAAACTACAATCTGTGTTGTCCGGTCACTTTCCGCGCCGTCAGTCCTGCATACTGTTGTGGGCGGAACCCGAGAAAGAGTGCAAAGGGAAACCCTGCCCCGCACACTGATGTCAGCCGGCAGGAAGCAGGAGGCCCCGACCCGGAAGCCCTGCATGCTCAATTCATCCCTGCTGTGGAGCAGCAGACTAATAAACAAACAGAAATGCTGAACCTGGCTAACGTTCACTAGGAGGGAGGAAGATGCCTATCCTAGACGAGGATTCCGCGGCAGGTGCCGCCACAGCCCCCATGATGCCATTATCGATGCCGTGTGTCCCAGAGGCGACCTGGCTGCCTCAGTACTTGGGGGAGTTGCACACCTTGAGCGACTTTAAGAAGAGACTGCATAGTTTACTCAAAGTGTACCCCCTGACTGAAAGCCAAAAAGTTAGCATTCTTATCAGCCAGTTAACCGTTGCGGCCCAGAGGGAAGTGAAGTCCTGCCGGACACTGACGAAAAAACTGTGAGGTAAATCCTGGCCAGGCTGAAGGCCACCTTTGACACCTGCGGGGCACTTTGCAAGAAGCTGTCTTTTAAATGGGCAACCCCTGGGGCAGAGGGCCAACCCCCAGGAATAATGCGACCTGGCTCATGTATTAGGCGGGACAAGTACTTTGGGGGATGGCCGATCCTCCCAGTCATGATTGATGGCATTCCGATGAACGCTTTACTAGACACCGGCTTCCAGTTGACGATGATGCCATATATCCTTTACAAACGGTACTGGGCTGACTCTGATATTACTCGTGGCCTAGATGATGACTTAACAATAATCACCAGTAATGGTCAGCCATTACCACAAGTGGGATATAAGGAGATAACCATTAAGGTTGGGCACGTCGAGCTAAAAGCTCAGGGTCTAATAATTGTATATATTGATCTTTAAGAATCTAATCTAATGATGACTCTAGGTGCCAATGTGATAGAGAATTGTCTTGGCGAAATTATTGTTCTACTACAACAGGTAGCTGAAACTGCCTGTTCCAGTGAGCTGTGAGTCCTGCAGAAGGAGATCACAGCCCTAATGCAGAGGACACTGGTAGAGTTGTCTGGTGGAGAAGATGTCAGTGTGAGGGTGAGTGATCCATTCCCCATTGCAATACCCCCAAGGAGTGAAATGTTAATTTGCTGTCGAGCAGTAATAGGCCTTAGCGGTCAAGATTACCAGGCCCTTGTAGACCCCGTGTACTCTGATAGTAGACCAACCATCCTGATGGCCAGGGGGTAATTCATGTCCGTAAGGGGATGGTCCCTATATGCATCTTGAATTGTGGGGACAAGTAGGTCAAACTACCCCGGTATGCTACCGTTGCTAAGCTGTACACTGTCAATAATAACGCAATAAAGGCAGTGGAACCCTTGATTCCGTCTGACCAGTGGGGGACAACGACTCCGAGGGGCAGCTGGAGAACTGGTGTCAGAAGCTACATGTAGGCACCGACTCCACCCATTCGCACCAAAAGCATGGAGTTCCTAGGAAGTCCAAGAGTATGAGTGGGTTTTTAGCAAACACCCTCTAGACTTTGGGCAGGTAAAAGGGGTCCATCATATCCCCACCGGAGACAATTCGCCAATTAAAGAGATGTACCAACCTGTACCCCCGGCTCACAAGCAATGTGCCGAAGGAATGTTATGGGAGATGAAGGAGGATGGGATGATCAGAGATAGTTGTAGCCCCTGGGCAGCTCCGTTAGTCCTCGTTAATATAAGACATGGTATAATGAGGATGGGTGTTGATTACAGGCAGATTAACCGCATTACGCATAAGGACGCATACCCATTACCCAGAATTGAGGAATCATTAGCTGCCCTAAGTTACGCTAACTATTTCTCCACTTCAGATCTCACTAGTGGGTATTGGCAGGTTCCCATGGCAGAGGCGGACAAGGAAAAGACCACTTTTACGACACCAATGGGCTTCTGCGAGTTCAACTGCATGCCATTCATGCTCTGCAACGCACCGGCAACGTACCAGCAGTTTAACGGAGTGCTGCTTAGGACATAAAAACTTCAAAACCGTTCTGTTGTACCTAGACGACGAAGACCATCTGAAGCACCTGGCCAAGGTGTTTGAGGCCTTATCCAGTTTTGGCTTGAAAGTAAAGCCATCCAAGTGCCACCTGTTGAAGCCCAAGGTGCATTGCCTAGGTCACGTGGAAATTGGTGACTTTGTGGCACCAGACCCAGACAAAGTCACCAAGATCAAGGACTGGCCAAGACCCACTACTATCAAGGAAGTGTGGCAGTTCCTCGGGCTGATAGGCTTCTACTGGAGGTTCATTAAGGGCTTCACCAAAATGGCAGCACCCATGCAGGACCTCTTATTGGGCGAATCCAAAAAGCCAAGAACTCGAGTCCTCCATTTGAATGGAATAAAAGAGGAGAAGAATCCTTCATCTAGATGATGATGGTTCTTGCCTGAGATGAGGTTGTGGCCTACACTGACTATGGCCAACCCTTTATACTTTACACAGATGCCAGCAATGTAGAATTGGGAGCCGTGCTATCCCAGGTGCAAAAAGGAAGGGAGAGAGTGATTGCCTAAATAAGCTTTGTCCAGCGGAAAGGCATCCCAAAAACTACAGTTCCTTTAAAGGGAACCAACCACCCAAAATTCCCTATCTAACCTATAAATATCTGTCCCTGGAGCCTAAAATTATTATTCTAACCATCCTGACTGACTAAATCTACCTAACTAGATGCACAATTTAATCACTTTTTATACTTACCAAATCCTTGACTGATGGGCGTTCCTCCAGTGTCTTTGTCAGATAGGTGGGTCTCCTCGCTGCGCTTGCACCCGCCTCGCTGCTTTCCATCTCTTTTCAGGATTCAAATTACCGCCCATCGCGTCCTCGCAATGAGCGGGTCATGTGCTGCAGGCCTGCGTCACTTCTGCCCGCCGTCTCGCTGGGTCTATGACGCGCCCAGGCCGGCTTCAGCATGCCATCTGCGCATGCTCTGAAGCTGGCCTGGGTGTACCAGTGACGCGGCGGGCGGAAGTGACGCGGGGCCTGCAGCACGTGACCCGCTCATTGCGAGGACGCGATGGGCGGGTAATTTGATTCCTGGAAAGAAGATGGAAAGCAGCGAGGCGGGTGCAAGCGCAGCGAGGAGACCCGCCTACCTGACAAAGACACTGGAGGAACGCCCATCAGTCAAGGATTTGGTAAGTATAAAAAGTAATTTATTGTGCATCTAGTTAGGTAGATTTAGTCAGTCAGGGATGGTTAGAATAGTAATTTTAGGCTCCAGGGACAGATATTTATAGGTTAGATAGGGATTTTTAGGTGGTTGGTTCCCTTTAAGCTGGAGTTTCTCCTCATAGTCTGGGCTATCACAGAAAGATTCAAGCACTACCTGGCTTCGGCGTAGTTTACCAACTTCATGGATAATAATCCGCTGACTCACCTGAAAACTGCAAAATTAGGTGTGCTGGAAGAGGGATGGATAACCTGGCTGTCCATTTACGAATTTACTATCAAGTACTGAGCGGGGCATAAGAACTCTAAGCCGATGCACTGTCTAGGATGCCCAATTTACTAGATGGGGAAGAAGACTCGGAAGAGCTAGAAGAAATAGAGCTACATGCCTTTCACCGCCAAAGGCAGAGTAGTCCCACAGCGTGAGGGACACATGCTAAGACAGCAGCCAAAACATTTCAAGAACAATTTGTCAACCACACGGTTACCCTGAACACTTTGAAGTAGAAGTGTTTCAGGAGTTCCGTAACCTGTACGGCTGTAAGAAAATCAGGACGACGTTGTATCATCCCCAGACCAATGGGTTATGCAAGAAGATGAACCAGGTGGTAATAGACCTGTTGAAGACTCTGCCCCTTGAAGAGCATAGACTGTGGCCAGAGAAGTTGCCAGAGCTGATAGACTTATATAACCATATCTCGGTGAAATCTACCAACTGTACACCAGCTGACCTGATGAGGGAGAGACCTGGCAAGACCTGGCAAGTTACCCATTGACTTAGACATGGGAGTACTAACACCTGAGATGACATCATCAGATGCAGACTGGGATACAGAGCTGCAGCAACAATACCGCAAGGTGCAAGAATGCATGGACAGAAATCTGTCCCAGGCCAGACAGAGACAGGAAAGGAGCTTCAACCAACAAATTCCGGCTACTCCTTTAGCACCAGGAGAACAGAATCTTAAAAGAAAAAGGAGGATGCACAAACTAGACGATCAATGGGAGGCTGACCCATACACCATCTTGCCTTCGAACTTTGATAACTGCAAGGTGTGTCTCATCAGTAAAAATGGAGGAGAAACCTCAGCAGCCATCTCGAGAGACCACCTGAAGTTATGCCCTGACCAACTAAGAAACAAAGAGGAAGACCAAGACAGCCCCCAGCACACAGCAAAAGTAGAGGGAAAGATCCGTACCATTTTGGGAGAATTTCCTCAGTCCTGGACACAGTGAATCAAGCAATTGTTGTACCTGTCCTGATCTTTCCCCAGAACCTGAAGCAGCGGAGACTCTAGAACAACCCGAAGCCCCGTCGGCTCCGGAAACAGATGCAACACCCGCAGTGGATCAGGAGAATCTAACCCCCTGCTAGCGGTGAATGTGTCATGCCCATGGTGAGTCTAAGGAGTCACAGGAAGCTGCCTAGCCTACCCGGAAGACATAGTACAGTCACTAGTGGGTCCGCAACAGACACATTAGACCAGGCTAGGTCATCAGTAGAAACACCCGTGCTGCGAAGGTCCAATCGCAGTACCCAGGGTCAAGTCCCTATTTGATACCAAGACTAAAATGTAAATAAGTTAGAAACATAAATAATTGCAAACTCTAAGCATGAGTGCCTACAGAGACTTACTGTAAGAACTTTTAAGCAATCGTGAGTGTGTATAGTTATTGTTTATTTATGGAAAAATGGACCACAGGACTAGGTGTGCTAGATTAATTGTTGGCCTTGAAAATAAGCCGCCGGCGTGGCCGAAAATCAGGCCCATCTGCAGAGTGCCCTATAGCGACGCCAGGAACGATACACGAAATTGGGTTAAGATTAACAAATTGTACTTCTGAATGACATCATTTATTTTACCATATATTGTACTGGAAAACAGGAACAAAATTACAAGTGAGGATAAATAAATATAAAAAAAAGTGAAATTACACAATGATTTTGAGGGGTTTTCATTCATCATGTTCACTATATGATAAAACTGACATCTGTCGTTATGATGCCTTAGATCGGTACGAGTTTGTAGATGCCAAACAGGTATACTTTTACTTTTATTTAAATTGTGAAAAAAAATTCTTGTTTGTAAAAAAAAAAAAAAAAACTAAAACAATTGCGCTTTTGGCAACATTTTCTGTGACCTGTAGCTTTCTCATCTTTCAGGATCTGAAAGTGTGTGATGGCTTATTTTTAGTATCTTGATGTGATGTTTTTAATTAGACCATTTTTGGGCAGGTGCGATGTTCTGATTGCCTGGTATTGCGCAATATTTTTCTGCAATGATACGGCAACCAGAAAAAGTAGGGTGTTTTCACATCTGCGTTTTTGGAGGTTAGTATCGGGCACAATTCTGATGCCTCCTGATTAGGCCTTTGTCCCTATATTTAAAAAAAAACAAAATATATTGTTGCGCCATGCTGTGCATCTATCAAGCTGAGGTAATTGTTAAAAGAAGTTTTCACTCACCTTTACTAGTTGTGCTCCCTGCACAACTAGGTTTTGCGTTTATGGTGAGATTAATAGCAGAGGGCTCTTTATTCCAAAGATGAAGTTCCCTTCAGCTTGATCCTAATGGAGCTGCTGCGGCTCTCCCAACCCTTAAGAAGGGTAGATCCTATTGTATAGGTCTGGTTCTGTTCCTGAGCTGCTCTCAAACCACACTCCCCGAAGGGAGGAATTGAGCATGATATGAAATGAAATGGTATGATAGTATGAGCGCTGGGAACAGCCACAACATGTTTCGACATAACAGATGTCTTTCTTGAGAAAGACATCTGTTATGTCGAAACATGTTGTGGCGTGAGGACCTGTAACATCCACTGTTCATATTAAATTTGAAGGTAATAAACTATAGGATCCAGTGCTTCTAATCTGTTCCCAGCGCTCATACTATCATACCATTTAATTTCATATCGTGCATTTGTCCCTATATTTGACATGAGAAAGCATTGACATCAGGCGACATCAGAATTTTGCCTGAGGCAGATGAGTCTGATGTTTTCCCCGCACCCCTGACCGCAGAATGTTGTGGTTTGGGGCTGCTTGAAAAATCCTGATGTGTCCTGATGTGGCTCAATGCATCAAAACAACACAGTGCTGCCTTTGAGGCTGAATCCAGCCAATGATGAATGCAGCCAGGATGGATAAGGCGTTCACTCTGAGCAAGCCCTGAATAGTCTGAGCATGCTCAGAACAGCTCCAGGGTGTGTAGTGTCTCTCCTCTCCACCCCTCTCCATCCCTCCATCCCTTCTCCTACCCTCTCCTCCCCCTCCTCCCCTCTCCACCCCTCTGCACCCCTCTCCACCCCTCTTGTCCCCTCTCATCCCCTCTTGTCCCCTCTCTTCTGGGCTGACCAAATCCAGCAGTTAAAAAGACGCTGCAGAGGCAGCATTCAGTAGCGTCTGCACTCGGCCACCTGATGCAGATCATATGCATCTCAGCCTGATGCGGCTGAGATGTATATGTGAAACCAGCCTTAATTTTGGAAACAGGATGAAGTGCAGGTGATCTGCGCTGCTGGATGGAAAAACCAGGACCAAAGAAGTCTGGTGCAATGGTGTAACTATTCCGTCGGGAGAAAGTTACACCATTGCACCAGACTTCTTGGGTCCTAGTTTTTCCATCCAGCAGTTCGGATCACCGACACTTCGTCCTGTTTCCAGTTGTTTGCCACATTGCATGGAGTCGCCGATGGTTTTGGGGTTGACAGTGGTGGGCGGATCACTGATCTACCTGCATTTGATATGTACAGGGATTGATGCGTGCTTCACTTGTGAGCTCGCATCAAAGGGTGGGAGGCGACCCAAGGACATACCGTTAAGTCATGGATCGCGAAGTGGTTACATAGCCTTGTTGCGCAAGGTTTGGTCATCTGAGCAGATTATATTTATTCTAAGAAATTGTCCAAATTCTCCAATACCTCTGGATCATTGATGGCAGATGGGAGGAGTCTGTATACAGCAAGGTGTGTAGTTTGTAGCTCTATCCTTCTTATAAACACCTGTAGAAATATCACAATTAGGTTAAGTATGTATTGAAATATCCAGGAATTCCAAATCATTTCCAGACTTGTACATCAACCTAATGTTGACATTATGATTAAGTCTCACCATAATCTAGTCAAGTTGTGAAGTAGTCCCTTACCAAATGAACATCAATGTAGCGCATTCATGGTTGTATCATTTCTGTGCCTGGTATTGTATCACTGGTGAATATTTCTCTTTCCTAGGTTCCCAGAAATAACTTGGCATAAGATAGCACTCAAGACGCACCCATCGCGAGCGCAGCTCTGAGATGGCCGCCTGATCCGGGAGCTCCCGATCCCCAGGAGACATAAGCGGCTTCCCAGCATTCCGGACCGGTGCATTCAGCCCGAAATTCTCCCCAGTACCGCCTGGACCACTTCTGCTTCGATGGGCAAGGTTAGATCCCAGGCATCAGCCCTCCCAAAGCGGGTCTCTGACTATTTCCCGCCAGGCCGCCCTGATTCTGCTGCCCTGTCTAAAATGGCACCTCCTTCACCTAGAGCAGCCCGGGCTTCCCGCCGTGACCACCAGGCACAAGGAGCTGCACCAGAGGATCTCTCCCCTGACTCCCCATTCACCTACTCTCGCATGAAGGATTTGATGACTGACCTCCTGTCGGGCCTCCGTTCCTCCTTGCAAGATGACATGCGGGAGATGGTGGCGGATGTGCGGGGTGAGGTGTCGGAGCTTGGTGCCAAAACAGATCACTTGGAGGGCAAAATGACCGAACTCGTGCGTTCGCACAACGACTTGATTGATGAGCATGACCATCTTCAAAATATAGTACTTGTGATCCAAGCGAAGAACTATGACATGGAAGATTGCAGTCGTCTAAATAATGTTCGCCTGAGGGGCGTCCCTTCTGTATAGAGACCCAGTCCTATAAAAAAGCTGATAAATCATTTCGTCATTCAAACCTAAAGGACCGCACGCATCGGATTTGATGATCCAGCGGCATTCTTTTTGCAGCAGTAACTTGTGCAGGTCAGCACCTCGGCTAGATGGAATAACCTACTCAAGTCCCGCAAATGACAGGACATTAGCATTAGCAAATATATTTATATAATTTACACAATGTGATTTTCTCGATTTTGTTTTTGATATTCTATCTCTCACTGTTAAAATTAACCTACCCATAAAATTATAGACTATTCATGTCTTTCTCAGTGGGCAAACTTACAAAATCAGCAAGGGATCAAAGTGAAAAGCTGCAGCTCATCAGTATATAGGACAAGTGAGCGCAGTCTGCAGCATTGAGGCCTTCTAGGGGGCAGTGTAAAATACCGCATATACTCGTGTATAAGCCGACCCGTGTATAAGCCGACCCCCCTACTTTTGCCCCCAAAATCTGGGAAAACCTATTGACTCGTGTATAAGCCGAGGGTGGACCCCAGCACAGATATACAGCCCCCAGCAGTGTGGTATACAGGCCCCCCCAGTGGTATACAGGCCTCCCCAGTGGTAGTATACAGCAGCCCCAGCAGCCCCAGTGGTAGTATACAGCAGCCCCAGCAGCCCCACTGGTAGTATACAGGAGCCCCAGCAGCCCCAGTGGTAGTATACAGCAGCCCCAGTGGTAGTATACAGGAGCCCCAGCAGCCCCAGTGGTAGTATACAGGAGCCCCAGCAGCCCCAGTGGTAGTATACAGGAGCCCCAGCAGCCCCAGTGGTAGTATACAGGAGCCCCAGCAGCCCCAGTGGTAGTATACAGGAGCCCCAGCAGCCCCAGTGGTAGTATACAGGAGCCCCAGCAGCCCCAGTGGTAGTATACAGGAGCCCCAGCAGCCCCAGTGGTAGTATACAGGAGCCCCAGCACCCCCAGTGGTAGTATACAGGAGCCCCAGCAGCCCCAGTAGTAGTATACAGCAGCCCCAGTGGTAGTATACAGGAGCCCCAGCAGCCCCAGTGGTAGTATACAGGAGCCCCAGCAGCCCCAGTGGTAGTATACAGGAGCCCCAGCAGCCCCAGTGGTAGTATACAGGAGCCCCAGCAGCCCCAGTGGTAGTATACAGGAGCCCCAGCAGCCCCAGTGGTAGTATACAGGAGCCCCAGCAGCCCCAGTGGTAGTATACAGGAGCCCCAGCACCCCCAGTGGTAGTATACAGGAGCCCCAGCAGCCTCAGTAATCCAGGCCCCCCCCCCTCGCGCTCCGGAAACCTGTAAAGTAAAATCTTTATACTTATCACTGTCCCCGCGAGGAGGGGGGGGCCCTGGATTACTGAGGCTGCTGGGGCTCCTGTATACGCAAGCCGTCACTGACTCGCGTATAAGCCGAGGGGGGTACTTTTCAGCCCAATTTTTGGGCAGAAAAACTCGGCTTATACGCGAGTATATACGGTAAAGAAAAAATAAAGAGAAATTAAAAAAGAAGAAATAAACACAAAAGTTCATATCACCCCCTTTTGCCCCATTGAAAATAAAAATATTAAAAATAATTAAAAATAATATACACATATTTGGTACTGCCGTGTTCAGAAATGCCCGATCTATCAAAATATAAAATCAATTACGGTAATCAGATCGGTAAACAGCGTTACAGGAAAGTCCAAACACCAAATTTACATGTTTTTGGTTGTCACATTGTAGCAGAATGCAATAATGGGTGATAAAAACAGCGCATTTACCCAAAAATGGTATGATTAGAAACGTCAGGTCAAGAGGCAAAAAATAAGATGTCACACAGCCCCAGATCCTGAAAAATGAGAACACTATGGGTCACGGAAAATAGTACAAAAAGTGCAATTCTTTTTCTTTAAAAACTTCCCAATTTTTTTCACCACTTAGGCTGGGGTTCCACATAAGCTCTCAGTCCGTTTTTGGCTTCAGTTTTCTCTTTTTTTTTTTCTAAGTCCAAAAACTGACAGAAAACGGATTGGATGTAATAAACACCCTGTCCGTTTTTCTATGGAGCTCCAAACATTGCCCTGTCCGTTTTTGAGTCAAAAACGTTGCTAGCAACGTTTTTGGCATCAGTTAAAAAACGCATGCGTTTTTTTTAACATGGGGCCCTATGGGAAACGCATGCGCGAACGCATGCAAATGCGCACTTGCGTTTGCGCATGCGTTCGCGCATGCGTTTTTTTAATGAAAAGTCCAAAAACGTTCAGGAGTGCAGGAGGCTCAAAAAGCACCCAGAAAAAAACGGATTGGTGATGAAAATCACTTCCAAAAACGGATTTCTATGTGTGACCACAGCCTGACACGCCAGTTTTCACCATATAGTAAACATGGTGAATGAAAAAAAAAAAAACAAGTAATTGCACTATTTTTTCTATTTCACCGGACTTGGAATTTTGTTATTATTTTCTTGTACACTCTACGGTAAAATAAATGATTTTATCTGAAAGTACAACTCAACCCGGAGAAAACTATCCCTTATATATCTATTTTGACAGAAAATTTAAAAAGTTATGGCTCTTGGAAGAAGGGGAGGGAAAAATGGAAAAAGAAAATTGCCCCGGAGTATGATAAACTATTTTAATGAAAATACCTGTCTGCAATCATGTAGACAGGCGCTGATTCATGCTGTCCATGGTTTGGGCTTCATAAATAAAGGCCCCGTTATACGCTACAATATCACTAACGGTATTGTTGCAACGTCATCGGTTTTATGACATTGCAGCAACGTCGAAATTACATCATTGCGTGTGACACCTATCAACGATCAACGATAAGTTTGTTGATCATTGATTGTGGAAGAATGCCCAGGACCATTTTTTTATCATTGGTTCCCGCTGGGCAGCCAGCATCAGCGTGTGTGACAGCGGGAGATCAATGATCAACACCCTCCCAACACCGCACAGCACACGCTGGGAGCTGAAAACCAGGGTAAACATCGGGTAACTAAGGCTGGTTTCACACTGCAGTTTTTTTCCTGATCAGGTTCGATCAGGTTTGTGTGCCAAAACCAGGAGAGGAACCAGGAGAGGAAAACTGTAATTGAAAGATTGACACCTGTTCTGAGTTTTGGAGACACTCCTGGTTTTGACACACAAACCTGATCGAACCTGCTCAGGAAAAAAAAAACTGCAGTGTGAAACCAGCCTTAGCACAGCGCTGCACTTATTTTCCTAATGTTTACCCTGGATACCAGCGTTCTCGCTGGTTGCTGGTGAGTCTGCCTGTTTGACAGCTCACTAGCGATCAGCTAACGATGTCCCAGCGACCCCCATCGTTGATTGGATCGCTGGGACATCGTACTGTGCAACTAGGCCTTTAGGGGATAGGTTACCTTTCATTGATTTAAGGTACCGTTACATGATAAGATATCGTGAACGATATCGTTTAAACATCACGGGTGTGGAGTCGTTCAAACGACATCGTTAGTACATCGTTGCGTGTGACACCGAGATATGCGTACAATAAATAGTTGGATCATAGATTGCAGATTTGAGAACATGTTCTCAAATCAGACGATCCTCGATCAGCCAACCTGCTGCATCGTTCTGTGTGACTCCGCGATAATGATGTCGTTAATGACTTCTATTCACAGCAGTGAACAAGTATCGTTCGCTGGATTGTGTGAACGATAGCTGCTCGCTGGATCGTTGGTGCGTCGTGCACAATATCTACACGTGTGACATCTCAACAATGATGTCAAAATGATGTCCTAATCGACCGCTCGCCCATGAGATCGTTAGTGAGATTGTTTCAACATTGAAGCATGTAATGGTACCTTAAGGCTGGCTTCACACTGCGGGTTACATCCGATCCGAGGCTGTCCGTGTAAACCGGACAGCCCCGGACCGGATTTTGGCCCCATAGCAGCCTATGGGGCCGGATAGAAGCCAGATGGCAGCTCTCTGCCATCCGGTTTCTATCTGTCCGGGACAATCTGGGACAAATCAGTATTCTCCCACGTACACAAAAACGCTGCTCTAATTGGCAATTCCCGGATTGACCCGGATTGCCCCGGATTCGCCCGGATCCTCCCAGATCCGGGGCAGTCCAGCGCTCCCTAACAGGGGAGCCTATGGGGCCGGATTGCCCCGGTCCTAGCTCCCTGCCAGCCACGGTTCTGATTCATCAGTGGCGGCAGCTGTGTGCGGGTGCAACCGGACCGGAGGGCATATTAGCCCTCCGGTTCTGTGTGCAGATCCAGTCCGGGGCTGTCAGGTTCATCCTGACAGCCTCGGATCGGATCTGACCCGCAGTGTGAAGCCAGTTTTAGCCGTGTATCCCAATACATTTCCATGTAGTACGTGAATGACATTGCTTGTGTTATTGCAGATATGTGGCACCCCAGGGGTTAATGTGCAACAGTAACATCACACGGGTTCCCTCCCCACAACACACTAACCTACACTAGCACCTCTGGGCCAGGAGGGGGAGCTAAACCAGCTCCCTTATATACTCCAGGTCAAGAGGAAGTAGTTAGTTAAGTCTAGAGAAGAGCTCTAGAGAGAGTCCAGTTTCTGGGAGAACTGAGGGAGGCTGTAGTGTAAAGGAGCTGCGCCAGGCTTCTCTACAGCCCGCTCGTCGATTCCAGGCCTACTCAGGGTCTGAGGAAAGGAGAACTAAGGACAGAGAAACACATCTAGGAGCTTGAGTACCATCACCACTCGCCCCAGAGGAGCGCACAGAACGGACACCGGATCCAAGACTGTGACAGACACACACAGCACAGTAAATCCAGGAGTGGTGGCGTTTCTAAATCCACACTGTACCAGTGCAAAGCAACACGGCAGGGTCAGCAGTACACAGAAGACTCAAGTTGCCTAGCCAAGGGGTACCAGAAAGGAGAGAGAGAGACAGTGCCAACAGCTCAGCTAGAAGCAGCCGCAGGGCCACACACACACAGCGCAGCACGAGGAAACTGAGGACAGGGTGGGAGCAACCCGGCCCCAGTACAGGCTCCGTGGACAATCTGCTACAACATCTGCAGTAAAGCTTTGGAAAACTACAGAAACATGAGTGATAGTGATGGGCGAATCCTAAATTACTCGGAATCGCTTGACTCTAGCGAGTCCGAGCCCGGGACTCGCTACTCGTTGCGAGTCTAGCGAGTCCAATGTTAATGAATGGGGAAGCGAGTAATAGCGAGTAATGTGTGATTTAAAAATCGCAGATGTGTCTCGGAAAGCGCTCGCATTGCCGTGTCGGAAGCCCCACTCGCAACTGTATTTTGCTGCTGTCTCCGAGGCCAAACTCGCATGTGTTTGAGGCGAGGCAAGCGATTTTCTGCAGCAAACCCCATGCTTTTTGCAAACAGGAAATAAGCCGACTCGAGCTGCCTGGCTGGACGCGCAGAAACACACCGAGTAAGCATGGCCCCTGTCAACACCCTGCAATTAAATGCTCTGGTGGAGGCTCGGCCCCTGCTTTGGCTGCCCACTGACCCTGCCTATGGGGATAACGTCCAGCGGACTACAGCCTGGAGGGAGATCGCACAGGGCGTTTTCCCAACGTTTCATTGTTGTGGCCATTATGAACAGAGCAATATGGGTGAGTTAAATGTGTTCACACATTATATTGCACTTACCGTATATAGTCGTGTATAAGCCGACCCGTGTATAAGCCGACCCCCCTACTTTAGCCCCAAAAATGTGGGAAACCATATTGACCGCCATCCTTGTATACAGCGGCTATCACTGTTAGCAGAGGTGTAACTAGGGTTCATGGCGCCCGGGGCACAGCTCTATTTCGGCGCCCCCCCCCCCGGGGAAGTTGAGGAGCGGGAAGGGGGGGTGTCGGTGCTGTCGGGGGGGGGTTATTACACCTCACAGTGGGTGCCTGCGCCTGATGTATACATATATTATATATACACCTCATAACTCTCCCCCCCCCCCCCCGCACCTGGGTTACTTTATTACAATTTAATTACTCTAGTAGAGTAGTGCCTACTAGTCGGAACGGACCAACGACTCAGGAGGGAGGGAGGCAGGCAGGCTGCTGCAGCAGCAGCTCCTCTTCTGTGTCCCACTGTACGCGCGGCGCGCGCACACTGTTTGCGGCCGCGACGTGACACGGGAGGGGGGGGTGGAATTGCTGCCAGGGGGCGGATAAGCAGCAGGGGCTGCGCACGTGCAGGGCGGCGCGGAGGAGATTAGCGCCGGCGCTGTAGTGCCACCGCCGGATGCCCGACCTGATGATGGCACCGGCGCGGCGGCGCCCCCCCCCCGCAGAGTCACGCCCAGTGCAAAAGGTCCGGCTTCACCCCCCTAGATATGCCCCTGACTGTTAGACAGCCCCCAGCAGAGTATACAGCTCCACCTACAGAGTATACAGGCCCCCCAGTGTGTATATATGCCCCCGATATTAGGGTATACAGACCCCCCGTGGGTACACAGGCCCCCCAGCAGTGGGTATACAGGGCCCCCAGTGGTTATACAGGGCCCTCATAGTAGGGTCTACAGCCCCCCGTGGGTATACAAGACCCCAGCAGTGGGAATACAGGGCCCCCATAGTAGGGTATACAGCCCCCCCGTGGGTATACAGGACCCCAGCAGTGGGTATACATGGCCCCATAGTAGGGTCTACAGCCCCCCCGTGGGTATACAGGCCCCCAGCAGTGGGTATACAGGGCCCCGTGGGTATACAGGGCCCCCATAGTAGGGTATACAGGGCCCTCAATGTGTTATCATGCGCCGTCGCATGGTTGCCTATATTTGGATGGGGTCACAATAGTACACTTAGTTTAAGGGCTGGTCCTCCTGGCTCTGAAGGCCAGGGTGTTGGGTGTATATAAATACCACTAATGAGCGGAGTCTGGTGCCCGCACTATTACATTCTCTATGCGTTGACATGTGCCCTGCCCCATTTGTGATTGTGGCCACGTGAGCTCAATGTCCGTAATGCTGTTGATGATGTTCCACACTGTCGTGTCCATGTGCCAAGCTTGTATACACATTACACACACAACATGAATAAAATGTAATTGTTGATTTGTACACATACTTTTAGTGTTTCAAATGTTACAGAGGTCTAAACCCGGTTTGAAATCATTTCACAGTTGACATCATTATGAAACGGTGGAGGAGCTGCCGCGACCAATACAAGCGGCAACACCGGAGGATCATGGAGGGGGGACCGGAAGCTGGTCACGGGACAATATATTGCCACTACGAACGGCTGTCCTTTCTAGAACCGGTGGCCCGTATGCCAAGGTATGTGTCTGCTGCACTGTTGTTTACTATTATTGTTATTATTATTTATTTATATAGCGCCATTAGGTTCCATGGCACTTTACATGAGGATAAGGGTTAACGACAAAAAACAGTACATGAAGACAATCAGGTCATACAGGTACAAGAGGAGAGGACCCTGTCCACGAGGGCACACAGTCTACGTATGAAGCTCTATAATGAGTGTGCCGGTTTACATACCAACACTGGGGTTTGTTTCTGCCATGGTGCAACACAATTCTATTACCTTTGGCAATGATCCAGGACATACACATTTATAGTGACATTGTGACGTTGGGACAAATAAGCAATGTTCTGCAGGGTGGTCAGACACAATGTTCCGTGACCTCACAATTAGCTATTATTGTTGGCATGTTTGTGGAACAAAGCCATGTTCTTCCCTGCAATGGCCTCTAAGGTGTGTGGCCCTGTCTGGTTTGCCTGTCATAAGCCTCATTTGTATCAGTTCCTAATGGCCTCGACTTGCATAAGGGCCACATACATCCCTACACGTTTACTTGTGGGTGTTTTTTTCGGCTAAATAACGTTGCAAGGATATACCCCTTTTGCACTAAACTGTTTGTACACCATCCCAGATTGTTGACACAGTCACACACATTTCAGGACATACCCTGTATCACTACAAATATGTGTGGTTCAGTTTTCCAATGGGTATATTTGGGGCTGCAAGGTGATGGTGTAGATATTAGGGCCCACATGTGAATTTAAATTTTTTTGTCGTTAACTCATGGGCACATTACGAATCCTCCGGAAAACATAGTGTATTAATGCTGTATAAAATCAAAATAAAGAGGGCCATATTTTAAGTGCAACAGGCTTTTATGTCCAAGGTCCTTTAGGAAACCCGAGGTTTGCCCTAGCTGCTCCCAGTTTTTTGTTCGGCCCCGTTGGAATAACTGTAAAACTGTCCATCTGTGCATACCACCTTGTTTGGCACCAACGATGTGTGACCTGCTGCTCAAAAACAACCCCATACTCTATGTCCATTACAGTCGTTTCAAAAGCCAAGCCATCTGTTTGGTGTGTTTTATTTACCAAGACATTCCTGATTAGCATACATGGCAGCAAAAAGGAGTGTAGGCCACTAACGCCCAATGCTCATGTGTCACCTATGCTGCATGACTCCATTTCCTGTCTTGCTCACCTGCCCTATAGATCTGGGTTATGTGCATTGAGACCAAGGCCGCCCACACTGTGTCTTTTTGTGTCCATCTGATGGCAAACAACCCTGAAGAATGTGTTTGCCTCACAGTGTCAGGCTATAGCTTTGTCCACATAAAGTTTCCACAAAAAGTCTAAGCAATAGTTGTGGCCACTAATATGTCTTCAAGTGACTACATAGCTGTCCTGCCTAAGGCAGGGCACAGTGTAATAGTGCAGACAAATTTTTAAATTTGTAATGTAATGGCAAAAAATCGTGGAGCAACACTACCCACACATACAATATTGTTTGAGGCATGAGCCAAAAATGTCCTTAATTCATTTGCTGCAATTCCATCTTAAGGGCAACAATGAAAACACACAGAATACACAGATACACTGAGTCAAAAAAGCGTGCACATGTTATGTTTGGCCTATGGTTTTGTTTCCAAACGCAACCCATTCACCAAATGTTTTTTATATTTACCCACGGAGCTGCGCACTACCAGATGCGTCGTCGTCATCCCCCACCACACGTGCCTGAGGAGGCGAGGGAGGCCCCTGAACCACCACCAGAGGAGGAGGGAGTTCCACCACCACCTCCGCCACCACCACCACCGCCACCAACACCACCGCCACCACCACCACCACCACCACCTTTGGGGCCACAGGAAGAAGAGGAGGATGAAGGGCCACACCAGTGGTCTCCGCAACCAAACCAAACTGTGGCCATCCAGCGCCCTCCACTGCCGACTGCCAGCAGTGTGGGGAGTCACCGGAACCCCAGCAGCCCTGCTCAGATTCCGGGGGCACCACAAGACCACAGAGGACAGTGTAATGCTGACTTTGCCCGCAGTCTCATACCATTCTTGGATGACATTCCATTCGAGAGACGACTGTGGGCTTGGTCAGCAATACACATTGTAATAGATGCATGTCGGCCTCCAAACCACCCTGGCCAGGTCTTTTCCTATTTGGAGGGGTGGCAACAATCTAGCGCAAACAG
This sequence comes from Allobates femoralis, assembly GCA_033576535.1. Taxonomy (NCBI): domain Eukaryota; kingdom Metazoa; phylum Chordata; class Amphibia; order Anura; family Aromobatidae; genus Allobates; species Allobates femoralis. The sequence continues at coordinate 514,833,689 of JARQOC010000004.1, forward strand.
GCTAGACAGGCACACACCACGGCGGGACAGCTATGTGGCGACCCAGAGGCCTATCTAACATTTCTGGCCAACCAACATGGACCTCCCAACCCAAGGCCATTTTGAGACACCGGCCCAGGTGACCCACCCTACAGGGTTACAAGCAGTGGGGGAGGCTATCCATGGGGCCCTGGACCTCCTCCAGGACCAGGGTGATGGTGGCCCGGTAGAGGCTACCCCACACAATCTTCCCACCTACCACCAGCTGTAGGGTCAACTTTTTTGTTTTTTTGGCTATCTAAATAGTGCATGTTAGCACTTTTGACATGTTTATTTCTGTTTAGTTTCTTAGCTTTTCGAAAGCTAAAAAAAAAAAAAAAAATCTGACATCTTTGCCATTAAGGCATAATAATACAGATTTTCAAAAAAACTGCTTTGTGTCTGTCTTTTTTCAGGGAATGGATGTGTAGGTTGTTTTGTGGGTGGCCTTAAAGTCATCATCATTAGCAAGTACTTTACGGCCTGCATGGCACATGAGGGCACCTTGGTTAGTATGTGTAAAATCATTACTGCACATACCAATGTTGCTAACAAAGAAATAGTGCCTGTGATTGGGGGGGGTTACTTAATGACTCGGTATGGCAACAACACTAGGAACACAGATGCGAGAGGCTGGGACGTCTACTTGCAACACAGAACGTCTACGCGTTATCTCTGTAGCGTACAGTGGGACCCTTCGCCAGGCTCCAGCAGGATAATAGTACAAGCAACGTCTTCGATGCAGGCATAGGCTTGATGCCTCAAAAAATTAGCCCAAGGGGCGGGATCAACTCTTTTTAGATATAGAGGAGGGCGCGTGGACCATACTATATTCATGCTTGTCCTGAGAGCATAGTACAAGCAAGTAATTCGATGCAGGCATAGGCTTGTTGCCTCAAAAAATTAGCCCAAGGGGCGGGATCAACTCTTTTTAGAAGTAGAGGAGGGTGCGTGGCCCATACTATATTCTTGCTTGTCGTGAGAGCATAGTACAAGCAAGTAATTCGATGCAGGCATAGGCTTGTTGCCTCAAAAAATTAGCCCAAGGGGCGGGATCAACTCTTTTTAGAATAAGAGGAGGGCGCGTGGCCCATACTATATTCTTGCTTGTCCTGAGAGCATAGTACAAGCAAGTGATTCAATGCAGTTATAGGCTTGTTGCCTTAAAAAATTAGCCCAAGGGGCGGGATCAACTCTTTTTAGAAGTAGAGGAGGGTGCGTGGCCCAAACTATATTCTTGCTTGTCCTGAGAGCATAGTACAAGCAAGTAATTCGATGCAGGCATAGGCTTGTTGCCTCAAAAAATTAGCCCAAGGGGCAGGATCAACTCTTTTTAGAAGTAGAGGAGGGTGCGTGGCCCAAACTATATTCTTGCTTGTCCTGAGAGCATAATACAAGCAAGTAATTCGATGCAGGCATAGGCTTGTAGCCTCAAAAAATTAGCCCAAGGGGCGAGATCAACTCTTTTTAGAAGTAGAGGGTGCGTGGCCCAAACTATATTCTTGCTTGTCCTGAGAGCATAGTACAAGCAAGTAATTCGATGCAGGCATAGGCTTGTTGCCTCAAAAAATTAGCCCAAGGGGCTGCATTGTATTTAAAAAAAAAAAAAACAATTAGAAATGCTCACAAGCGGATGCACTTGTAAAGTAAAAAGATGTTTACTGATTGCGTATTTTTTTTATCATGCCGCAAATGTTTCAGGAACATGACTTATCACATCGTCTCAGCTGAGGGAGATGCCGATACTTCCTGTCTTAAAAGGGCATAAAGTTAAAAGCGCAATATTCCAATCCTATTAATTAAAATTAGGTTACACTACAATTGGGTACTGTCGTCTGGGGGGCTTACGAACTCCGATGATATCCAGTCCTTGTTGAACTTTATGAGAGTCAGCCTGTCGGCATTTTCAGTAGTAAGCCGTGACCTTCTATCAGTGACTATACCCCCAGCGGCACTGAAAACACGCTCTGATGTCACACTAGCAGCTGGGCAGGCCAGCACCTCCAAGGCATACAGAGCGAGCTCTGTCCAAGTGTGAAGCTTGGAAACCCAGTAATTAAAGGGTACTGAAGGGTCGGTTAGGAAGCTGGTACTGTTACTGACATACTCGTTCACCATGTTGGAAAATTGTTGTCTCCTAGTCAAGGTGACCGTAGGCATGATCCGTTGTTGATTGGAAGGTCTGTTGAACATCGCCCAGTGGGTGGACATCTTACCCCCACCTCTTCTTGACATTGATGACGTTTGTGTCCCAACCAAAGGCTGCTGTTGCAAAGAGCTGATTCTTCGGGGTACAGCGGAGTCAGACGGTGATATGGACATCAAATTGTCAACAACAGTCTTGAAAGAATCCATCGTTAAGCCCCTGGTTGACTGCAACAGCAGCGACGGAAATTTGTCTTTGTATCTGGGGTCCAAAAAGGTTGACAACCAATAGAGGTTGCTGGCATATATGTGAATGACGCGTGGATCTTGGGAGAGACATTGAGACATTACGTCAGCCATATGTGCTAAGCTGCAAAGACTCATCTCCTCGGTTGCAACAGAATTAGGATCACTACGCATCATGGCCTCTACATCGGTCTCCGACTCCTCCTCTTCAGCCCACCCATGCTGTACCGACATAAACGTAGGGTTTGGAGTACCATCTGGGTTCACATCAGTACCACAGAAAAATGAATCTTCTTCATCATCACCCTCATCACCTTCTTCTTCCAGACCCGATGTAGCCTGCTGATGTTGGCTTGGCTGGCTAATGGACTGATCATCGCTGACAAGTTTGGTGCAGTATTCGAAGTTGTCCAGCAACTCGCAAAGATCAGCGATCCAGACCCACTCAAAAGTACTAATGTGTCTGGTCTGACTTCCGTGGTGACGGGCATGTTGCAGCTGATATTCAGCTATTGCCCTCTGCTGCTCATTAAACCTTGCCAACATTTGGAATGTTGAGTTCCATCTCGTGGGCATGTCGCAAATTAGCCGGTGTTTAGGCAAATTTAATTGGTTTTGAAGGGCTGAAAGACTGCCAACTGCTGTGGACAAATGTCTAAAATGGGCGCAAATTCGCCTCACCTTCTCGAGTAGGTCAGATAACTCGGGGTATATTTTAAGGAATTTCTGAACTATTAGGTTCAGCACGTGAGCCAGGCAAGGCACGTGAACAAGGTTACCGTGCTTCAGTGCCGCCACAAGGTTTCGTCCATTATCGCTCACAACAAGACCTGGTTGTAGTTGCAGTGGGGCCAGCCACTCATCAGTCTGTTGCTTAAGACCCTTCCACAGCTCAGTTGCAGTGTGAGGTGTGTCACCTAGACAGATAAGCTTCAGAAGAGCCTGTTGTCGCCTTGCTGAAGCACTACTGCAAAGCTCCCAACTTGGACGTGATGGTGCGGGCAGCTGAGCAGTGGACAAGGAAGTTGCAGAAGCAGATTGCGTACTGGACATATATGATGAGGCAGCCACCCTGAATGATGTTGTGCCTGCTATTCGTGGAGTTGGCAGTATTTCAGATGCTCGACTTTGCGAAGTTGGGACACTGTCCACCAGGTTGATCCAGTGAGCCGTTACTGAGATGTATCTGCCCTGTCCACAAGTACTTGTCCACGTGTCCATTGTTAGGTGGACTTTGGCGGTTACCGCATTTGTTAGTGCACGCTTTAAGTTGTTGACAACGTGCTGGTGTAACGCGGGGACGGCACTACGTGAGAAAAAGTGGCGGCTGGGTACAGTGTATCGTGGTGCCGCCACAGCCAACAACTCCGAAAAGACTCTGTACCTACAAGCCTAAACGGCAGCATTTCCACAGCTAACAACTTTGCAATTTTAGCAGTCATTTTTTGGGAAAATGGGTGTGTCGATAGGTACTACTTTTGCCTTTCATACAGCTGTGGCACAGACAACTGGACGTTTGCCGCACACACACCAGTGGCTTCACTACTGTGAAGTCTCTCTTGTAGCGCAGCTTCGGAGGAGTACAATTCAGCAGGAGCTGATGCCTGAACACTAGCTGGTGAAGGATGGATCTGAGGTGGCCTGGAAGTGTTGGGATCAGAAGGCACTGATTCTGAACCCTGATGGGCCGACCACTGAATTGGGTGCTTAACAGACATATGCTTACGCATACTGCTGGTGCTCAGGTTTTTTTTTCCCAGGCCTCTGCTTAGCCTTGCATGGCAGATGTTGCAGATCACCACATTTGGTACAGATGGGGTATCCTTAAAAAATTGCCACACAATGGCTTTTCGGCCTTTATGTTGAATTGGAGGCAAAGGAGGATGACTCTGTACCACACCAACTGTTGACACAGTTTGGGCAACTGTGTTTACAGTTTGTGCAACAGTTGGTACACTTTGTGCAACAGTTGACACAATTTGGCCAAATATTCTCACTGTTTGTGTTCTGGAGAAAGGAGTAAGCCTTGGTGCTTTTGGCGGTGGTACATAGCCACTTTCCTCCTCCTGGCTGCTCTGTTGGCTATGCATGCCAAGAGTCCAGGTAGGATCTGTGGTCTCATCATCCACGCCTTCCTCCTCAAAGTCTTCGGGATAATGTGACTGAGCAGGCTGGCCAGATGAGATGTGTGTCTCATCATCGTCATCATCATCCACCTCCTGAGATGCTGTATGGCTTTGGTGAAAGTGGCTTTCTTGAGTACGAGGTGCTTCCAAACTTTGGCCATGAATAGACATTACGTCTTCTTCAAGTATCTCGTCAGGCACTGCTAAAGAAAGGCCAGATGGAATCGAGTGCTGATACGAACCAAATAAATCATCGGAGTGACCAAGGTCGCACTCCAAGTTTTCCTCTGGCTGCCGATGGCTTGAGGAAATAGGAAGCCTTTGAGGATTGGATGGCCCTGCGTTGTCTGTAGCGACACTAGACTGTGTTGGCACGGACGATTGTGTACTCAAAGAACCAGTGGTGGAGGTGTTATTAGCCATCCAAGTTGTTATCTGGTCATGCTCTTCCGGCCTCAAGACACTTTTTTGTTAAGTACTGGTAATTTTAGATGGGAGAAAGAGAGATCTGTCAATCCTCGTCTGTCTACCTGTACCAGTGCCTTCTTGGGCACGACTGCTATGGCCACGACCTCGTCCCCGTCCCTTTGCCACATCTTTTTGCGGAAAATGTGGTTTTTGTGACATTGTTGAAAAACGCACAGCTACCGAGATGGAGTTTGGTGTTGCTGTAGGCGTCACTTACTGGCGGGTTAAGTGTGTGCTAACACTTGTCAGTGAAGCAGCACACTAGTCCCTGAAAAAATTAGAAAGTGCGCACAGCCACCGAGATGGAGTTTGGTGTTGCTGCAGGCGTCACTTACTGGCGGGTTAAGTGTGTGCTAACACTTGTCAGTGAAGCAGCACACTAGTCCCTGAAAAAATTAGAAAGTTCACACAGCCACCGAGATGGAGTTTGGTGTGGCTGCAAGCGTCACTTACTGGCGGGTTAAGTGTGTGCTAACACTTGTCAGTGAAGCAGCACACTAGTCCCTGAAAAAATTATTAAGTGCGCACAGCCACCGAGATGGAGTTTGGTGTTGCTGTAGGCGTCACTTACTGGCGGGTTAAGTGTGTGCTAACACTTGGCAGTGAAGCAGCACACTAGTCCCTGAAAAAATTAGAAAGTGCGCACAGCCACCGAGATGGAGTTTGGTGTGGCTGCAGGCGTCACTTACTGGCGGGTTAAGTGTGTGCTAACACTTGTCAGTGAAGCAGCACACTAGTCCCTGAAAAAATTAGAAAGTGCGCACAGCCACCGAGATGGAGTTTGGTGTTGCTGTAGGCATCACTTACTGGCGGGTTAAGTGTGTGCTAACACTTGGCAGTGAAGCAGCACACTAGTCCCTGAAAAAATTAGAAAGTGCGCACAGCCACCGAGATGGAGTTTGGTGTTGCTGCAGGCGTCACTTACTGGTGGGTTAATTGTGTGCTAACACTTGTCAGTGAAGCAGCACAATAGTCCCTGAAAAAATTAGAAAGTGCGCACAGCCACCGAGATGGAGTTTGGTGTGGCTGCAGGCGTCACTTACTGGCGGGTTAAGTGTGTGCTAACACTTGTCAGTGAAGCAGCACACTAGTCCCTGAAAAAATTAGAAAGTGCGCACAGCCACCGACATGGAGTTTGGTGTTGCTGTAGGCGTCACTTACTGGCGGGTTAAGTGTGTGCTAACACTTGGCAGTGAAGCAGCACACTATTCCCTGAAAAAATTATTAAGTGCGCACAAGTAGTCGCACAAGTAGGTGGCGTACGTGCTATTTGCAGCTAGGAGAGCAGCAACGCACTGTTCTGCCACAGACAAAATAACGCTGAAGGGGTTTTTAGGACCCAAAATCTATCAGCTGCAAAAAAATTGTAAATAGTACCTCAGCTAAGCCTCTGACTTCAGCTATTAGAACAGCTGAGTGAGTAAGCGAAGCTATGAGGTCGCTCCTGTGAACACTGTAAGGCTGCAGCTCCCTGCTTCCCTGCCTGCCTACAGTCTCACAGTACACAGTACTCCTCTGTCCTCCTGCTAGCTCTCACAAGAGCTGTTTGGGGTTAATATAAGGAATCTTGAAGTTTCCCTACACTCACTGACAATCCTATGATCTGCTCCAGAATCTACCTCACCCTGCTCTAGCTCAGATCTTCAGAGAAATGTGCCCAAAATGGCGGTGGCAAGGCTTATATACAGCCTTGCCTGTCATCCATGACATAGGCATCACGATGGACAGCAGCCAATCATAGTAATGCCACAACCAACATGGCTGTGGCATTACTGAATATGATTGGCTAACATGCTTGTCCATCTTCACAAGTTTGTCTGACCTAACACGCTAGGCTGTCTCGGAAGCTTTGTCGGAACATAACAGATTCTGTATTCGCGAGTCCCGAATACAGAATACAGGACTCGGATTCGTAGACTCGCTCGGAATCGCTAAGACTCGCTCAGAATCGCTGCTTACAGCGGGTATCCATGAAGCGGTGCGATTCTGTAAACGATTTTGGGGAGATTCAAGCTACATAGCGATGTGATATAGCGAGTCTCGCTAGTAAAACTAGGATTGCCATTGACTTGCATTGGACTCGTTACTTTGCGAGTCCTCGCTGGGAAACTCGCCGAGTAGCGAGTCCTGCGAGTCCCTTACTACTCGCCGAGTAACGAGTCCTAGCGAGTAGATTCGCCCATCACTAATGAGTGTGTGTTCCTTCAACCCGTCTTCACTATCCATCCCTTACTATCACATCCACCATAGACTATAACAACCACTGCCTGAGGAACCAGCCTCTACCTACGGAGAGCAGTTCCATCTAAGCTGCCTAACATCATCCCTGGAGGTTCTGCAGCAGCGGTGGTCCCATTCCTGACCACACACCGTGGGTGGCGTCACGACAAACTCTAATCCCCTGTAAATAGTACCCTTTTACTTGCCAGGGCCCGGGAAACGGTCCGGACCAGGCCCTCCGTGACATCCCCCAGTAGCAACCCGGTCCGGTACCGAGTACCCCGTCCCAGTGGGCTCGACAGATACCTTATAAATACTTACAATATTCCAGGTTAACATGTTACTGTTGATAATATATTCATCATAATAATTAGTCATAAATTATGAGGGAACATACGGATAACATTGGTACTGAACATATGCGAATTATTTGTACCTTAAGGCATAACAAGAGATATAAAAATACAGTATTTTTCTGCGTGGGTATTAAATCCAGAATGTAATGTGCTGTATGCAGCGCTGCGTTATCTCACAGCACAGAATATAGCACATTTATTATCTCTGGCAGGATACAGAAATATGTCTGAAAACCAGGACCATTTACTGTATTACAAAGTGCTAAGGAGTTAAGAGATTTAGAAATGCCTGGCATCAAGCCCAATGTAAATGGCCATGTAAAAGCAGTTTGATTAAACAGAATTAACATACTGATTGGCAATCTGTAGATGGTGCTGGTGCCAATCATTCCCGACCTCCACTGTAATAGGAGGCTAGGACCACAATTAAATCCCCATGTTGATTTGATTTTAATATCAGGAAGCTGTGAGATCTCCCATTGCCCAGAGACATCAGCACTGAGTGCACACAGCCCCTGCTGCAAGCAATGAGGCTGTGCTGCTCACATGCTCTGTGTATGGACTGTGCCTGCTCAGACCTGCTGCCTGCTGCTGGCACAGCACACACATCACTGGCACCAGGAACTTTGGGGATCAGATGTTAGTTCCAGCAGGATCTCTGGATCATTTACTATTTGGATTAAATGTAATTCACCAGAAGAGACACAGGATCTGCAGAGCTCTGGAAGAAGATTACCAGGAGCTGTGTGGTAACATGGGTATGCCATACTGGCTGAATGTGACATTGTGTGCCCTGCCTGCCCCATATAGGAGCCACTCAGCAGATTGATCATATTTGTGGGTCTGATTATGTTTTCATTGATCACACATTGATCCCTGGCAGTGGAGCTGACATTTAAAGGAGATTTACAAGTTGATGATTATGTTTGGGAGGCTTCAGTGAGATTCCTTGGGATACAATCTCTTGATGGAATCAGACATGTAAGATGCCTCTGGATTGCTATTCTCATCCAGGACAGGTTTTGGAAAGATGACAATTTGTCAGGTTTTGTGGTGCAGTGTAGGACTGTGAGGAGCATCTTCTCACCATGATCATGTATGGAGAGATGCTACTAAACTCCAGCAGTGCTACTGAAGCCCAGGTGATGCTCCAGACTAACACTCCTTACCTGAGCAGTACTCAGAGACCTGTCAGCTCCTCAGCCTTCTACATGTCCACAGCCAGGGTCCTGAAGGAAGGGGAGATCAACAAACCTGACCTGATGACTTATATTGTCCTGTTCATCCTCCTCTTCTTGTCTGTGACTCTCATTGTCCTCTTCATTAACTGTCAGCTCCGGAATTCTTTCTTTGCAGGTTTACCCTATGACAGATCCCTCAGAGAAGCCAGGAGTCCTTGGAAGACACAGTCTGTCTGAAGCACACACCTCCAGCATTTTCCATGGATACTTTTTCTATATAAATCGTATCTGGTAAATAGCACAAGCATTGATATCTTAGAAGAAGTAAACAGCCCACTGTGTCTGATGTGTGTAGTTATTGTTATCTTCATTTATTCTACATGCCAAAGCATTAAGAGACTATGATGTGATTCTATTTATTATATTTCACTTTCTCCTGCATATTTATATTGGCATTGTGACTTTCTGGATTTCTTTATCATTGCATGATTCAGACTGCCTCCTTTATCAATGGCATAGTAAGAGCCATACTCCAAGCTCAAGGAACTCATGGCTTGTGGCTCCTGAAGAGCCAGATGACTACCTGAGTATGATGGCTATGATAGCTGCTGAGGCATCTCACAAGATGTATCTGGGTCTTTACTGTGATACCATCTATAGAAAAAGAAATAAATAGCAATATCTCCTTACTTCTTGGAAACCGTGCTATGTAGTGGTCTTTTTTCTGATACTTGGGTACAATGACTGGATGACATCCTTTGAATGTAGTCGTGTCTGCCAGGAATAATTATTTGAGGGCAGCTGTAAAGTAATAAACTCAATTTCCTAACTGATTTATAGTGCTGTTGATGGATGCCAGCCCAGATACAGCTTTCCACAGAAATGCTCAGGAAATCCATAATGCCTACCTGCTATGCCAATCTACCAGCTGCAATCAAGAGCAATCCAGCATTAAAAAAAGAAGCTGTTTCTGCCCCCCTCCAAGGCTTCTGAGTACATTTAGCTGCCCTGTGTTTTATATTCCTTGGCCTAATCCAAGTGGCGTATCTCCATCTAGACCCAGGGCACAGTACCCATCAGCTATCATTGTGCAGTTAATACGCCTGGTGAACTAGGCGATAATCTTAAATAAAATCCCATCACAGCATGCATCCATATTGTAATAACCAAAATATTACCCAAGGAACATGCCATAATTGGATGTTTTACTACCCAATTGTAATATTCACAGAATAGAGTACAGAACGATAAGCTATGTCCAGTTTAATTTTCGGTAATGATTTACAGATGGTATCAAATTCGGGCACCCTCCAGCATTACTCTACTGTGAAACCGATTCATTATACAGAAGTGCAATTCGCCAACCATGTAAGGATTGCCATGCTTCAGGGATCCAAGTGTAACATTCTTCTCTACAGAAATTGCCTTTTATCATATTGTAAGATATAATAAGAAAAGCTTTTTCTTCTGTACTGACTAAGTAGCTTCTGAATAATTAATTAGTTGCTTTACAATTACATCTACATGAAAGCAAAGCCCTTTTACCTCCTTGGTCACTGGATAATATGCAAAACTCTTGTTTAATTTGACCATATTATAGCATAGATAAAGCAAGTGGCCGGACCACCTAAACACTAAGGGTACCGTTACACGTCCCAACATTGCATGCAATTTAACTGGCAACTTACTGGTTGCAGTGAAATCATGGACACATTGTTCCATTTGTACACAGCAACAAAGTAGAACAATGTGTCCATGATTTCACTGCAACCAGCTAATTGCCAGTGAAATTGCATGCAATGTTGCGACGTGCAACAGTACCATTACATGTGGAATTCTATAGGGAAACTGGTATTTTGGAAAATAACACAGTGCACAAATCGCAAATGCTTCAACTACTGTTGTGTATAAATATATATAATATTATATGTAGATTTCATGCCATACATAGAGCCAGTGAGCCAGATATGATCGTGGTTTAAATATATAAATATGCTACTCTTTTCAATTTATTATATATTTAAAAGAGACTGTACAATAAAGACATATCCTATACATATTAGGTCATAAAGACATCATGAGGGCCCCACTACAGACAACATTCTAGAAACATGGATGGAGACCCAGAATTGCATAATTGCTTCTGCACTCATGGACCTGACCACATATAAGGCTAGAGTCACACTTGCAGCTTTTCCATGCAGTTTTCACACGTCTTTTGTGAAAAACGCATGGAAAAACGCATCCATAGACCCCCATACAAAAAACGCATGCCTAAATGCCAAAAAACGCATGTCTAAATGCCAAAAAACGCATGTCTAACGTGCCATGCGTTTTTTGTGTGCGTTTTTGGCTCAGCACCAAAAATGCAGCATGATGCATTTTTTGGTGCTTTTTCAAAAACTCATACGTTTTTTTTTAACATGGGGCCCTGTGGGAAACGCATGCGTTTTTGCAAGGCACTAAATGGTACTATGCGTTTTCGCATGTGTTTTTTTAAGGCTGCTCCACACCTAACAGCAAAAACGCAGCCCAAAAACCCAGGCTGCCAAAAAGCAACCTTAAAAAACGCATGCAAGTGTGACCCTAGCCCAATTTGGAAAACATGGCTTATGCTTTCTTATTGATGGGATAACCGAAGCTAGACCAGCAGCTTAATCTTGGTGAGATGCTTATCTAAAATGAAAACAAAAGATCAAGGATTTCAGTATAACATCCACAAGAAGTATGTTCTTCCCTTGTGTGCGTGAGTTTTCTCCAGTTACTCCAGTTTCCTCCCACACTCCAAAGAGATGCTGATAGGGAATTTAGATTGTAAGCCCCAATGGGGACAGTGTTGCTGATATATGCAAAGCGCTGTATGTGAATAAATATTAGGGATGTCAAAATCCAACATGTCCTAACTTCTTCCACATAGGGAGAGCAGTGACACCATAAATGCATTAAATGGTAGGAGGTCACGTTGAAAAGTTTATGTAATGTGTATTGGCACCTTAAGCAGTCGTCATGAGAATGGTTGTGTACCCAAACTTGGTTCACATAGCATTTCACCCTATGTCCAGTAGCTCTGTCTGTTCTTTTGTCCAAACCCCTGCAAGATGGGATTCAGACATATGACCTTATTGGGCTATTGACTGTAATGATGCAGGCATAGTCACAGTATGCCCTGTTGTACATAAATTTCGACCATATATGTCTATTGGAGGTGGCAACAAAATGCAGTCAACTAAATCTTAAGGCCGCTTTACACGGCACGATATCGTAACCCAACTACGATAAAAAGTCACGTGGTTCGTGCGTTGGCCCCGATATTGTTCGTGTGTTGTGTCGTGTAAATGAGCAATGCGACGCAAGAACAATGCAAAAACTATATCACTTGTGAATTGTGCATGCTCTCCAACTGTGCAATATTGGCTTGATGATCTGGCAGGATCGTGCAACTTCCCCTTGTCACATCGCCATTGGACTCGGTGGCTGGTGTTCCTGCCTCGGCCGCTGGGAGGAGCCAGATTCCTTCGGCTGGTGGCGCCGGTGATAGGAGGGCCTTGTCCTCATATGGAACTGCTCCCGCGACGTCTGCCTCTGTCGCTGAGCGCCGCTGTGTTTCCCCTCTGGGTGGTGTTGGTCGCAGAGGAAAGGGCCCTGCAGAGGTGTCCGTTAGGCGCAGCCTGCGTTCTTCTGTCAGAGGTGGCGTGGGTGGAGCCAGTCGTGCATCTCCATCTGGCCTGGATCTAGGGGCGGTCCGGATGAGGTCATCAGGTTGTGGCTCCAGCCTATGGGAGGTAGCCGTGCCCTTCAAGTAGATTGGAGCCTGGCTTGCAGGCCGCCAGATATAGTTTTGGTTCCCCAGTGATAGTGTGTTTAGTTTCGTGTCTGACCTTGCCTGGATTTCTGACTCTGCCTCTGCCTATTGATTTTGTACCTCAGCTGCCCTCTTGGTTTTTGCCCTTGACCTTTGCCTGGATTTTTGACTCTGCTACTGCCTGACGATTTTGTACCTTCGCTGCCCTCTCGGTTTTGACTCGGACTTCTGACTTCGTTTTTCGGGTCTTGATTTTCCCTGGCGACCTCCCCGGCTCTGTTGCTCATATAGGCAGCTACCCCCTGGGCTCCGCTATAATTCCAGATCCCTGTATAGGGGTTAAGGGTCTCGGGGTTTCTCGGGGTGCTGCCTACCAGCAGCTCGGCCTCACGGTGGATGGTCGTCACACCCCTATTCACTCCCATGTTAAATGGTCGTTCCCTGGGTCGCTCGTACACAGCGCGAAGGAGGGGGCGTAGACATTGCAGTTGTGTTGCCTGCCGATATCTTCTCCCTGTGTAACATCTCCTATGCGATTTTGGACAAGTGCCAAAAACGTGCGCGCTCCCGTGCCGTTGCATACAATATCGTAACGATATTACGACGTTTAAAGCGGGCTTTACTCTTCACATACAATCAGTTTATACTGAAAATGCTGCACAACAGAGCACATGGTGTTTATGTCTGCATAGTTATAATTAGAGGCAGTAACGTAACTCGAAGCTCATGGGCCCTGATGCAAAAGCTCCAACAGGGCCCGCAATTATTGCAAGTCTTTAATATTATTGGTTATTTTATATAGGCCAAAGAGACTTTTGCGGCCCCCTAAGGCTCCAGGGCACAGGTGCAATCACAACCCCTGCATTTATTGTAGCTGTGCCCCTAGTCAGGGGCCATGTTGGCCCATATGCCGGAATCTTGTTTTGTTGTGGTTCTGAACAACTCTGATGAGCCTCTGACTGTAGGAGAGAACGCTATGTAAACCCAGCCTTTTCAATTACTTGCAGTATTCTGGAGCCTGCTAATAAAACATTTGAATGGATTCACAGGCATGTGGCCCGGGTGGTAGTCACTGTGACTGAATTATACAGATTTATTAGATAGAAGCTTGCTTTACAAAGGGTAAGTGCACGGCAAGTCAAAACTTGCCAAGCTTACACATTTTTTCCAATCTTTTTGTATTAATATAAGTATTGTGACTCATGTTTTAAACTGTGCTCAAATCAAAGGCAATTTTTACTAATCTCTGTATTAATAGATACCGCACAGTGTGGAGGATGCTAGGTACATCATTGTCTTCCTTCTAGCCATCTTTCCCTCGTGACCACCTTTTATATAAGATCATGACCCCATGTCTGCGTATAGCAGAGACAGCTCACAAACAGTATTCCTTCCAGGTTCCTCGTAAGAAAATGACTGCGAGTAACTCTGCAGATGATTTATTACACATTAAAAAGGTAAAGAGAGATCTGGGAATCGAATCTCAAAATGTTTAACTTCACGTGAAACCATGAATTTCAGGAAATTCAACTGAATCTTCCGCAGAGTAATCCGCTCATCTTTGGACAGGAGGTGTCCCTCCGACTCCCCGCAGACAAGGTAGAGATCACAGATATGCCATAAAGGATATAATCTGGAAATCAGCACAGGACGAAACACAAATTACATATATTGCAAGTGCACAGAAGGAAGCGTTTCTGACATCCGTGTTATTTTTCAGCGAAGATCCACTTTAATAAAAAAGTATAGACGAGAAATACTGCTTTCATTTCACATGGTTTTTATTAACACATTCCCCATCATGGCATACTGGCATTATTTGAGATAAGACGTGATTTTCCTTTCTTTCAGCATTACAGTACAGTATTTTCTTTCCCAGTCCTGCCATTTTTATGACAGTTAATCTATCTTTCATGGCTGGATAAACTTGTGGCACTGTAAACATGCCTCAAGCAAGAAATCATTTGAGGATTACAGAAAGTAGAGATAAGCAAGCTCCCTAATTGTTTGCTTTGTTAATGGATTTACAACTATGTGGTTCCTATGTCTTTGTTGCAGTCCAGTCCCATCTGACTATAATGGAGAAGCACAGGATGACATTTCATGAAGGTTACATTAAAGTTTAGTTATCCTCCCAGTTTACACAGCGTTTTTCCATACTTAAAGGGGGTACCCACCTCTTGGTACATTAAAAAAATGTTTAATGTATGTATTTTTTCATTTTTTAACTGTTTGGCCTATATCAACTCTTTGCTCATTTTGCACATCTATCTTTGGCGGCCGTCACACGCTACAATATTGTGAGCGATATCGTTTAAGTGATCTGTTTTTTGATCGCTTAAGCGATATCGTTTGTGCATCGCTGCATGCGATCAAGCGATTTTACAATGTAAAATCGCTTGATCGTTACATCGCAGATATGAGAGGCGGAGCTCATATCAAGCGATGATCGCTTGTTCAATCTGCTTCATCGTGGTGTGTGACACCACGATGAACGATCTCCCAGCGGCAGAGCCTATGCTGGGAGATGGTATCTATGGTAAACGTTGGGTTACTAAGTGCAGTGCGGCACCTAGCAACCCAATGTGTACCATAGTTACCAGCGTTCTCGCTGGTCCACATCGCTGGTGAGTCTGTCTGTGTGACAGCTCACCAGCGATGTGAGCGATATTGTTAGCGATCGCGTGTGCACGTGATCGCTTACAATATCGCTCACGATATTGTAGCGTGTGATGGCCGCCTTTGATGTGGCTTATAGCCGTAAATGAGCTGAGAGGAGCCAGAAAAAGACTGGTTCAAGAGTTACAAACTCTACCATCAGATCAAGCTCACTGCTGGATCTTTAGTTAATTAATTATTCATCTAGCAATAAACATTGAAACACATATGCCACAGACGGCAAACAGTGAATCTTTTTCATTGAAACCTAATTGCAAAAATTATTTTTAGTCCCAAATACAAACATTAAAAGTGTAACCGCCTTTAAATTTTTATATGATAATAATGTAGAGTGAGAGATTTTAATATACTTTTAAATATACTTAATAAGTGAAATCTGGTGGAAAACAATTCATAAACCTTCCACTAGGTGCCCCCACTAGACTGTGTCTGAAGCAGACATTTCTTCATTTTGAGTCAGAGCCGTATTTACACTGAAGACGGTCACATAACCATATAAGGATAAGGGGCAGGGCCTATACAGCGTCCACACTGCTGACTGCAGCTGATGAGGTGACAATGTATCAGATTACCTGAGCCTACAGCACAGTGCTGAGCAATGTCAGAATGTCACTGCAAACGCCTCTGCCCTTTCCTTGACACAAGCTTCTCTGATCTGTCATCTGGCTGCTGGCTCCCCACACAGCACACAATCTTTGCTCTAGTCCTTTCTCTGCTATCACATTACACTGCCCCCTATCAGCTGTTGGCCTTGCCCACACAGCCATAAAATTCAGTTTTTAAAAGTGTGCAAAAAAATTTGAGAAAATAAGTCAAAAAAAGTCCTGTTCACTGGGCACTGCTAAGTTAGGAGAAGTGCTTATTTTTTCATATGGGTATATGCGAGGTGGGGCATTGCTGGCCGCCTCTGGGTGCCCGCTATATATCACATCAATAATAGCATAAAAAGAAAAAAGATAGCGGCACTCACCGGGCGTGTTTCAAAGGTGCTTTATTTGGGTACCCTCATTCCAGGGTCCCACTCAGGAGGGAGGGGGTGCAGAGACAGCAGAGATGACGGATCTCCGTTTCGGGGCTCCTACCCCTTCCACGGACCTCAATGTCTCACATTGAGGTCCGTGGAAGGGGTAGGAGCCCCGAAACGGAGATCCGTCATCTCTGCTGTCTCTGCACCCCCTCCCTCCTGAGTGGGACCCTGGAATGAGGGTACCCAAATAAAGCACCTTTGAAACACGCCCGGTGAGTGCCGCTATCTTTTTTCTTTTTATGCTTTTTTTTCTTTTTATGAGAAAATAAGTCACATTGCACAAAAAAGCATTATCTTAGCTGCTATGTGACCCATCATTAGCAACCAGTGTATTGTTTTGTTTTGTTTTTCTCAATGAAATGAAATTTACACTAAAAGTAAAAAGTCACCAAAGGATAACAACCACTTAAAGTAATGTTGAGTTAGCCTTATTGATGCCTATTTTAATTTACTAGTGTCGAGCATTTCGGCTCACTTTTCTACAACCTCATGATTCTGCTCTAAAAATGTGTAATAAATGCTGGTTATTGACCAAGTTAATGAAAAGTGTAATTTTCAACTAAAGTTGCGACAACTATCCAGATATTTGATTTCATTGCACTGGTCGTACAGCGGTCTCAGAGAAACAATAGCTTGATTTCTAACAGGAATCAGCCATAAACAGTATTTCATCTTACTTGTGCAGTTTGGAAAGAGAAGGGAGGGAACTAGTCACTAAGAAAGACAATAGACCAGGAGAAGTTCAGACATGGACAACGAAATTGCATAAAGTTAGATCCGTCATGGGAATATTCTGTGTTATTTAGGACAAGTGTATTACAATAATGGCACTGCTGGGCTGGTAATTCTAATGGCCACTTTACACACACCAACTTATCTGTCCAACTTCTGAACAACTTACTGGTTGCAGTGAAATCATGGACACATTGCTCCATTTGTACACAGCCACAAAATAGAGCAATGTGTCCATGATTTCACTGCAACCAGTAAGTTGTTCAGAGGTTGGACAGATAAGTTAGTGTGTGTAAAGTGGCCATAATGGTACAACAAGTTATCTTAGGCCCCTTTCACATCAGCGGTTTTCGCTGATTGCGGCAGTTGCGGTGAATGTGAAAGCAGCCTGATGGTGTGTTTACACGTCCAACTCCGACCAAAAGTCACGTGGTTCGTGCGTTGGACCCGATATCATTCGTGCGTTGTATGGTATACTGTGTACTGTGCCTACAAGTAGTCTTCAACCCCCTGCAGATTTAGGTGGTTTGATAAGATGCAAATAAGTTAGACCCTTCAAACTGCAAATGAGAGTAGGATTTATTAACAGAAGCATAAATCTTACAAACCAAAAAGTTATGTTGCTCAGTTGAATTTTAATAAATTTTAAACATAAAAGTGTGGGTCAATTATTATTCAACCCTTAGGTTTAATATTTTGTGGAATAACCCTTGTTTGCAATTACAGCTAATAATCGTCTTTTATAAGACCTGATCAGGCCGGCACAGGTCTCTGGAGTTATCTTGGCCCACTCCTCCATGCAGATCTTCTCCAAGTTATCTAGGTTCTTTGGGTGTCTTATGTGGGCTTTAATCTTGAGCTCCTTCCACAAGTTTTCAATTGGGTTAAGGTCAGGAGACTGACTAGGCCACTCCATCACCTTGATTTTTTCCCTCTTGAACCAGGCCTTGGTTTTCTTGGCTGTGTGCTTTGGGTCGTTGTGTTGTTGGAAGATGAAATTACGACCCATCTTAAGATCCTTGATGGAGGAGCGGAGGTTCTTGGCCAAAATCTCCAGGTAGGCCGTGCTATCCATCTTCCTATGGATGCGGACCAGATGGCCAGACCCTTGGCTGAGAAACAGCCCCACAGCATGATGCTGCCACCACCATGCTTGACTGTAAGGATGGTATTCTTGGGGTCGTATGCAGTGCCATCCAGTCTCCAAACGTCACGTGTGTGGTTGGCACCAAAGATCTCGATCTTGGTCTCATCAGACCATAGAACCTTGAACCAGTCTGTCTC
Source organism: Allobates femoralis (assembly GCA_033576535.1). NCBI lineage: Eukaryota > Metazoa > Chordata > Amphibia > Anura > Aromobatidae > Allobates > Allobates femoralis. Next base: position 514,851,973 of record JARQOC010000004.1, read on the forward strand.
AGAGTCCTCCAAGTGATCATGAGCAAACTATAGACGAGCCTTGACATGACGCTTTAAAAGTAAAGGTACCTTACGGGCTCGTCTGGAACGGAGACCATTGCGGTGGAGTACGTTGCTTATGGTATTGACTGAAACCAATGTCCCCACTGCCATGAGATCTTCCCGGAGCTCCTTCCTTGTTGTCCTTGGGTTAGCCTTGACTCTTCGGACAAGCCTGGCCTCGGCACGGGAGGAAACTTTCAAAGGCTGTCCAGGCCGTGGAAGGCTAACAGTAGTTCCATAAGCCTTCCACTTCCGGATGATGCTCCCAACAGTGGAGACAGGTAGGCCCAACTCCTTGGAAAGGGTTTTGTACCCCTTGCCAGCCTTGTGACCCTCCACGATCTTGTCTCTGATGGCCTTGGAATGCTCCTTTGTCTTTCCCATGTTGACCATGTATGAGTGCTGTTCACAAGTTTGGGGAGGGTCTTCAATAGTCAGAAAAGGCTGGCAAAAGAGATAATTAATCCACACATGTGAAGCTCATTGTTCTTTGTGCCTGAACTACTTCTTAATACTTTAGGGGGACCAAACAGAATGCTGGTGGTTTGAGGGGTTGAATAATAAATGACCCTCTGAATTAACTTTTAACGCTTTAAAAAAAAAATTAAAAAAATCTTTTTGGCTGCAGTGCATTTCCCACTTCCAGGCTGATCTACAGTCCAAATGTCACAATGCCAAGTTAATTCCGCATGTGTCAACCAGCTACATCTGCAGGGGGTTGAAGACTACTTGTAGGCACTGTAAATGACCAATACGATGCACGAACGATGTCAAACCGATATCGGGGATCGAATGAGCCTGCTCTCCAACGGGCCGATATTGGATGGAGGTTGAAGCCGGATCGTGCTGTGTAAACGCCCAACTACGATGTGCAGTACAACGTCCCCTATTCTCTCCATGTTAAATAGTTGTTCCTGGGTCGGCCATACAAGGGGGGCGTAGACATCGTAGAGACGTTGCATGCCGATATCGTGCTATGTAACATCTCCTATGCGATGTTGGAATTCTGCCCAGAAAAAGCGCGCTTTCGCGTTGCTGGATACAATATCGGACCAACGTTGGGACGTGTAAACCCACCATCAGCTGTTAAAGGGAATCTGTCAATAGGTGTTCGCTACCCCATCTGACAGCAGCATAATGTAGGCATAGTATCCCTGAGTCCAATGAGGTATCACACAGATTATTGGCTGTAGCTATTCTCACAGAATCAAAGAATTTATTTTAAGGAACACAGCAGAGCTGGGAAAGCTGCCCTACCCCACACTGGGCTATCAATAAAGATTGTGCATTCACCCTGAGGTGGCAATTACAACAAGGGTGTGTTGGACTCCTGTGCTCATGACTTTCTAGTCCAGGAATTTTATTCACAGGGTAATGAAGCAATTAGGTTAAGTAAACAATTGCACAGACCCTGATAAGCAAGGCATTGTTGATTTTTGTTTTTTTTTAAACCTTACACTATGCTGTCCTTAGCTTACATAGCTAAAACCCGCTGACAGATTCTCTTTATGAAAGAATGCAGCAAACTATATGCTAAGAAGTGATTGTTCTCTTCTAATATACAGAAAGTTTTACAACAGCCATCAACCATTGTTGAGGGGCAGGTAGAAGCAAGGGTGTGCAAGGTCAAAGAATACTGGGAAGTGCCAGGTCCAGGAATACAGTGAATTAGTGATTGCATGGGTTAAAGGTTCAGCAATTAGGGTTTTATTGGAAAAAAAAGCCTTAGACCTGACCTAATTTTCATGTATAAAATGCAACATCAATATAGAGAATAGTTAGGGATGGGTTGTCATTCTGCTTGAGCAGTCAGTCCGGCTGCACAAAGGTCCATGGGGCAGTGAACGCGACTGATCTACACCAACAATTGATTTAAACTATATACTGTCTGAAAGCAATCATGATTCATCGTTCTTTCTGCTGGTGTCTCCTATCATCTCTCACATCCGAGGATTTCTGCTGGAGTGTTCAGTCATCTCTATCCTTTGAAGACGGAGGACAACAGAATTTTGCTCAGTTGATAGTTTTGTATGTTAAATCATTTTCTTTGTTATCAAGCATAACTATTACATATGTTATACATCTGTTCAATAGAGGTTTAAAAATAAGATTAATAATAAAGTCAAATATTTCCATTAAATTTAAAAAAATTAATTACTGAAAAGCAATTAATAGATATTAGTTAACACTCTTGTAAATATATGTCACGAAACAGAAAATAACTTATTAGCCAAAGCTCTGCCCACCAATAACTGGCAAATGGATGCACAGTTTTGAAACAAAATCATGCATCAACTGGTCTTCATTGTGGGCAGAGTTTGAGCTGTGAGCAGCCAGTGCTGCATGTGGGCTCATCCTAAGGGTACGGACACACTGGCGTGAAAGTCGGACTACTGCAATGTGAGTTACTCCCGCATTGCAGTCGGACCAATGTTATTCAATGTATGAGAACACATTTCCAAGTGTCGGGCATTTGTTTCTCGTCTGAGAGACGGAAAGCAGTCGTAACCTGCTGCATCAGTATGCGAGTCATGGCCGAGACTCGCCAATGCAAGTCTATAGGTCTGGCAAAATCACGGAGCGCAGTCAGACCACACACGGACCATTCGAAAGGCATCCGATTTTTTCACTGATACATTATCATTCTGTAGCTCAGACAACTGTAAAATGTTCCTGTAAATGAGTATACAGTAATAGCTGCTAAGAAAAAAAAACGGATTGCACACAGACAGCACACAGAAGCCATACTGATCAAAAAACGGACGACACTCGTATGACTCGGACCTTTTTTGTCACGCCAGTGTGTTTCCACCCTTAGGGTATGCTCATATTAATATATAAACATGTCTGACTTTTATCCACAAAAATCAACTATATTTCCTCTTTTGTCATCCATGTACAGTCCATGTGTTGTCCATATGCAATCAGTTTATTTCAGCAGCTATTATTCATTTACAATAATTTACAGGACCATTTACAATGTTCTTTGCTACAGAATGGTAATACACTGTGTGCAGAATTATTAGGCAAGTTGTATTGTAGAGGATTGTTTTTATTGTAGTGCCTCGTTTGCCTCTGGTTTTAACTGCCTTGGGATAAAGTTTTTTTCGCATATATCTATTGGTGCCGAAACCTCCTTTCACATTATAGATCTTCCTTTGGATTACCATCTGTGCACAAAAACACAGGTGAGCGGAAAGTTTCCTTTGATTGACTTTATGTCTGTTTTCTTTTCTCATGCCCATTGACTTGCATTGGCACATCTCGTCCAATTAAAGGTACGCTCACACTAGTGTATATCTCGGATGAGTGCAATGTAAAAAGAAGACTTAACTCAGAAGATTTAACTCAGCCCAATGTTCTTTCATGAGGAAGTGCAGATCTGTGAAATTTTTTCTCGGCAGTATTCTGCACAAGTGAAAGAATCACAACATGCTGGGAGTGGATGCGGAAATCAGGCAAGACTCAACTATGCAACTCTATGGATGCAAGAAAAAAATGGATGGCACATGGATCATCCTAGTGAAGCGGCCGTCACACGCTACGATATCTTGAAAGATATCGCTTGAACGCGCCAGATTAAACATCGCTTGAACGATGTCTCTGCGTGTGACGGCAAGATACGACGAACGAGAATTGTTAAAATCGCAAAATCGAGATGTGAGCTCCGGACCTCAGATCTTGCGATGAACGATTTTACAAACAGCTTCATCGTGGTGTATAACACCACGATGAACGATCTCCCAGCGGCAGAGCCTATGCTGGGAGATGGTAACTATGTTACACGTCGGGTTACTAAGCGACGCGCGGTGCCTAGTAACCCGATGTGTACCATAGTTACCAGCGATCTCGCTGGTCCACATCGCTGGTGAGTCTGTCTGTGTGACATCTCACCAGCGATGTGAACGATATTGTAAGCGATCGCGCGTGCACGTGATCGCTTACAATATCGCTTGCGATGTCGAGACGTGTGACGGCCGCTTGAGATATATGTTTAAGGATACAATACCATTCTGTAGCATAGGACACTGTGAATGATCCTGTAAATGATTGTAAACTAATAAATGAAGAAAAAACATAAAATAGATTTGGTGCCACAGATGTTAGACTTGATTGTCAGAATATGTCTAGTTTTTTTCTAGCACCTCTACTTTATCAAACAATATACAGTTGCTCATGTATCAATTTGGGATTTTTACTTGGACAGGGGTAATAATTATAGAATCAAGGATGGTCTGCAAGATACGTGACAACTACTTGAATGCTTATTTAAATGTTCATTACATTTAATAAGCATTAAAGGGGTTTTCACACAAATAAAGTTAATTTTAAAGTTCATTTTACTCCATAAATCTTGGAATAATAGGTTCCACAAACTATAGAGCAGATAATTATTTATCTAGAAGAAACCATGCTCTTTTTTATATAACATTAGCTGTATAATGACTATCAAGGTGCATTGTCTCCACAACCACTTGGATCATTTCTCAGATAACCTTGGTGACCTAAGTGAAGCGTAGGATAAAAGGATCCAAAAAGATTTATAGCACTACTTTTTTCACTGCTCTGCTGGCGCTTTAAATCTAAGCCCGCTATACTCACCTTCTGGCAGCTTCATGTCTTACTGATTCTGCTCCAGTCATGTGGCACCATCTTATGCCTGAAACGTCTGACTGGGCAGTATTGCAGGTTTATTTTTCTGTGTTCACTGTTAAAATTCATCAGTCTTCTTTTTAGTTTTCTCAGCCAGGGGCGTAACTACAATAGGTGCAGGGGTTGCGATCGCACCCGGGCCCTGCAACCTAGGGGGCCCCAAAAGTCCCTTTAGAAAAGACTAATACTATTAAAGATTTGCCATAATCGGGGGCCCCATTGGAGCTTTCGCATCGGGGCCCTTGGGCCTGAAGTTACGCCACTGTTCTCAGCTTTCTTTGAGTGCAACTGTTTTTTATATTTTCATCATACACCATGGCTTAACTAGAGCTTGATGGGTCTTAGTGCGAAATTCGGACCTGCCCCCCCACACACATATATTGGTCAGACGTATGCCTTGTTGCATTCTAAATCCTATTATGACTCATGAATTGCCCCCCTCCACCTTCATTATGTATTAATGTTAATCAGCATGTTATGCATGATCCCCAACCTGATATATATATATATCAATCTCGTAGGCGTGCTTGGATGGTGTTTTCTTGTGCCACATCTGCGGCGATTGGTGGGTGACACTGCATTCCGATTGGCTGGCCGTGTCCGAGGCGCCTTATTTGATGACCCGTGCGTTCACGCAAGGCTGACCAATGGGAACGCAGTTCAGTCCACCAATTGCAGTGATAGAGGCGCGGTGAAACACACTCTAGCACGCCTCTATCAAAACACTATGGCCACATCGCTGCTACGATTGTGGCGTATGACGCGGCAATGTATGAAGGGAAGATTGCTTCCGGTCTTCTGCAGGCGATTTCCGGGACGTAGGATTGCCGAAGATCACACGCTAGATAGCTGCGTGTGACAGTTCCACAGTAATCAGAAAAAAGTGCCCGAAACGTGCGCGCTCACGTCAAATCACCGGCGATATGGAAGCCATATGGCGGCGTGTGACTGTACCTTAAGACTTGATATTACTGTACTAGACTGCTTTGAATAGGAAAGTGAAGCAATTGACTATTCATCAATCTAGCTAGCATTTAGGCTAGGGTCACACATGTGGTATTTTTTTACATCCGGATCTGGTTTTGAGCATTAAAAATGCTCAAAACCGCATCCGGATCCGCAGGCCATAGGCTTCAATAGAAAAACCAGATTGCACTATTTACCATCCGGTTACCGCATCCGGTTTTGCAGCCTGCGGTAAAAATCATGCAGACTGCATTTTTGCACTGGTTGAAAAACTGGATGCGTTTTTTTTAACATGGTCGCCAATGGGACCGGATCCGGATGCAGTTTATAAAATTGCAAAAACCCACATTCCAAAATCTGATGTGTTAATGGATACAGATGCGGAATGAGGGTGGCAATTTTACTATCAAAAGATAGTATGAAGGCACACGGTAAAACCGCATCCGGTAATGGATGCGGTTACTGCATTGTGCCTTTTAAGTGTGACCCTAGCCTTAGTAGCAATAGAGCAAAACTAACAGTTTGTGTGGGTCTGCATATTAATCTTTATTATAAATGCTAATATACAAAGATGGTTGGTGCATTACGCTGTAATGTAATGTAATGTTGTCCACTGTGTTTCACCTTAACATATACATAACATGATGCCTTTTAATAAGAACTATTACCTTTAAGGGAAAATACTCCTTTCTACTAAGCATAAGGTATAATGCTAGCTAATCAGGGTTAAGGTGGCTTGGGGGACTCTCCCCTACCAGTAGCTGTTTAATGTCTGATACTTCCTCAATAAACAGGAACTCTGTTTTGACCTTGTGTCATGATTTTTCTCTATGCACGTATATATGTATTGATTGTTGGCTAGAAAACGGGTTAAGGAAGGGCATATTGGAAGCCCACCTAAATCGACGGGCTTAACACCTCCAAACGTAACGATGCTCATTATGGCCAAACAATTCAATTTTAGTTTTGTCACACCACAGGACATCTCTTCAAAAATTTAGGTCTGCAAAAAATAATCTGGCTTTTTAATCTTTTTTTTAGAATAACGGCTTCTTCCTGGTAGAGTGGGCTTTCAGCCCATGTGGGTACAGTACTCGTTTGACTGTGTATAATGACACAATCTTATCAGCTTCCACCATCATCTTCACAAGGTCTTTTGCTTTTGTTCTTGGGTTGATATGCACATGTCGGACCAAAGCAAGTTCATCTCTAGAACACAGAACCCATCTCCTTCTTGAGCGGCATGATGGCCGAACTTTTACATCATTTCTTCCTGATGTCGTGGCTGATTTCTTTAGACTTTTCCATGATACCACACAAAGAAGCAGTATGCTTATAAATACATCCTCAGGTGTGTCTCTAATAAACTCAGATGTTGCCAATAAACCTATCAGAAGCTTCCACACATATGGCATCATCATATGGGCTGTCCCAAATTGTTTAAAGGCATATAAATCAGTGTATGTAAATTTGTGACTTTGCAAAAAGTAAAAAAAAATGCCTCTCTCTCATTATTCTGGCATTTGGCAAATATAAATATTTATGGCAATCCTAACTGACCTAAAATGGGAAATATTTATTCAGATTTTATGTCAGATACTGATATAGCATATATAAACTTCTAATTGTCCAATGTTCTCTAGATGGTTTCCATCCGGGTATCACTTCCTGGTATATATGCCCACATTCTGGTAAATATGATCCCCATCCAGGTACATACAGCATGTGCCTCTTCCTGGGATATATGCTCCTCCCCTTCATATACATGATCCCCTTCCTGGTATATATGTTACCTTCCTGGTATATACTGTCCTCCTCCTGGTATATACTGTATGTTTCCTTAATGGTAGATATGGTCCTCCTACTAATATGGTCATCATCCTTGGATACATGGTTCTCCACCTGGTATATATGTCCCCTTCCTAGTATATATTGTCCTACTACTTGTATATATGGTTCTCCTGCTAGTATATATGATCCACTTCCTGGTATATATGGTCCTCCTCCTGGTATATATCTCCCTTTCCTGGTATATGCTCCCTTACTGGTATATATGGTCCTCCTACTGGTGTATATGGTCCTTCTCCCTGTATATATTGTCCTCCTCCTGGTATATATGTCCCCTTCCTGGTACATATAGTTCTTCCCCTAGTATATATGTCCTCTTATTGGTAAATATGGTCCCCTAATGGTATATATGTCCTCTTTATGGTATATATATATTCATCGCTCTGGTATATATGATCTCCTCCTTTTTATATAGTCCTCCTCATGGTACATATGTCTTCTTCCTGCTACATATGGTCCTCCTAGTATATATGATCCCATTTCTGGTATATATGATCCTCCTCCTAGTACATACAATCCTTTTCCTGGTATATATGGTCCTCCTACTAGTGTATCTGGTCCTCCTCTGCATTGTATATATGGTCCTACTGCTTGCATATGTGGTCCTCTTGGTATATATGATCCCCTCCCTGGTATATATGGTTCTTGTACTGGTGTATATGTCCCCTTCCTTGTATATATGGTCTTCCTAGTATATATGATCCCTTTCCTGGTATATATGTTCCTTTGCTAGTATATGTGGTCCTCCTTCTGATATATATGTCTCCTAACTGATATATATAGTCCTCTTGCTGTATATAGTCCTCCTTACTGGTGTATATTGTCCTCCTCCTGGTATATGTTCCCTTCCTGGTATATATGGTCCTCCTGGTATATATGTCCCATTTCTTATGTACATAGTCCTCCCCTGGTATATATATATATACACTTTCTGCTATATACAGTCCTCTACTGGTATATATGACACCTTCCTGGTATATATGGTCCTCATACTTGTATGTATGCTCCTGGGGACATGCAGGGGCTCATCCTGGGGACACGCAAAGGCCGAGCCTGGGGACATGCTGGAGCCCAGCCTGGGGATACACAGGAGCCCATCCTGGGGACATGCAGGGGCCCAGCCTGTGGACAAGGAGGGGCCCAGCCTGGAAACAAGCAGGAGCCCAGGATGGGGACATGGAGGGGCCCAGTATGGGGATACTCAGGGGCCTAGGATGGGTACACACAGGGACACAGGATGGGGATACGTAGGGGTCCAGGATGGGGACATGCAGGGGTTAAGCCTAGGGACATGCAGGGGCCCAGGATGGGGGCACTCAGGGGCCCAGGATGAGGACATGCAGGGGCCCAGGATGGGAACACACAGGGGCCCATCCTAGGGAAAAGCAGAGGCCCAGCCTGGGGACACGCTGGAGCCCAGCCTGGGGACATGCAGGGGCCAATCCTTGGGACATGCAGGGGCCCAGCCTGGGGATAAGGAGGGGCCCAGCCTGGGGACAAGCAGGGGTCTGGCCTGTGGACACACAGGGGCCGAGGATGAAGACACTCAGGGGCCCATCCTGGGGACATGCAGGGGCCCATCCTAGGGACATGCAGGGGCCCAGGACGGGGACATGGAAGGGCCCAGGATGGGGATATGTACTAGGGGTCCAGAATGGGGGACATACACCAGGGGCCCAGGATGGAGCATGGGGGACATATACCGGGGAGAAAGCAGCCCAGGATGGATTGGGCACTATAGGGGCTCAAGATGGGGAACATTTTGGGGAAGACAGGGGCACAGTGGTAACATTACTATGGGGGGCACAGTGGTTAAATTACTATGTGAGATGCACAGTGGTGACATTAATATGTGAGATGCACAGAAATGACATTATTATGTGGGGGCACAGTGAAGACATTAATATGTGAGATGCACAGTAATGACATTATTATGTGGGGGCGCAGTGGTATCATTATTACACCATGTTCCACATTATTATACAAATTGGTTTTAAGTGTCATAGGATTTTTTGATTTTTCTTGTCACCTGTCCCCTGTCGCTCCAGACCCCTGCCTCTATCTCACACCTCCTGCTGCTCCTGGCCTCCTGTCCCATGCCTCCATCCCAACCCCTAGAAAAAAAGAGGAGATATAAGAGGCGCAGATTGTGCCTTATCAAAAAGACACTGTAGTTGTAGTGTGGATTATAAGGATATCCACTCACCTTTTTAGGTTGTGACTCACAACCAGTTTGAAAGCATAAGGCAGCTGCTGCAGAACCTCAACCAATGCCACAAAACCGCGGGAAATCAGGAGATAAAACTCGAATGGTATCCACGGTCCGCGCTGCTGCTCTTTATCCAAGGATTTCACAAGAGGTTATTACCATCAAAAGTCCTTTATTTCATCACAGGTCCCTGAGGAAGGTGCTGGGACAGCACTGAAACGTGTTGGTGTGATGAAATAAAGGACTTTTGATGGTAATAACCTCTTGTGAAATCCTTGGATAAAGAGCAGCAGCGTGGACCGTGGATACCATTCCAGTTTTATCTCCATCCCAACCCTGGCTGCACCTCCTCCTCTCAGCTGTTGTTGCCCCCCGCCACCACCACTCACCATCTGCACCTCACCCCCCTGCTCCACCTCTCACTCCCACTGAATCCTATACCCCCATGCATTGTTTTCCCTTCTCTTTACATTCACTCCTATCCTACTCCACTTCCTACAACTCTACCTCTCCGGCCCTGACATCACCTCACTGCTATCCAAAATCCCACACTGCCTGTCCGCCATCCTTGTTCTCCGCTCATTTCCTCAAACTCAACATGGATAAAACAGAGTTCATCGTCTTCCCCCCAAGTCGCTCTTCCCCCTACCCGACCTAACCATCACGACTGTACACTCTCACTCGTCCCCCATGCCAAGTGTCTCGGTGTAATCCTCGACTCTGCCCTCTCCTTCAAGCCACACATCCAGGCCCTCGCCACTTCCTGCCACCTCCAGCTTAAAAACATCTCACGGATCCGCTCCTTCCTTGACCATGACACTGCCAAAACGCTTGTCCACGCCCTCATTATCTCCCGCCCCAACTACTGCAACCTCCTGTTCACTGGCCTCCCCATTTCCTCCCTTGCACCCCTCCGAACCATCCTCAATTCCGCTGCCCGACTCATCCACCTGTCGCCCTGTTACTCCCCTGTCTCCCCTCTCTGCCAAGCCTCCCACTGGCTCCCTACTTCCCAGAGATCTAAGTTCAAAACCCTAACCCTGACATACCAGGCCATCCACAACCTGTCCCCTCCATACATCTCCAACTTGGTTTCCCGATACCACCCCTCACGCAATCTGCGCTCCTCTCAAGAACTCCTTCTTTTCTCCCCCCGCATCTCTACCTCCCACAACCGAATACAAGACTTTTCTCGTGCATCTGCCTTTACTTTGGAACTCTCTTCCACACCACATCAGACACTCCCCTACCCTGGGAACCTTCAAGAAAAACCTGAAGACCCACCTCTTCCTTCAACCCACACTGTGACCTAATCCGCTGCACCATCTCACCTCTCCTCCTACCCCTCCTACTGTCTCTGACCCATCCCCTATAGACTGTGAGCCCTTGTGGACAGGATCTCTGCTCTAATGTACCTGTATGATTTATTCGTCGTTATTTATGTTCTCATCCTTGTTCTGCCCTTACACATGTACAGCACCATGGAACCAATGGCGCTATATAAATAAATAATAATAATAATAATAATTAATAATGAAACTCATTGATGGTATTGTGTCCCAGGGTTCTTTGGATTACTAAAATCAAGCAATTGAGCAGGCCACAGTTTTCTAGTAACATGGGAAAGAAAAAGGATGTCTCTGCTGCTAAAAAGCAACAAATAGTGCAATGCCTTGGACAAGGGATGAAAACATTAGATATTGCATGAAAACTTAAGCGTGATCATCGTACACTAAAGAGATTAGTGGCTGATTCTGAGCGCAGACGTGTTTTTGAAAGCTCAAAACCAGATCAGGATTTAAAAAAAAAAACAGAGATGTAACCCTAGCCAACTTTCTTCCATGGTACAAAAAGCAAACATGTGCCTTCAGGAGCAAAATCATCTTCATGCATGACAATGCACCATCTCATGCTGCAAAGAATACTGCCTGTTTCACATCTAAGGTTGGTGTGCGTTTTGCTTAATTTGCGTTTCTAAGCGTTTTTACCACTAAAAACGCATAAAAACGCTAGCGTTTTTGCCCCCATTGATCTTAATAGAAACACATGTAAAAACGCATGCAAAAACGCATGTGCGCTTTCAAAAACACAAAACACATATGTTTTTGCAAACACCGCACAAAACGTCGGGAAATGCGTCTACCGTGGCGTTTGCAAAAATGTGAAAACACCCTACCTCTGTGTCATTGGCTGCTATGGGAATAAAAGGAGATAACCTCATGGTGTGGCCACCATCTTCCCCTGACCTCAACCCTATAGAGAATCTTTAGAGTATAATCAAGCAAAAGATCTATGAGGGTGGGAGGCAGTTCACATCAAAACAGCAGCTCTGGGAGGCTATTCTGACATCATGCAAAGAAATACAAGCAAAACCTCTCAAGAAACTCACAAGTTCAATGGATGCAAGACTTATTATGAAGGTGATATCAAAGAAGGGTTCCTATGTTTTAGAGTTAAATAGCTTTTTATTTCAGTGAATGTGACTTCCTAATGCTGCAAATTCAACAAAATTAGCATTTTCAGTTCCTTCAAACATATCAAATGTTTAGAAACGCTACTGTGGCTAATAATTTGGAACAGTGCATTTAGAGTTTTTTTTAATTTTGGAGATTATACTGTTATCATTGGGGGGTTTCTTCAATAAAATTCCATGTATTTTTTAATGGGTGATGACTTTTATTACACTGACTGTCATTTGCACCGACCTTTTAAGAAAATCAGAGCAAAAGAACATTTGCATAATAATTTGGAACATGGTGTATGTGGGGGCACAGTGGTGACATTACTATGTGAGATGCACAGTGGTGACATTACTATGTGGGGGCACGGTGGTGACATTATTATTTGAAGGCACAGTGGGGGTATTACTACGTGGGGGCACAGTGGTGGTATTACTATGTGAGATGCACAATAGTGACATTATTATGTGGGGGCACAGTGGTGACATTACTATGTGAGATGCACAGTGGTGATATTACTATTTGGGGGTACAGTGGTGACATTGTGTGGGGACACAGTGGTGACATTACTATGTGAGATGCACAGTAGTGACATTATTATGTGGGGGCAAAGTGGTGACATTACTATGTGAGATGCACAGTGGTGACATTACTATGTGGGGGCATGGTGGTGACATTATTATTTGAAGGCACAGTGGGGGTATTACTACGTGGGGGCACAGTGGTGACATTACTATGTGAGATGCACAGTGGTGACATTACTATGTGAGATGCACAGTAGTGACATTATTATGTGGGGGCACAGTGGTGACATTACTATGTGAGATGCACAGTGGTGACATTACTATGTGGGGGCACGGTGGTGACATTATTATTTGAAGGCACAGTGGGGGTATTACTACGTGGGGGCACAGTGGTGGTATTACTATGTGAGATGCACAATAGTGACATTATTATGTGGGGGCACAGTGGTGACATTACTATGTGAGATGCACAGTGGTGATATTACTATTTGGGGGTACAGTGGTGACATTGTGTGGGGACACAGTGGTGACATTACTATGTGAGATGCACAGTAGTGACATTATTATGTGGGGGCACAGTGGTGACATTACTATGTGAGATGCACAGTGGTGATATTACTATGTGGGGGTACAGTGGTGACATTGTGTGGGGACACAGTGGTGACATTACTATGTGAGATGCACAGCAGTGACATTAATATGTGGGGACACAATGGTGGCATTACCATGTGAGATGCACAGCAGTGACATTATTATGTGGGGGCACAGTGGTGACATTACTATGTGAGATGCACAGTGGTGATATTACTATGTGGGGGTACAGTGGTGATATTGTGTGGGGACACAGTGGTGACATTACTATGTGAGATGCACAGCAGTGACATTAATATGTGGGGACACAATGGTGGCATTATTATGTGAGATGCACAGTAGTGACATTATTATGTGGGGGCACAGTGGTGACATTACTATGTGGAGGCATAGTGGTGACATGGTGTGGGAGCACAGTGGTGACATTACCATGTGAGATGCACAGTGGTGATATTACTATGTGGGGGTACAGTGGTGACATTGTGTGGGGACACAGTGGTGACATTACTTTGTGAGATGCACACTAGTGACATTATTATGTGGGGGCACAGTGGTGACATTACTATGTGGGGGCATAGTGGTGACATTATGTGGAGGCACAGTGGTGACATTACTATGTGAGATGCACAGTAGTGACACTATTATGTGGGGGCACAGTGGTGACATTACTATGTGAGATGCACAGTGTTGATATTACTATGTGGGGGTACAGTGGTGACATTGTGTGGGGGCACAGTGGTGACATTACTATGTGAGATGCACAGTAGTGACATTATTATGTGGGGGCACAGTGGTGACATTACTATGTGGGGGCATAGTGGTGACATTGTGTGGAGGCACAGTGGTGACATTACTATGTGAGATGCACAGTAATGACACTATTATGTGGGGGCACAGTGGTGACATTACAATATGAGATGCAATGTGGTGACATTACAATGTGGGAGCACAGTGGTAACTTTATTATGTGAAGGCACAGTGGGGGTATTACTATGTGGGGCAGTAAGAGGAGCGTTCTTTTTGTATCATACACCAGGGGCACACACGGCAGCAGCAGCTCAGCATTGGGGCATCAGTAGGATGAGAAGTTTGTCCAGTTTGAGAATACATAGGGACGGGGCTGGAGATGTGAGAAATCAGAGGTGTCTGTGTTGTAATCGATCTAGATGGCTAGAGTTGTCTTCATGTTGGTCTGGGGACCTAGAATGGGGCAACATAGAGGACCAGAATGGAGGAACATAGGGGCCCAGTATGGTGGACATTATTAAATAAAGGGGGCCAGGATGGGAGACATTATTAATATAGGGGGGCTAGAATAGAGGAACATACATATTTGACTATGTGGCAAGTGAAGATATATTTACTGTGGGGACCATTTAGGGGACATTACTGCTGTAATATCATTTACTCTTGAAAATAATGTTTCCCATGAAGGGAACAAAAGGGAGGTCTTGTTACTGTGCAGGCGGCACTATGATGCTTTTTTTGTTGTTTGATGTAGGCCGGAGACACACTGAGCGAGATACATGAGAGATAATCGCATGAGTCTCGCATGACTCACCTGTAACTGCCGCCGGCTCTTTGGACAGGAGCACGTCAGCTGTATGTGTTTCTATGCAACTGAAATGCTCCTGTCCAGAGAGATGGCAGCCATTCCGGGTGAGTCATGTGTGGCGCCCCGCAACGAGTGCGTCACAAGAGGGTATTGCAGCCATAAAAGCAGCCGCAATATTCTCTGACACAGCAGTGACCTGGTTAACTTAGAAATCCAACCCTGCATGCATCACCTAGAACAGAGGGCCAATCCTAGGTCCTGGTGGGCGGAGTGCTAGGGTAGTGTGTAGGAGAACAGACACAATAGTCTACACAAGGGTCTAGATCAGAGTCTAGAACAGAGAACTTGAACTTGGAGTAGGAGCGGGGGCTCCGCACCCCGTGCAGCCCCGGGCCGTCACCGGTCGGGTGTCACCACCTGAGGCCTTACCAACCGGGAATGGGCATCGTTCACACGGGTTCCAAAAGACTCCCGTGCCCACAACTTCACAGCCGGTTCACTGGTACCGAAGCTGGCAGCAGTTCACCTCTGCTACGCGAACCAGAAGCGTGGCGGATCAGCTTCACAGGAGCATCCCACCATCAGCCAACTTCCAGTCGTCTAACCAGCGGTGTACCCACCGAGGGATCCAAGCCGGGCGATCAGCTCGGGTACACTGGTCGGGTGCCGCCGCAACAACATCTTCTCCGGTTCCGTTGAACCGGGCTTTTCTACAGACGGCCCACCAAACTCAAGTTGTTCAACAACCATCACGCCGTAGTGACTGTATCCACACGCCGCACCACTCCGACGAAGAGGTACGTCGTATCCGAAGGGAGGAGTGGCACACTCGGCTGCACGCCAATATGCAGGCCCGCGCTGAGGCCCGCCACCAATCTCCATTGCCTGAACAATTCCGTAAAACCGGACGGGTAAGCACCTTCAACTTATCCACCGGGTGGGGATTCGTAAGGGAGGAGGGTGTGAGTACTGAAGTGTTCGTGGGGCGCCGTGATGTGGAATCGCACCTACCGCGAGGGCATCCAAACCAAGACTTGTATAGAGGGGACATTGTAACCTATGAGCGACATATATGCTGTGACGGGTGGTTCACTATACGAGTCCGGAACACTGCCCTCCATAAGTGACTTTGTTGTTTGAACTTTTCACCAAGAGACTTCTTCCTGTTTGCAAATAACACCGCGACTTGGCGGCTACAGCCTGAACTTTTACCTAAGGACAGCCGACCGCCCGCCGGGTCCGCATAATGTGTTAACCTGTTTACTCACCACTTAACTTTTATGCATACAATGACTTGTCATTAATAAAAGTGTTTGTTACCTGTTATAAAATATAAAAATCTCTGTAATGTGGGTAGTGTGACGCTTGGGGACAAGCGTATTCAACCAAGGGGGAGTGTGGCGCCCCGCAACGAGTGCGTCACAAGAGGGTATTGCAGCCATAAAACCAGCCGCAATATTCTCTGACACAGCAGTGACCTGGTTAACTTAGAAATCCAACCCTGCATGCATCACCTAGAACAGAGGGCCAATCCTAGATCCTGGTGGGCGGAGTGCTAGGGTAGTGTGTAGGAGAACAGACACAATAGTCTACACAAGGGTCTAGATCAGAGTCTAGAACAGAGAACTTGAACTTGGAGTAGGAGCGGGGGCTCCGCACCCCGTGCAGCCCCCGGGCCGTCACCGGTCGGGTGTCACCACCTGAGGCCTTACCAACCGGGAATGGGCATCGTTCACACGGGTTCCAAAAGACTCCCATGCCCACAACTTCACAGCCGGTTCACTGGTACCGAAGCTGGCAGCAGTTCACCTCTGCTACGCGAACCAGAAGCGTGGCGGATCAGCTTCACAGGAGCACCCCACCATCAGCCAACTTCCAGTCGTCTAACCAGCGGTGTACCCACCGAGGGATCCAAGGCTCCCCAAAACATCCAGAACGTACATCATGGATAGGGCATTGAAGCAGCCTCCCCGTACCCGACCTGGTATTCCTGGGCGACACTGGCAACCACTTAGTTAGAATGGAGGAACACTGCGGATTTCTAAGGGACACCATCACTGCTGAGTCCACTCGGTCCACTACCCTTGAACTGTATACCATGTACTGCTTGCTGGTTACAGTAAAGACCCGTTGCAGAGACTTTCTGTGTCCGTGCTTCCTTATGAACTGTCCGTCCGCACTACAAGGTAACCGCAGCTGCCGCACAACATCTTGAGCAGCTCCAGCCTCCGGGGATCACCGCTCAGCCTGTGGGGAGCGTTCCATCTTGCTGCTATCCATCCCCCGGAGGTTCCGCAGCATCGGTAGTCCTTACCGAAACTACTCATAGGTGGCGTCACAAATAAATTAAACCCCTTTAATCTGTTCCTACAAGACGTCTTCAACCCTTTTGATCTGCACTACACCGGGCCCCACTACCGGCAGGCGCGGTCCACCCGTGACAAGGAGGAAGGAAGCATCGCCTGTCTAAACTGGAGTTCCGGCCACGGTGAGTCACATGCGAGACTCGTGTGAGCATCTCGTATGTGTCTCGCTCAGTGTGTCTCTGGCTTTGGAAGATTTATTTATGCAGCATTTGCCCCTGATGTAACTGTATCTGTAGCTACAATATAGACACAATCCGGTAACCGCATCCATTACCGGATGCGGTATCACCATTTGGCATCACATTGCAAATCTGGATACAGTAATGGATCCAGATCTGCAATGAGAAAAAATTTTGGCACCAAAAACCGGATCCGGTACTGCAGGGTACATTCATGTACCTTGCGGTACCGGATCTGGTTGCCATAGGTGCCCATTATGAAAAAAAAAAAACAAATCCGGTTTTTCAACCGTTCCGAAAAATCCAGCCTGCATGATTTTTTACCGCAGGCTGCAAAACCGAATTGCATTAAGTGTAATCCGTTTTTTCTATTGCAGCCTATGGCTGTGGAACTGGATCCGGTTTTAAAAACAAATTCGCAAATGTGACCCTAGCCTAACTCCTACAGGTTTCCTTCACATTGTAAATCTCCATGTTGACACTTTCATATTGGTTGTGCTAGTAATGTCCTGCATTTTTTTTGCATCTTGATACATTTCTCTATAGCATACTAATGTATTTACTTACCTATCTTTCTTTATGACAGCATATCATCTACACATCACATAGCAGAGACCAGTGTTTTGTATGTATTGTTGGTGTATTAGATATCATTGTTTACTGATAACATTTCAGTCATTGCAGTGCCCACCGTGCAAACTGTGCATTATTTTTCCATGTGACAAAAGAGGATAGAATTGTTCTATACTTGTATGCTTTAAGTGTTTCTTGCATGAAAAATCACAGCAGTTACATATTGTCACTTGAGGTCACATTGTATAGACAGATGGGGAGGGTAGAGTTATGTACAGACTTGGCATGTTCTTTGCTATGGCCATTTTCTGTGCCTTTTAAAAGTTTTCATACAGTGTTCATTTTTCCTTGCTGTACTATAAATATAATTTAATATTTTAACGTTGATTGCTTGCATAATCTGTACAAACCTCTCTTTTCCCTCATTATTTTACATTACATTACAGTGCGGGAGATGCCGGTAAAGCTGCAGCTCTTCATACTCAGAACAGTGACTGAACCTGTGCCCTCTCCTCCTCCGAGACTGAAACCTGAATGCCACCAGGAGGGTTAAACTTCATTTTCTTGCGGCATCTGGTATCAATGTACACATGCCAGCAAGTTTCAAATGTTATGGCCACTTTACACGTCCCAACGTCGGTCCGATTTTGGATCCAACGATGCAGGAGCGCGCACTTTTTGGGCAGAATTCCAAAATCGCATAGGGGATGTCATACAGCGCGATATCCGCAGGCAACGCCACTAAGATGTGTACACCCCCTTGTACGGCCGACCCAGGACCGACCATTTAACATGGGAGAGAATAGGGGAAGTTGTACTCCACATCGTTGTTGGGCTTTCACACAGCACGATCCGGCCACATCAACCATCCAATATCGGGCCGTTGGAGAGCAGGCTCATTTGATTCCCGATATCGTTTTGGCATCGTTCGTGCATCGTATTGGACATTTACACCATACAATGCACGAACGATATCGGGTCCAACGCACGAACCACGTGACTTTTTATCGGAGTTGGACGCCGATATCGGGACGTGTAAAGTGGCATATTAACAGATCTGCAGCATAATAGCTTTTTTTTTTTCTCTGTGTGACGGGTTTTCATAAATATTACTTTACTATTTTCTGACCAATGTGGTAAAATTTTTACTTTATTTAAAGAATTGTATATAATAACGATTAACTAAATCTCAACAATAATGTTTTCTTACTATATTTTTAATTACTTTATACTTAATTTCTTTCTCTGCAGCGCTGTTTGGAAATTACAGGTCAAAGTCAAAATCACATCAGACATTTCTGCCTCTGACCAATACAGATTGTTGTAATGAAGGGACACAAGTCTGTCTTTGCCATTACACCTGTTGCTGAGTATTTCCAAGGAAATGGGAGCCAATTTGCCAAGATTTCCTATTTGTTTAGAAACCATATAAACTAACCATGTTAGTGCATCTTAAGGTACCGTTACACGCTACAATGTCATGCGAGCAGCAATCGTTCGCACAAGCCAGCGAATGATACTTGTTCACTGTTTTGAATAGGCAAAGTCATTAACGAGTTTGTTTACGATGTGTCACACAGAACAATGCAGCAGGTTGATTGAGGATCGTCTGATTTGAGAACATGTTCTCAAATCTGTGATCCAATGATTTATCGTAGTCACATCTCTGTGTCACACGCAATGACATCCTAACGATGTCGTTTGAACGACTCCAATGACTCCAAACTCGTGATGTTTCAGCAATATCGTTCACAATATCGTACCATGTAACCAACCACTTACTAGCTATTATTTCCCAAACAAGATTAAATTAATAGGTGAGTCATTTCCATAGAGAATTTTGATATGCGAAATGCTTACATTGTCATACCCAGCATGACATTGATAGTGTTAGGGTAGCTTTACACGCCACAACCGCAGGAGACATTTTTGACGACGATATGTCGCCCTGGAATTATCGCCGTCAAATTGCCTCCCAATTGCGGCGTGTAATTGGGGAATTTGGCAGCGATATTCGGCAGCAGGGATGAACAAAGTATACGGTAACCGCATTGCTCCGGATTACACATCCAGAGCAATCTGGTTACCGCATTGCGGTTGACAGAACCGCTCCAAAAACTACAGCATGCATGATTTTTACTGCAGGCTGCAGATCTGGAGCCGGTAACCGGATTGCATTTAGAGCAATCCGGTTACCATAATGGCTAGCGGTTCCTGATCCGGTTTTGAGCTTTTTGACAGCTCAAAACCGGATCAGGATTTCAAAATGTTGTCGCAAATGTGACCCTAGCCTAAGATATAGGTCAGATTAAAGGGTATTTAAGGCTAGGGTCACACTTGGAAGTGTAATTGCTGTTACTGCATCCAGATCCAGATGCGGTAAGCACAATTGCCTTCAGACACATTTTGTTCACAAAATGTGTCCGGCAAACCGCAATGCGGTGACCGGATTGCTCAGGATGTGTAATCAGGAGCAATCTGGATACCGTATGCTTTGTTCATCCCTGCTGCCACAGGGATGAACAAAGGGTTAATGTTAATAATAGATGTGGGCAACATGTCTCTAGGGGTGCCCACCCTGGGGTGCCCACCTTCCCTACAGACATGCTGTCCACTCAGGTGGACATGTGAGGGGTTAATCTACGCATTTATAGTTTTGCCGGCTATTGTCGGCATTTACTATTTTATGAATGAACTCGGCGGCTCCTCACTGTGTAGTACATACAATACACAATGTACGTACTGTATGAGCTGCTAGCCTTGGTCCTGAAAGCATTAACATTAGGTCTATAGGCAGCGCATCACCATAGACCTAATGTTAATGCTTTCAGGACCAAGGCTAGCGGCTCATACAGTAGGTACATTACGTTCTGTATGTACTACACAGTGAGGACCTGCCAGGTTCATTGATAAAATAGTAAATGCTGACAATAGCCGGAAATACTATAAATGCACCCACTAGAGACATGTTGCCATCATCTATTGATAACATTTAACCCTTTGTTCATCCCTGCGGTAGCGGTAGCAGGGATGAACAAAGCATACAGCTGCCGCAGGCATTCACATGTGCCTTGCGGCAGCCGCCTGGGCTCCCGAAGAAGCCCACTATAGGTCTCCTGCTGCGGTTTGCAAACCGCTGCGAAAACTGCAGCCTGCATGATTTTTATCGCAGGCTGCAATTCCGCAAGCGGTAACTGGATTGCATGTAGTGCAATCCGGTTACTATAATGGGCTCCTATGGGCTGTGGTTTCTTATCCGGTATTGAGCAAGTGCGACCCTAGCCTAAGTTGAGGGTGCAGACGAGAATGTATGATTTGTACGCAAGCATCCGCGTACGTACATATCACACATTGAAGTCTATCAGTGCGCACGCCCATCCACAGCGGAGCGTATCACTGTGCGACCCCATGATAAACATAGGGATGGGCGGTGCTTGCGCTCAGCTTGCGTTCGACCTCCGCAAGATGCAGTGGAGGCGAACGCAAGTCTGAAGCCACCCAAAGAAACACACATCTGCTCTGTCTTATTTAATAACATTTTTATCCCATCTTAGGCTAGGGTCACATCTGTGGCTGTCTTTTCAAATCCTGATCTGGTTTTGAGCTTTTAAAAAGCTCAAAACTGGAGCAGGAAACGCATCCCATAGGAGCCCATTATGGTAACTGGATTGCACTACATGCAATCCAGTTACCAGCTCCGGATCTGCAGCCTGCGTGAAAAATCATGCAGGCTGCAGTTTTCGGAGCGGTTCTCTTACCCGCAATGCGGTAACCACATTGCTCAGGATGCTGCCCATAGATCTAATGCAAATGCTTACAAGACCCTGGGCAGCGGCAGATACTATATGTACATTACGTATAGTATGTGCCCAACTGTCAGGGGAGTCGCGGCTTCATTGGCACAAATGACAAAGTTAGAGGTAGGTGGAAGGTCCTTAAAGATGATTTCAGGGAATTAGGCTGCAAGCTTAAGGCAAGGACCTCCAAGGTAGTATTCTCTGAAATACTGCCTGTACCACGTGCCACGCCAGAGAGGCAAAGGGAGATTAGGGAGATAAATAAGTGGCTCAGGAATTGGTGTAGGAAGGAGATGTTTGGGTTCCTGGAGAACTGGGCCGACTTCTCTGTTGGCTACAGTTTCTATGCTAGGGACGGGCTGCACCTCAATGGGGAGGGTGCAGCTGTGCTGGGGGAGAAAATGGCTAGAAGGTTGGAGGAGTGTTTAAACTAGGGATTTGGGGGGAGGGTATTCATTGTATAGGAGGGGAAGATAGTGTAAATAGTAACCTGGGCACAAGTAATAAAATTGGGGGTGGCATGGGGGGTGGGGTTAGAACAGTCAATCTAGTAGGAAGGAATAGAGGTAAAGAGAGATGCATAAAGTGCATGTACACTAATGCCAGAAGTCTCACCAACAAAATGGAGGAATTAGAATTGATTTTGTTGGAAAATAATTACGACATGGTGGGGATTTCGGAGACTTGGCTGGACGAGAGCCATGACTGGGCTGTTAATTTACAGGGCTATTGTCTGTTCAGAAATGACCGCACAAATAGGCGAGAAGGAGGTGTATGTTTATACGTAAAATCATCCTTAAAACCCGTCCTGCGTGATAATATAGGTGAATCTAATGGAAATGTAGAGTCCCTGTGGGTGGAGATAAGGGAGGGGGAAAATATAATAAATTACTGATAGGGGTTTGTTATAAGTCCCCAACAATGATGGAAGTGGAGGAGAATATCCTCATAAAGCAAATAGATGAAGCAGCGACTCAGGGAGAAGTCATTATTGTGGGGGACTTCAACTACCCTGAAATACATTGGGGATCAGAAACCTGCAGTTCCAGCAAAGGTAATAAGTTTTTGACAACTATGAGAGACAATTACCTTTCACAACTGGTTCAGGACCCAACAAGAAGGGGGGCACTGCTGGACCTAATATTAACTAACAGGCCGGACCGCATATCAAATATACGGGTTGGAGGTCACTTGGGTAATAGTGATCATAACTTAATAAGCTTTCAAGTATCCTTTACTAAGACGTGTAGTAGAGGGGCTACAAGGACACTAAACTTCAGGAAGGCAAATTTCCAACGGTTGAGAGATGATCTTAGTGCAATAAACTGGGACGATGTCCTGAGACATAAAAGTACACAACACAAATGGGAGATGTTTATTAGCATCCTGAATACATAGTAACATAGTAACATAGTTTTTAAGGTTGAAGGAAGACTTTAAGTCCATCTAGTTCAACCCATAGCCTAACATGTTGATCCAGAGGAAGGCAAAAAAACCCCATGTGGCAACACTAAGCTCCACATTGGGGGAAAAAATTCCTTCCTGACTCCAGATACGGCAATCAGACTAATTCCCTGGATCAACGCCCTATCAAAGAATCTAGTATATATAAACCGGTAATATTATAGTTTTCAAGAAAGGCATCCAGGCCCTTCTTAAATGTTAGTAGTGACTCACTCATTACAACATCATGTGGCAGAGAGTTCCATAGTCTCACTGCTCTTACAGTAAAGAATCCACGTCTGTGATTATGATTAAACCTTCTTCCCTCCAGACGTAGAGGATGCCCCCTTGTCCCAGTCTCAGGCCTAAGAGTAAAGAGATCATTAGAAAGGTCTCTGTACTGCCCCCTCATATATTTGTACATTATTATAAGATCACCCCTAAGCCTTCGTTTTTCCAAGCTAAATAACCCCAAGTTTAATAACCTGTCTTGGTATTGCAGACCCCTTAGTCCTCTAATAACTTTTGTCGCTCTTCTCTGGACCCGCTCTAGTTCAGCTATGTCTTTCTTATACACCGGAGACCAGAATTGTACACAGTATTCTAAGTGTGGTCGCACTAGTGACTTGTATAGAGGTAAAATTATGTTCTCCTCATGAGCATCTATGCCTCTTTTAATACATCCCATTATTTTATTTGCCTTTACAGCAGCTGCCTGACACTGGCCACTAAATGTGAGTTTGTCATCTACCCATACACCCAGGTCTTTTTCAGTGGTAGTTTTGCCCAGTGTTTTATAATTAAGCACATAATTATACCCTTTGTTTCCTCTGCCCAAGTGCATGACTTTACATTTATCCCCATTAAAGCGCATTTGCCATTTAGCAGCCCAAGCTTCTAGTTTACATAAATCCTCCTGTAATATAAAATTGTCCTCCTCTGTATTGATTACCCTGCAGAGTTTAGTGTCATCTGCAAATATTGAGATTCTACTCTGTATGCCCCCTACAAGGTCATTAATAAATATATTAAATAGGAGCGGGCCCAACACTGACCCCTGTGGTACCCCACTGTTAACTGTGACCCATTCTGAGTGTGTTCCATTAATAACCACCCTTTGTTTCCTATCACTAAGCCAGTTCTTAACCCACTTACACATATTTTCCCCTATCCCCATTGCCCTCATTTTATGTATCAACCTTTTGTGTGGCACCGTATCAAAAGCTTTTGAAAAGTCCATATACACCACATCCACTGCATTTCCTTGGTCCAGTCCAGAACTTACTTCTTCATAGAAGCTTATTAGATTAGTTTGACAGGAACGGTCCCTCGTAAAACCATGTTGATAATGGGTCATGAGGTTATTTTTGTTCAGATACTCCAGTATAGCATCTCTTAGAAAACCCTCTAGGATTTTACCCACAGTAGAGGTTAAGCTTACTGGCCTATAATTTCCAAGTTCAGTTTTTGTCCCCTTTTTGAATATTGGCACCACATTTGCTATACGCCAGTCCTGTGGTACAGACCCTGATATTATGGAATCTTTAAATATTAAAAATAATGGTCTATCTATGACAGTACTTAATTCCTGCAGCACTCTGGGGTGTATCCCATCTGGGCCCGGGGATTTGTCAATTTTAGTGATTTTTAGACGATACCGTACTTCCTCTTGGTTAAGCAGGTGACGTTTAATTGAGAATTTTTGTTATCACTGATCATATTGTCTGTCATGGGATTTTCTTGTGTAAATACTGTTGAAAAAAAGTCATTTAGCATATTTGCTTTTTCCTCATCCTCATCCACCATTTCACCCAGACTATTTTTAAAGGGGCCAACACCATCATTTTTTAGTTTCTTACTATTTATGTAGTTAAAAAATATTTTGGGATTCTTTTTACTTTCTCTGGCAATGAGTCTCTCTGTCTCAATCTTTGCTGCCTTGATTTGCTTTTTACAAATGTTATTTAATTTTCTGTATTTATTTAATGCTTCATCACTACCTACTTGCTTTATAGGATAGGACCTGTGCACAATATATACCCTATGGGAATAAGCATGCTAGAAATAGGAGGAAACCACTATGGCTAAATAAAGCGGTAAGAAGTGCAATATGTGACAAAAAGAAAGCATTTAGGGAATTAAAGCAAGTAGGTAGTGATGAGGCATTAAATAAATACAGAAAATTAAATAACATTTGTAAAAAGCAAATCAAGGCAGCAAAGATTGAGACAGAGAGACTCATTGCCAGAGAAAGTAAAAAGAATCCCAAAATATTTTTTAACTACATAAATAGTAAGAAACTAAAAAATGATGGTGTTGGCCCCTTTAAAAATAGTCTGGGTGAAATGGTGGATGAGGATGAGGAAAAAGCCAATATGCTAAATGATTTTTTTTCAACAGTATTTACACAAGAAAATCCCATGACAGACAATATGATCAGTGATAACAAAAAGTCTCAATTAAATGTCACCTGCTTAACCCAAGAGGAAGTACGGCATCGTCTAAAAATCACTAAAATTGACAAATCCCCGGGCCTGGATGGGATACACCCCAGAGTGCTGCAGGAATGAAGTACTGTCATAGATAGACCATTATTTTTAATATTTAAAGATTCCATAATAACAGGGTCTGTACCACAGGACTGGCGTATAGCAAATGTGGTGCCAATATTCAAAAAGGGGACAAAACTGA
>JARQOC010000004.1:514877968-514901187 GCA_033576535.1 Allobates femoralis
ATCTCTATTCTGTACCTAATATACAAGTGAAAAATATGCATCATGGTCACTTCAGGATTCTCATAGACTTTACTGCTTCAAGATAGAAATCTGTGTTTGATGCATCATTTTCTCCACCAAATGTGGACCAACTTACAGTGTGGGCACAGGGCCTTACTGCAGTGAAATAGAGATAAAATATAGAGCACTGCACTAAATTTACATAAAATTCTCTCTGAAACTCAAGGAGTGTATTTGTGAGATGAAAATAAACTCTTTCAATAGCTGAGAATATCCAGTGCTGAATAAACTAAAAACATTGTCTATGACAGCAAGAATAAATGATTCAAGAAGTTGTGTATTGTACTTACAAACATAAGGGTAAAAGGCACATTAATAATACATTTCTCTAAAATAGATTGCCAGGGTTTGCCTCTTGGCTTCATCTATGGCCAAGGGTAAAATATATTAAGTGACTGAACATTTAGTTGGTATGCCTTAATATTCATAGCTGTTCAGTGATTCTACAAATAGGAGGCTGCTATGACAAATTATGACAAAGCTTATCTTTCCTCAATAGAAACTACATACTTATGCTGTAGCTGCTACATTTTGACGACTACACTGGAAAACAAGATAAACAATATCATAGAATCATGCCTTGATGATTTTTTTTCTCATAGCGCCATTTATCTTATCCAATAAATCAAGTGAAAAAGTTCTTCTTGTGAAATATTTTAATTAGCCAATGCATACTGTAGGTTAGGTCCTGAATGGGCTGATTGATTGAGTTGAAGACTCACTATTATGGCCACTTTACAGCCAACATCGTCATATTGATCAAGCCATGGAGCGCGCTTTTTCTGGGCAGAATTCCAAGATCGCATCGGAGATATTACACAGCGCATATCGGCAGCCAACGCAACAGCGATGTGTATGCCCCCTTGTACGGCGACCCAGGAACGACCATTTAACATGGGAGAGAATAGGGGAAGTTGTACTCCACATCGTTGTTGGTTTTCACACAGCACGATCCGGCCACTAACGTCCATCCAATATCGGGCCATTGGAGAGCCTGCTGATTTGATCCCCGATACTGTTTTGGCATCGTTCGTGCATCGTATCGACATTTACACCATACAATACACGAACGATATCGGGGCCAACGCACAAACCACGTGACTTTTTATCGGAGTTGGACGCCGATATCGGGACTTGTAAAGCGGCCATTAGACCTTCTTGGATTAGGTGCAAAATGCCCAGTGTCGAAATCCTATAAAAGTAGCAAACATGGATGTGGATAATTAACCAAAATGATCCTGGAAAGGAGATGTATGCAAATAAGTCTCAAGCCACCCTTCTCTAAGATGGTAGATGATTCCCTAATTTTGGTGAAGCCAGACATAGCACCCAAGTATGGAGGATCCCTCACCATCTATCCTGTTGTGTTTGTGCATTGCTGCCAGTTAAAACATTTATTAAGTGAATGGTGAAAGAAATGTAATGTCTCTGTCCACAGGGGCTGCTATGTGTCAATGTGGCACTCCAGAGTCCGATTGCCACGATGTCATTGCCTCTCTCAGGGATCATGCAGTGCTTGAAAGCAAGGGGAGGTATCCACACCAGGTAAGCCCACCACACACAAGACCTTCCCAACTCCAGACCAGGAGGGGGAGCTCTGAAACCCGAGTTCAGTGGAAGTCCCTATAATTTCTGTCCTAGGGGCGTGGTTAGTCAGTTCAGTTCCTAGTAGGACTGTGAAGAGGTCCCATGGACTGGAGCAGAGTAAGGCTCATCCTGGGACGAGACTAACCAGTGTGAGGGACCCATAGGAGATGGTCTGAGGAAGTGGAGAAGCAGGTCTGGGGAGTGGAGCCGGTTTCCAGGCTCACCCTAGAGCACCAAAGTGGACACTGGAGTCGAAGGCTGTGAGAGACTCTAAGCCCAGCAGCCAACACTGGAGAGTGTGAGATTCCAAGTCACCCAGCCACAACAAAGCCTAAACCTCTAGTCCAGAACGTTTAAACTCGACATCCAGGGCCACAAGACCGGGCCTTGACCCCTGGGACATCTGCAGCAGAATAGCGGGCCGAGTCTCGAGTACCCCCACGGCCCCAGGGCGCATCAGTATGCTGGTGTCACAAACAGGATCTTGTGCCCAAAACTAACGTGTACTGTGTGCCATAGACTTTATTGAACTGTGCACAGTCGCCATTGTTATCCCACGTGGTGTGCAGAAAAGCGAGGGGGCGTGCAATCATGGGCAGAACCTTGGGAAGAGCGCGAAAATAGACAAAGGCCCACGCTCTGCTGTCAGTCAACGTGATGAAGGAAGTCCTATGCCGGAAATCCCCTGCACACTAAATTCCCTGCTGGAGGAGCTGTAGACTACCCACAGATGAAGGCCGATGCCGGGCTGCGGTTCACTAAGGGGGAAAAAGATGTTGGATCAGAGGAAGAGCAGCCCATGGTGGAGCAGGCCACAGCCCCTGAGATGCCGCCGCTGAGGACGAGAACGCAGCCGTGGTGCCTGCGGCCACATCCATCCTGTCATTCACTATGCCGTACATCCCAGGAGCAACTTGGCTTCCCATAGAAAAGGGAAGCCGACACCCTGTATGACTTTAAAGATTGGATAAAAAGTGTATTTGGGGTTTACTCCATGACGGAAGAGCAACGAGTGACTATGTTAATGGAACAATTGACTGGCGCGGCCTAACGGGAAGTAAAATTCTGGCTAGCTATTGACAAATGGACAGTAAAGCAAAAATTTGCCAGGAAGCCTTCAACACCTGGACGGATGCGGAGCTAAAAGTAAGATTCTTTGGGTGGAAACAAGGGGTGCAGGACAGTATACGGGAATATGTACTGAATATGCAAGAGGCGCTGAGGGCCATGAAACAAGTAGACCCCGACAGCACCCGGGAAGAGAATAAGCTGTTAACTGAGCAATTTATTGAGGGCCTCCAGTCTCCCAGCTGCATGTCTTGGCCCTGCAGAACCCTGACCTAGACTTCGTGTAATTCAAGGACCAGGTCATATGTGTGCTGAAGGTAACCGCAGCCAGTGGCCCTGTGCTTTCTCAGAGGCTGGCCCTAATGCACCACCCAGAGGTGGTGCACTCTTCCCTGACCACAGTGGAGGCCAGCGCAAAGACACTAGAGGCAGTTACCACCGAGGCTTTGCAACTGCAAATGCAACAGCTGACCAAAGGGATGGCCAACTTGGCCAAGGCTGTCCAGTCCATCCAAGGACCCAAGGGTGCCGGAGGGGATACCGGTTGGCCTCCAGCCCTGATGACATCCCATGCATACGCCAGAGGAGGTACCCTTCCGGCCAAGGATGACCCACCAACTTCTACAACCCATCTGCCGCTGCTGCATTGAGATCCTGCACTTTAAAAGAGAAACCCCTGGAGTAGGGGACAACCCCCCAGGAATGAGCCCG
Source organism: Allobates femoralis (assembly GCA_033576535.1). Classification (NCBI taxonomy): domain Eukaryota; kingdom Metazoa; phylum Chordata; class Amphibia; order Anura; family Aromobatidae; genus Allobates; species Allobates femoralis. The sequence goes on from JARQOC010000004.1 coordinate 514,881,395, forward strand.
TCTGGCCCGCAGCACTGGCGCAACAGGTATGTGGGAGGACAGCCGATCTTGCTTGTCGTGCTGGACAGCAACCCCATGAATGCTTTATTGGACACCGGTTCACTGGTGACAATGATGCCTTATTCCTTTATAAACGGTACTGGGATGATTCTGAGATTACCCGCTGCCCAGATGACAATTTTACCATATTTGCTAGTAAACAGTCAACACTTACCACAAGTGGGGTTCAAAGAAGTAACATTTAAGGTTGGGCATGTAGAACTGAGTGCCCAGGGTATGATAGTTGTTGATGTAGATCAGCGAGCAAATAATCCAATGCTTACCATAGGCACTAATGTAATTGAAAATTGTCTGGGCGAGATTATTGTATTGTTGCAACAGGTTGCCAAGACCGCTAACTTCGGGCAGCAGAAGGTCCTGCAAAAAGAAATAAGGGCCCTCATGCAGAGGCAGTAGGTGGAGCTTTCTGGTGGAGAAGTCGGCAGTGTAAGAGTAAGTGACTCAACTCTGATTGTAATACCCCCACGAAGTGAAGTGTTGATCTGGTGTAGGGCGGCAATAGGCCTTTGGGGGCAGGATTATCAAGCCCTGGTAGTGCCCTTGTCTTCAGACAGTAGGCCCACCATCCTAATTGCCAGGGGAATAGTTGATGTCCACAAGGGGAGGGTACCTGTACGTATCCTGAATTGTGGGGATGAGGAGGAGGTCAAACTGCCCCGGTATGCTACCATTGATAAGCTGTACACTGTCAGTATCAACGCCATCACAGCTGCGGAAACCTTGAACCCATCTGAACAGGCAGAAGGCAAAGGCTCCAAGGGGCAGCTGGAGGACTGATGCCAGAAGCTGCATGTAGGCACCGGCTCCACCCCTTCACACCAAAAGCATGGAGTTTACCAGGTAGTCCAAGAGTACGAGCAGGTCTTTAGCAAGCATCCTTTAGACTTTGCGCAAGCAAAAGGGATACAACAACACATACCCACAGGTGACCATCCGCCCATCAAAGAGAGATACAGGCCTATACCACCAGCTCACTATCAATGTGCTAAAGAGATGTCACGATGAAATGAAGTAGGCTGGGGTGATCAGAGATAGTTGTAGCCCCTGGACAGCTCTACTAGTCCTGGTAAAGAAGAAAGATGGTACAATGAGAATGTATGTTGACTACAGGCAGGCTAATCGCATTACACATAAAGATGCTTTCTATTAACTAGAATTGAAGAATCTCTAGCTGCATTGAGAGCTGCTAACTGTTTTTCCACCTTAATTATCACCAGTGGGTATTGACAGGTTCCCGTAGCAGAGGCTGACAGAGAAAAGACCACCCTCACGAAGCCAATGGGCATCTGTGAGTTTAACTGCATGCCATTTGGACTCTCTATCAGCCTCTGGAACATTTCTGGTGCATTGTAATGCTGCCTGGGGCACAGGAACTTTGAAACTGCGCTGCTGTACCTAGATGACATCATAATCTACTCGAGAACATATGAAGACTACCTGAAGCACCTGGCAGAAGTATTCAAGGCACTTTCCAAATTTGGCATGAAAGTGAAGCCGTCCAAGTGCGACCTCCTGAAACCCAAGGTACAGTACCTAGTACACATAGTCAGCGCTGAAGGTGTGGCCTCAGACCCTGACAGGATCACCGCAATCAAAAACTGGCCGGACCCACCAAACTCTAGGTTTGGCAGTTCCTGGGGCTGGTAGGCTACTGCCAGAGGTTATCAAAGATAGCCGCACCCCTGCAGGACCTCCTGGAAGAAGACAAAGGCTCGAGTTCCCCGCTGAAATGGGATGACAGAGAGGAAGACTCATTCAAGCAGTTGAAGTGGGCCCTGACAGGTGAAGAGATCCTGGTCTACCCTGACTATAGCCAACTGTTTGTGCTGTACACAGATGCAAGCAACATGGGTTGGGAGCTGGGTTATCCGAGGTGCAAAGAGGCAAAGAGAGAGTGATAGCCTATGCCAGCATGAAGCTCCATCCTACAGAGAGGAACCCTGACAACTGTAGCTCGTTCAAGCTAGAGTTCCTAGCCGTGGTTTGGCCTGTGACGGAATGCTTCAAACACTACCTGGCTGCAGCAAAGTTCACCATCTACACGGATAACAATCCACTAACCCATCCAGATTCCGCAAAGCTAAGTGCACTGGAGCAGCGCTGGATGGCCCGGTTATCCAACTACAACCTTCACCATCAACTATAGAGCGGTGCACAAGAATACCAATGCTGATGCAGTGTCCAGGATGCCCCACTTGCCAGATGCGGGAGGAGACCTGGAGGAGCTGGAAGAGATAGAGCTACCGGCTTTCCACTGCAAAAGTGCATCCCAATGCCCCCATGAGGTGAGAAACAAGTGGCCTGGGATGCAGGAACCACGTTACCCCACATATTTGGGCGAGACACAAGACAGTGACCCTGCCATCAGCCTGGTCAAAGAACTGCTTCAGCAAGCGGAAGCAAGTGCTGGCCAAGATGCCCCACCAGAGGCGCAGCAGCTGTGGAAAGAAAAGGGCAGACTATTCATCTATGTGGGTAAACTGTGCAGGCAGAAAATCAATTCACGCACCCATGAACTAGTGTGGCAGATAGTAGTCCCGAAAAGTGATGCCCAAATGGTCCTGGAAGCATACCATGATGGAGCAGGGCACTTCGGGTGGAAGAAGCTGGAGGTGCTGCTACGTGAGAGCTTCTACTGGCTGGGCATGAGGAAGGCCGTTGAGACTTGGTGCAGAAACTGTGGCCCATGCAACCTGTGAAGAAAGGACATGGCAATCAGCGAGCCCCTCTCCAGCCCATTGTCACCAATCAGCCACTTGAACTGGTAGCCTTGGACCAGTGAAACTGACCCCAACTGGTCTGACTACGTCTACGCCCTCACCATTGTGGACCCCTACTTACGCTTTTTGGTTGTGGTGCCAGTGAAAGATCTAACAGCAAAAAGAGCGGCAAGAGCCTTCCAGACACACTTCTGCAGACCCAATGGTTACCCTGAACAGGTGCTGACAGACCAGGGTCCAGCATTCGAGGCTGAAGTGTTCCAGGAGTTCTGCAACTTGTACGGGTGCAAGAAGAAAAAAACATTGTATCACTCACAAACCAATTGTGTGTGCGAGAAGATGAACCAGGTGGTGATAGACATGTTGACGACCCTACCACTTGAACAGAGAAGCATGTGGCCAGAGAGGTTTCTGACACGCCCTGGGCCGTGGAGGTACTTGGAACAAGGCCCACTGTTTTGCTGCGGGAGTCACGATGGTCGAGGCCCGGTCTTGTGACCCTGGGGGTCGAGTTTAAAAGTTCTGGACTAGTAGTTTAGGGATGGTTGTCATGATACCGCCCATGGTATGTGGCTATTAGTGGCCGAAGCTGCAATGCAGGACCTCTGGGGGTGATGGGAGTGCAAAGGTGATGGTTTCACACCCCACGGGTGGAGCGGAACTCCAGGGCAACCGGGGAAAGTCTATGGCTGTGTTGGGGTGCAGGACTGAGGATGCGGAATGACCGACAGACACAAGGGTTGAAGTCTCCTTTACCTTTACTGGTAGAAGTAGCAGGTTTGTCCAGGGTACCATCCACAAAGGATGTTAGGAATCCGGGTGGCCTGGAAGCAAGTTGGGATTCCCCTCACCCGGTGAGTTCTGAGGCCTCCCTGTTGCACTACTCTTGATGGATCCTGTCTGCCTGAAGCTGAGCTGCGAGCCACTCTTCTCCAGCACAGATTCTCTTGCCCACCACACACAACACCTTCCCAACTCCAGAACTTTTAAACTCAACCCCCAGGGCCATTAGACCGGGCCTCGATCCCCGTGACTCCTGCAGCAGAACAGCAGGCCCTGTCCCAAATACCCCACGGCACAGGGGCGCATCATCGACAGTGTAGTATGCTTTTGAGTTCAAAGATGAGTCAAAAAAGAGGTCCATGTTCTTCAGCATATGAATATACTGAGTGGGCACCTATTTAAAGGGGTTGTCCGGGCTTTTTGGATCATTTCTATGTGTTTCCAGGCTGCAAAATGTTGACAGTTTGAAATATACATCCTGTCAACATTTTGCAAAGTTACCCAGATAACACCTATTAGCAGCAGCCAGAGAATTTCCAGAGGGCGTGTTTGTATTGGAGTCTGCATGCAAATGGAGAACTGGATGTTACGCCCAGAGCATACTGAGTCTGGGGGAGGGGGTGTGTTTGTAGGAGTCTTGGCATAACGTCCAGTTCTGCTTTCCATGAAAGCTCCAACACAAATACACCCTCTGGCCGTTCCCTGTCTGCCGCAAATAGGTGATATCTGGGTAACTATGCAAAATGTTGACAGGAGATAAATTACAAACTGTCAGCATTCTGCAGACTGGATACACAGAAATTATCCAAAAATCCCGGACAACCCCTTTAAGTGAGATATAATGCTGTGTATCTTCTACAAAGGAAGAGTGAGCACTCAAAAGAGTTATGTATGTACTTTACTCAATTTTTTATCATTATTCACCCCTTGATGAAATGGCCATAACATAAAATACAATATTGGTAAGTACACGACTGTGAAAACCAAAATAAAGCAATAGCCCACAGTATTGTAGTGTGTATGGTTGACAAACTGGACTAGTAAAATAATTATACAAAAATTAAACCTTTTTTTTTTTATAACAAGATTCAATTCCAAAAAGCGGGACAGACATACCATTGGTGCCCCAGATGGGTTCAAGAAATAAGGGGGGCCTGTTTTCACCTCTAAAGGAGGTGAAATTGGAATTATTATTATTATTATTTATTTATTTATATAGCGCCATTAGGTTCCATGGCACTTTACATGAGGATAAGGGAGACAAGAACAAGTACACTAAATCTAGGCAATCAGGACGTACAGGTACAGGAGGGGCAGGGACCCTGTCCACGAGGGCTCACAGTCTATGTACTATGTACTTTGATGTGCTATTGACTTGATAAATAGGGATGGGCGAACCTGAACTATAGTGTTCGTGCATTGGCCCCAAATGAGGCCTTCCCTGAGAAGTCTGTGTTACATTTTGGGTTCGAGTTCGGCGGGCAGCAGTGAGAAGAAACAAAATAATAATTAAACATAGTAATTAAAAATAGTAATTAAACATCATACTTGTACTTCTGTGGCCACTCATTAACCTACTGATTGGTCAATGGCAAGGGGCACAGCAGCCAATCACAGTTGCAGTCACAAAGAGTGGATATCTGTAATTGGCTGCTGGAGCCAGTGCAGTAATCTGGAAACAGCCCATACCGCTAGATGTTAGAATGTATGGCTGTTTCCAGATTATTGCACTGGCTCCAACAACCAATCACAGATGCCCACTCACTGTGACAGCGTCTGTGATTGGCTGGTGCACCCCTCACTCATTGACTGAGTCATAGTAGGGTAAAAATAAATTAATAATTTCAAGAAATGATGTTATGCTTTACTGTATTTTTGATTCTCAGGGCAGATAAAGCAGACGGCTATGGGTTGCCACCCTGAGCTGCCTGGCTTTACCTTGGCTGGCAATTATAATACAGGGAAGCCCATTATTTTTTTAAATGATTTAAATAAATAATTAAAAAAAAAATGTCAGGGCTTCGCCCTGTTTTTAATTACCAGCCATGGTAACACTCAGGGAGCGGGGGGACTGGTATTGTCAGCTTGTCATTAAGACCAGATTTATAATATTAGGCCTCTTGAGACCTGCCCATTATCAAACCTATGAGGAAATAGTTAAAAAACACAGACACAGAGAAAAATCCTTTGATTGAAATAAATCACAGAGACAACCCTCATTTTCCAATTTATTATTACTCCACACATACCCCTTTGACGATAATCCACAATGATGATTCCATGAAGCTCACTTGCCCCGGCTTCATCCAGAGCCTACAGTGAGGAAACAAAAGCATTCTCTCCTAGCATACTATGTGATCACACTGTGTGCTGCAAGGAGCAGTGACGTCATGTATTGAGTCATTGAGGACCCGTTGCAGTGAACTCAGGTGACCTCACTGCCATCAGCTGGCTCACCTGAGTTCATTGCCGCGTGGCCTCAGTGAGTGACGTCACCGCTTCCACAACAGTGAACTCAGGTGACCCCAGTGCCAGAAGCCGGGTAACCTGAGTTTACTGCTGGCTGTTATTATTTAGCCTTGGGGGGCTCAATAACTATGGACCTCACCACACTGAGAATATCAGCCACCCAGCTGCCTGGGTTTTACCTTCGCTTGCAATCAAAAATAGGGCAAAGCTCACTCATTTTTTGCTAAATAATTTTTTAAATAATTCTAAAAAAAATAATGGGCTTCCCTGTGTTATGATTGCCAGCCAAGGTAAAGCCAGGCAGCTTGTGGTGGCTGTCTACTTTACTTGTGCTGAGAATCAAAAATACAGCAAAGCTCTCCGTATTTTATTTTATTTTTTAATTATTTATTTTCACGCTACTATGATGTCAGGTTTGTTGTCTATGGCAACCATTCACAGACGTTGGCACAATAGGTGATGAGTGCAATAGCCAGTCACAGATGTTGTCACAGACAGTGGGCATCTGTGTTTGGCTGTCAGAGCCAGTGCAATAACCTGGAAACAGCCTTTACATTCTAGCATCTACCATTCAGGGTAGAATATATGAGTTATTTCCAGGTTACTGCAGTGAATAATCAGAAAGTTAATGAGCGTGGACCCAGAGATGATGTTTAATCAATGTTTTGTTTCTTTTTACAGCCCTGCAATGTAAGGAAAGTTAGATTCGGCCTTGTGTTCACGCTGTGGACTTGGTTTTGGAAGGTGGGTAGTCGACTAGATGGTAAAATCTGTGATTAACGATCTGACCACTTCTCAGTAGTCACATCATGCTGTCACACGCAACGACGTCGTAGGAGCGATGCCAAATCAGGCACATTCCAGTGATTTCTTTACATATATCGTAGCGTGTGACGGCCGCCTAAGTCATATCTATCTGTTATCTAGCTATGAATTATCTATGTATTTTAGATCTATTTATTTGTGCATCTGTCCATCTATTTTTTTTTTTGCATTTTATATCTATGTATTTATTTATCTGTTATCTAGCTATGTATTATCTATGTATTTAGATCTATTTATTTGTGTATCTGTCCATCTATTTATTTATTTTTTTTGCAATTTATATCTATGTATTTATCTAAAAAGCTTAAAGTTAGAATCAGCACAGTAGTAAATACAAGTAGGTGCAATACTCCTGTACACAGTGCTCCACTGTGTGGTAATACAGTTGTGGCCAAAAGTATTGACACCCCTGCAATTCTATCAGATAATACTCAGTTTCTTCCTGAAATTGATTGCAATCACAAATTCTTTGGTATTATTATCTTCATTTAATTTGTCTTCAATTAAAAAACACAAAAAAATAATTGTCCTAAAGCCAAATTGGATATAATTCCACACCAAACATAAAAAAGGGGGTGGACAAAAGTATTGGACTGTTGGAAAAATCATGTGATGCTTCTCTAATTTGTGTAATTAACAGCACCTGTAACTTATCTGTGGCACCTAACAGGTGTTGGCAATAAAAAAATCACACTTGCTGCCAGTTGACATGGATTAAAGTTGACTCAACCTCTGTCCTGTGTCAGCGAGGAGGCGGCAGGGAAGAGATCTGCAGGAAGTAACAAACAGATATCAGAAATTATGCAAACAAGGAACAACCTGACCAGACCAGGAATAGCAACTTCACTAGATAGAAATTGCCCTGGCAAAGACTGACAGGAAACAGGGAGCTTATATTACAGCAGGGTACTCCTGATTGGCAGGACAGAGAGGCTTGGTGATTGGCTGAGGGGAGGAGCTTGATCCCTGCAGGTCTCCGGCAGTTACTGATTCGGAGATGGATTTTCATAAGCTCAAGCAGTAGCCCCGGAAGTGAGGAGGTGAGCAGCGCTACTCAAGCAGAGGGCGCTGGAACCCTGCGGCTGGGAACGAGCGCGCGCACCCGAGGAGCATACGGCAAGGAAGAAGGAGCCCTTGAAGCCGCAACCCGACCGACCCGTAGGCGGCGGTTGCCAGCACCCCGGAGCTGTCGACGGACGGATGATACCCGGGATCCCCGACACCGGACAGGAGCGGTAGGAGCCGGGAGAGTGGAGGCAGCAGACCGCGGGGCACGGGCAGCAGACCCCCGGGTGGTTACATGCGGCTTGTCGGGGGGTTTGAATCCCCGCCGCTGATAGCGGCATCCAATTAACGGCGCTAAATTCATTATTCCCGCCAAGCCGCGCTGCTTCACAGCTTGGTCGCCGCTGCCAGCACCTAGCAGGTGTTGGCAATAACTAAATCACACTTGCAGCCAGTTAACATGGATTAAAGTTGACTCAACCTCTGTCCTGTGTCCTTGTGTGTACCACATTGAGCATGGAGAAAAGAAAGAAGACCAAAGAACTGTCTGAGGACTTGAGAAACCAAATTGTGAGGAAGCATTAGCAATCTCAAGGCTACAAGTCCATCTCCAAAGACCTGAATGTTCCTGTGTCTACCGTGCACAGTGTCATCAAGACGTTTAAAGCCCATGGCACTGTGGCTAATATCCCTAGATGTGGACAGAAAAGAAAAATTGACGAGAAATTTCAACGCAAGATTGTGCGGATGGTGGATAAAGAACCTCGACTAACATCCAAACAAGTTCAAGCTGCCCTGCAGTCCGAGGGTTCAAGTGTCAACCCGTACTATCCGTCAGCGTCTGAATGAAAAGGGACTGTATGGTAGGATACCCAGGAAGACCCCACTTCTTACCCCGAGACATAAAAAAGCCAGGCTGCAGTTTGCCAAAACTTATCTGAGAAAGCCTAAAACGTTTTGGAAGAATTTTCTCTGGTCAGATGAGACAAAAGTAGAGCTTTTTGGGCAAAGGCATCAACAGAGACTTTACAGGAGAAAAAAAGAGGCATTCAAAGAAAAGAACACGGTCCCTACAGTCAAACATGGCGGAGGTTCCCTGATGTTTTTGGGTTGCTTTGCTGCCTCTGGCACTGGACTGCTTGACCGTGTGCATGGCATTATGAAGTCTGAAGACTACCAACAAATTTGCAGCATAATGTAGGGCGCAGTGTGAGAAAGCTGGGTCTCCCTCAGAGGTTATGGGTCTTCCAGCAGAACAATGACCCAAAACACATTTCAAAAAGCACTAGAAAATGGTTTGAGAGAAAGCACTGGAGACTTCTATGGTGGCCAGCAATGAGTCCAGACCTGAATTCCATAGAACACCTGTGGAGAGATCTAACAATGGCAGTTTGGAGAAAGCACCCTTCAAATATCAGGGACCTGGAGCAGTTTGCCAAAGAAGAATGGTCTAAAATTCCAGCAGAGCATTGTAAGAAACTCATTGATGGTTACTGGCAGCGGTTGATCGCAGTTATTTTGGCTAAAGGTTGTGCAACCAAGTATTAGGCTGTGGATGCCAATACTTTTGTCTGGCCCATTTTTGGAGTTTTGTGTGAAATGATCAATGTTTTGCTTTTTGCTTCATTCTCTTTTGTGTTTTTTTCATTTAAGACAAATTAAATGAAGATAATAATACCAAAGAATTTGTGATTGCAATCATTTTCAGGAAGAAACTGAGTATTATCTGACAGAATTGCATATGTCAGATAATACTCAGTTTCTTCCTGAAAATGATTGCAATCACAAATTCTTTGGTATTATTATCTTCATTTAATTTGTCTTAAATGGATTAGTATTATCTGACAGAATTGCAGGGTGTCAATACTTTTGGCCACAACTGTATATATACAGTATATACATATAAAAGTTACACTTATAAACACACCGAAACTTTGTTCTAGGTAACCATGACTTTTCTCGATGCCAGGAGGGCACAGTGCAGAAACTTTCTGACTGTGCTCAAGATGAGTGTGCCCAGGGCTCAGGGTGCCCAGGGGCTGAGGTTTTTCAGAGGGTCAATGTGCCCAGAGGCTGAGGGTGCCCAGAGGATAAGTGGGCTCAGGGGCTCAATTGCCATTGGGCTAAGTGTACCCAGAGGCTCAGTTTGCCCAGAGGATCAATGTGCCAGAGGATCAGTGGGCCCACTGGATGAGTGGGCCCAAGGATTGCCCAGAGCTCAAGTGTGTCCACAGGATCAGTGTGCCAAGGGGCTAAGTGCGTCTAGAGGCTGACTGTGCCCAGTGGCTCAGTGTGCCCACATGTTGGCATCTTTTAAAGAGACACACACACTTGTCATAGAGTCCAATATAAAGTGATATGTGAAGTGTCCAAATTTCTCTCCCTTTCCTCTCCTGTGCATCCTTTGAGCTCACCACTTGCTCTAGATCTTCAGCCATGTGATAAGTGCAAGGCAAATCTCTGCCTGTCCCGGCATCCTGGCAGCTTAGTCCAGCCTGTGTATGCGGCTGCTGCCTCTTCTGTGCTGAGGAGGCGGGATAACTGCGGATCAGCCCCCAATCCAACCCCGGGAAAGCAGTGTGTCCTGCAGCGGCCATTTCTAATATAAACGGACATGTAGCAGGGTGCAGTGCCGGTCCTGTACAGATGCTGGGAGAGCAGCCTGGGGGACTATTGCCATCCGGCCCAGCCACCACTGGCAGCCGGCAACAAAGAACATGGCGTCGCCCACCGCTCGCTGCCGCAGCTACTGCCCCGCAGTTCCAGGGCCCGGCCGGCGGTGAAAGATAGGAGATGGGGGCCTGTGCAAGATGTGGGGGGCGGGGCCCAGAGGAGCTTGCGCTTTGCTCCAAATGGCCACAAACCCCTGGAGTCACAGCCGGGCCTCCCACCCCTGATCCAATGGCCATGCCCCCTGCAGTGAGGCCCGGGGCCCCTTACTCTGTAAGAGCTGTAACCCCCTAATGGCGGCCTGTTGTGAATTCATTGGAGCTCCCTCCGGTGGTTGTTGCTGGTGATGCAGCTGACTGTGTGGGCTTCACAGGATGGGGATTGGCAATCTGTTTCTTGGAGCATATAATGGTTGGAAGTGGATCATTCCTTGCAAGTTGTCTTTTGTTCCTGGAGGAGTTCACATCTCTTTGGTTTCTTCTGGTCTGTGGAGATCTTTGCAAGATAAGTGAATGGTGTTTTGATATTTTGTGGCACCCTTTTGTGTGCTTAAGGTTTAGCTTATGTTTTGTCTTATTCTGAGCTGTGGGATTGCTATTTAGTTTGTATATTTGTTTATCTGCTCTCAGATAGGAAGTTTTCTTCCTAGGAATTTTACCATTCACTATTATCTTTTATTTCCAGTTCTGCTGGCATTTGATTCATAGAAGTCTGCTGATATAGAGTTCGCAGAGCCTTAGTGACTCAAGGTAATTTTTGTAATATCTGCTGTTGGTGGTTTTTGATAGTGTTTTATACTGACCACAATAGTATTCTGTCCTGTCTTTCCTTATAACTAGTGTGGCCTCTTTTGTTAAACCTTATACTCTGCCTGTGTTTGTTTTTCTGTCTATTGTTTCCCAGTTAATATCTGTGGGGCGATTGCTATTCTTTTGGGGTTCTGCTCTGAGGCAAGATAGCTTTTCCTACATCCATCTTTAGGAGCAGTTAGTTCTCCGGCTGTGCAGAGGTGTCTAGGTCTGGTTAGTCACATCCCACGGCTCCTTCTAGTTGCGGTGTGTAGTCAGGGATTGCGGTCAGTACAATTAGCAATGACTTCTACGGAATCTGACTGTACTCCTCAGTCATCGGTTCATAACAGCGGCCCTGGTCACCATCATTGGCGTATTTGCGCTTACGACCAATTAATTCCCACTGAATAAACATGACTGAAGTAGTTCAGACTGTCACTGACACAACTTGTGAAGTAAATGTGACTGAAGAACTGCACACTATGACTGACAAACTTTGTAAACAGGAGTGAAGTGCGTCACACTGAGTGGCAGACCTTGTAAACAGGATGAAGAGTGTCACACTATGACTGACAGATCTTGTAACAGGAGTGAAGTGCGTCACACTATGAGTAGCAGACCTTGTAAACAGGAGTGAAGTGCGTCACACTATGACTGAAAGCCTTGTAAACAGGAGTGAAGTGCGTCACACTATGACTGACAGCCTTGTAAACAAGAGGTGGAAGTTGCGTCACACTATGACTAACAGCCTTGTAAACAGGAGTGAAGTGCGTCACACTATGACTGACAGCCTTGTAAACAGGAATGAAGTGCATCACACTATGAGCGGCAGACTTGTAAACAGGAGTGAAGTTCGTCACACTATGAGTGGCAGTTCAAATTGCGCGCCAATATACCAAGCCGTGCTTCGCTTGGTGCACTAGGCACGTGTTTTAAAACACACTTTGCTGATTGGTCGCCGTGAAGCTTGTTTTAAAACACGCTCCAAGTGCGCTGATTGGTCGCCATGCTCCAAGTGCGCTGATTGGTCGCCGCGGCTGGCAGCGACCAATCAGCGAAGCGGAGTACGGCTTGGCAGGGCATTAGAATCCCGCGCCGATGATTGGTTGCTGCTGAGAGCGGGATTCATATTTCCCGCCAAGCCGCGGCAACCAATCAGAGGAGTAGTGCGGCTTGGCGGGGGGGTTTGAATCCCCGCCACTGATAGCGGCGTCCAATCAGCGGCGCTAGATTCATTATTCCCGCCAAGCCGCGCTGCTTCACAGATTGGTCGCCGCTGCCAGTGGCGACCAATCAACGAAGCGTGTTTTAACCCCTTCAGGACCCAGCCTATTTTGACCCTAAAGACCTTGGCCTTTTTTGCAATTCTGACCAGTGTCCCTTTATGAGGTTATAACTCGGGAACGCTTCAACGGATCCTAGCGATTCTGAGATTGTTTTTTCGTGACATATTGGGCTTCATGCTAGTATTAAATTTAAGTCGATAATTTTTGCGTTTATTTGTGAAAAAATTAAAAATATGGCAAAAATTTTGAAAATTTCACAATTTTCACTTTTTTTTTTTTTTTCTGATAAACAAGAGAGATATGTGACAGAAAAAAGTTATTAAACACTATTTCCCACATGTCTACTTCACATCAGCACAATTTTGGAAAAAAAAAATTTTTTTGTTAGGACGTTATAAGGGTTCAAAGTTCATGAGCAATTTTTCATTTTTCAACCAAAATTTACAAAACCATTTTTTTTAGTGACCACATCACATTTGAAGTCCTTTTGAGTGGTGTACATAACAGAAAACACCCAAAAGTGACACTATTCCAAAAACTGCACCCCTCAAGCTACTCAAAACTACATTCAAGAAGATTATTAACCCTTCAGGTGCTTCACAGGAACTAAAGCAATGTGGAAACAAAAAATGGATATTTTAATTTTTTAATCAAAAATGTTCTTTTAGCCTCAATTCTTTCATTTTCACATGGGCAACAAGATAAAATGGATCTTAAAATGTGTTGTGCAAATTCACAAAAATTTTCTTTTAGCCTACATTTTTTCGTTTTCACATGGCAACAGCATAAAATTTATCCTAAAATTTGTTGGGCCATTTCTCCTGAGTACACCGATACCTCATATGTGGTCATAAACCACTGTGTGGGCGCACGGCAGGGCTCAGAAGTGAAGGAGAGCAATTTGAATTTTGGAGCTAATTTTACATTCAAAAAGTAAAATTGCGCTCCTTCCCTTCTGACCCCTGCCGTGCGCCCAAACAGTGGTTTATGACCACATATGAGGTATCGGTGTACTCAGGAGAAATTGCCCAACAAATTTTAGGATAAATTTTATGCTGTTGCCATGTGAAAACGAAAAAATGTAGGCTAAAAGAAAATTTTTGTGAAAAAAAAAGTACTATTTCATTTTCACAGATCAATTTGTAAAGCACCTGGGGGTTCAATATGCTCACTACCCATCTATATATGTTCCCTGGGGGGTCTAGTTTCCAAAATGGGGTCACTTGTGGGGAGCTCCAATGTTTAGACACACAGGGGCTATCCATACGCGACAGGTGTCCGCTAACAATTTGAATAAAAATCAGCTCAAATTGTTAGCTGTAACCATGTTGTGTTTAGTGAGCCCCTGTGTGCCTAAACATTGGGGCTCCCCCACAAGTGACCCCATTTTGGAAACTAGACCCCCCAAGGAACATATCTAGATGCATAGTGAGCACTTTGAACCCCAAGGCGCTTCACAAATTCATCCATAAAAATGAAAAAGTACTTTTATTTCCACAAAAATTTTCTTTTTTCATTTTTACAGATTAATTTGTGAAGCACTGGGGTGTTCAAAATGCTCACCACCCATCTAGATAAGTTCCCTGGGGGGTCTAGTTTCCAAAATGGGGTCACTTGTAGGGGAGCTCCAATGTTTAGGCACACAGGGGCTCTCCAAACGTGACATGGTGTCCACTAACAATTTGAGCTGATTTTCCATTCAAATTGTTAGCGGACACCATGTCACGTTTAGAGAGCCCCTGTGTGCCTAAACATTGGAGCTTCCCCACAAGTGACCACATTTTGGAAACTAGACCCCCCAAGGAACTTATTTATATGCATAGTGAGCACTTTGAACCCCCAAGTGCTTCACAAATTGATCCGTAAAAATGTAAAAGTACTTTGTTTCCACAAAAAATTTATTTTTTCATTTTTACGGATCAATTTGTGAAGCACCTGGGGGTTCAAGTGCTCACTATGCATCTAGATACGTTCCTTTGGGGGGTGTATTTTCCAAAATGGGGTCACTTGTGGGGGAGCTCCAATGTTTAGGCACACAGGGGCTCTCCATACGCGACATGGTGTCCGCTAACAATTGGAATTGTTAGCGGACAACATGTTGCGTATGGAGAGCCGCTGTGTGACTAAACATTAGAACTCCCCCACAAGTGACCCCATTTTGGAAACTAGTCCCCCCAAGGAATGTATCTAGATGCATAGTGAGCACTTTGAACCCCAGGTGCTTCACAAATTGATCCGTAAAAATGAAAAAAGAATTTTTTTGTGGGAAAAAAAAATACTTTTTTATTTTTATGGATCAAGTTGTGAACCACTTGGGGGTTCAAGTGCTCACTATGCATCTAGATACGTTCCTTGGGGGGTGTAGTTTCCAAAATGGGGTCACTTGTGGGGGAGCTCCAATGTTTAGGCACACAGGGGCTCTCCATACGCGACATTGTGTCCGCTAACAATTGGAATTGTTAGCGGACTCCATTTCGCGTATGGAGAACCCCTGTGTGCCACTAGCATTGCCACCAGCACAAGGGCAACTGGAAGAGTTGGGGTACAGCACCAGAAAATGGCACCTCTAATGTGCTATTTTCTGGGGTGGCTGTGGGTTGCACTTTGCAGCGTGGGGGGGCCACAACATTTGGGTCTCTCCACGATGAGGATTGCAGCCCCCCAACTGCCAAGTTGTACCTGGCTGGCATCCAAAAATAAGGCAAAGCTCCTTGTCATTTTATTGGTAGAAGTAAAAAAAAAATGGCATGGGGCTCCGCCATATTTTTGGTCCAGCCAGGTACAACTTGGCAGCTACGGACTGCCACCAGCCCCCAGCTGCCTCGTCATACCTGGCTGGAACCAAAAATACAGCGAAGCCTATTTTTTTTTATTTCTAGGATTATTTCTAGAAAAAAAATGACATAGGGCTCCGCCATATTTTTGGTCCAGCCAGGTACAACTTTGCAGCTACGGACTGCCACCCACCCCCAGCTGCCTCGTCATACCTAGCTGGAACCAAAAATAAAGCGAAGCCCATTTTTTTTTTAATTTCTAGAACTGATTCTAGAAAAAAAATTACGTGGGGCTCCGCCATATTTTTGGTCCAGCCAGGTACAACTAGGCAGCTGGGGACTGGAATCCTCAGCATAGAGAGGCCCAAGCGTTCTGGGCCCCCCATGCTGCGAATTGCAGCCCGCAGCCGCCCCAGAAAATGGCGCATTCATTGAAGCGCCATTTTCTGGCGCTGTACCCACGCTCTTCCAGTTGCCCTGGTGGCGGTGGCTAACTGGGTAATAAAGGGGTTAATGCCAGCTTTTTATTGGCAGCTGGCACTAAGCCCGAGATTCATAATATAGGGCCAATGTTAGACCCGCCATTAGGAATCTCTGGTAAATAGTCAGAAAATACACATAGAGAAAAATCTTTTTATTTGAAAAAAAACACAAACAAAATTCGGACTCCATCTTTATTATAAAGATCCGACGTAGTCCACAACGAAGGTCCCACGATGCTCGATCGCCTCTGATGTAGTCCACAACGAAGGTCCCACGACGCTCGATCGCCTCTGCTACATCCAGAGACTGCAGCAAGGGATCAAGTGTCCTCTTGTTGTAGTCTCTGGAGTCAGAGTCATGGTGCACAGTACGGCAGATCATTGCCATACAGTGCACCATGACTGACCCCAGTGACTACATCAAGAGGACACTTGATCCCTTGTTGTAGTCTCTGGGTCACAGTCATGAAGCACGGTACGGCAGATAATTGCCATATAGTACTTCATGACTGTGACCCCAGAGACTACAACAAGGGATCAAGAGTCCTCTTGTTGTAGTCTCTGGGGTCAGAGTCATGGTGCACGGTACGGCAGATTATTGCCATACAGTGCACCATGACTGACCCCAGTGACTACAACAAGAGGGCACTTGATCCCTTGTTGTAGTCTCTGGGGTCACAGTCATGAAGTACTATATGGTAATTATCTGCCGTACCGTGCTTCATGACTGTGACCCCAGAGACTACAACAAGGGATCAAGTGTCCTCTTGTTGTAGTCACTGGGGTCAGTCATGGTGCACGGTACAGTAGATCATTGCCATACAGTGCACCATGACTGACCCCTGTGACTACAACAAGAGGGCACTTGATCCCTTGTTGTAGTCACTGGGGTCACAGTCATGAAGCATTGTATGGCAATTATCTGCCGTACCGTGCTTCATGACTGTGACCCCAGAGACTACAACAAGGGATAAAGTGTCCTCTTGTAGTCTCTGGGATCAGCGTCATTGTGCACGGGATTGCAATGATTGGTCATACCGTGCACAATGACGCTGATCCCAGAGACTACAAGAGGACACTTGATCCCTTTTTGTAGTCTCTGGGATCAGTGTCATGGTGCACGGTATGGCAATGATCTGTCATACCATGCACCATAACGCTGATCCCAGAGACTACAACAAGGGATCAAGTGTCCTCTTGTAGTCTCTGGTGATTGTTTCCATGACGATTGGATCCTCTAAGTGCTGTGATCCCTGAGATCACAGCACTTAGAGGGTTAACACAGCCAGGGCACAGCAATCACACAGATGCTGTGCCCTGGCTGTGACACCGCTCCTCTGCACAGTCATTTCCATGCTGGGAGATAACTGTGCAGAGGAGCCGGCAGAAGAAGCAGGACGGCGCAGGAAGAGGACAGCAACAGAGAAGACAGAAGACAGAGCAGACCGGAGGACAGAGGGAGAAGACTGGAGGAAAGAGGGAGAAGATCGGAGGACAGAGGAGAAGAAAGAAGACAGGTGAGGAAGAAGAGGGAGCGGGAAGAGGAGACCGGGCGCAGGTGATCACCACTGCTGATCACAGGAGGGCATGGGGAGGGATCGCATGGCGGGGGCCGGGGGAGATCACAGGGGAAGGAGATCACGTGGGGGGGGAGATCACAGGGGAAGAAGATCACGGGGGGGGGAGATCACAGGGGAAGGAGATCACTGAGGGGAGATCACACAGGGGGAGATCACACCCGGGGGAGATCACACAGGGGGGAGATCGGAGGGCAGGGGGCACATCGGCGGCCGGGAGCAAGGCGGAGGGCCCGGGATCGCCGGCGCCCCCACAGATCTGAGGTTGGGGGGGGGGAAGTCACAGGGCCCCTTCTCCAGCCAATGCCTGATACTGTCCAGCATCAAGCATTGGCTGTATTGTTATGGTAATATCTTACCAAGTTACATTGGTGAGATATTACAATTACTCCGATTGGCAGTTTCACTTTCACTTCACTGCCAATCGGAGCGGTTATAGCCACGGGGGACTAAGCCACCTCCCCTAGGGTATAGTGCAGGTCCTTCCGTACCTGCGGCTCTATTAACCCCTTAGTGACCGCGGTTAATAGAGCTGCAGGAAGGGAAACCCGCGATGACGCAGCATATGCGTCCAAGGTCGGGAACGAACTTGTTTTGATGACGCATATGCTGCGTCCTGGGTCGGGAAGGGGATAAAACACGCGCCAAGTGCGCTGAATGGTCGCCATGCTCCAAGTGCGCTGATTGGTCGCCACGGCGGAGGAGCATGGCTTGGCAGGGGATTTGAATCCCGCGTTGCTGATTGGTCGCCGCTGAAAGCGGGATTCTAATGCGGCGCCGTCCCCAGGTTTCAGCTTGGCACGAGTTTTGAATGCGCGCGGCTGTTTTCCATACGCTTCGCTCATTGGTTGCCGCCGCTGGCGGCGATCACTGAGCGCTGGTGCGCGATTTTCTGTACAGACAGACACCATTAGGCAATTATATAGTAAATACACTCGACGTGTTTCATGTGCATCGGCACACTTCCTCAGGAGGACAAAGGTTACAGCACTATATACTCACAGTCTATTTATACCATATTAAGTCCGGAAGTGAGTAAAAATCTACGTCATCGTATAAAAAAATTTTGTAAACATTTAAGAACTATCCATATCTGAAAATATAAAAAAAATGTTAATAAAATCATCTAAACTATATTTCTACATGTTGCTTGTTAGTTAGTTCAATTGTCTTTATAACCACAATCTAGTGACCGGGAATCCGGCTCTATGTCATCTCTTCTTGTTATAGTAATCCAAAAAATGTTAATAAAAAATGTTTATAAAAAACTCTAGCATAAAAATCTTAAATGGTAAAAGGATGAAATTATGGTGAAATTATAATTAAACTATTAGATCGTCATATATAACCCAATAAATAAATATATATTAAACAATGATTGATCATATAACTAAGTCAATTCATGTTTCTTGTCCTTTCAGTCTTAGAACCCATATTTTATACTCCAATTGCCAAACATAGCATCTACCCGTGACTCTATCAAGGAACACCAAGTATTTCATTCATTGTTTAACCTTTTGATCTCAGACCAATTCTTTCTCCATTATATCTCAGTCAATCTCCAATCTGAGATCAAACTTGAGACATGAAAGAATCTACCTCCCGTAATTTCCTTTTGAAGTACGCACTCTCCAAAACACAGTCAATCTAATCTGAGATCACTGAAACGTGAATGGATCCACGTCCAATGATTTCCATTTTGAAGTATCCACTCTCTACAGGTAATCAGCTCCCCCTCCTGTCTTGTTCAACCCTATCTATTCACATTCAGTACATCGCATTCATTCATTAGTCTATCACATTCTTGCCGTAGTTGGTGGACCCCGGCATCCCCTCACATTTTACGATGTGTTTAGAGCTAACATCTCCAGTCACTCCCATTATCTTATGGGCAGGAACCCCCGGCCCTCGACTGAATGTTCACCTTATTTAACGTGTTCTATACCTTATTTGAACAGGTCAGAGACCTCATTCACCCCCCTGGCTGGAGGGTTTGCAATCTATGGATCCAGTAAATTTCATTTCTCATCAACATCACATCTCTATTTGCAGTTTCCTGCGGTACATGATCAATAGGGGTAATTGATATATCCATTCTTTTATTATGTTTTGCCAAACAGTGTCTAGAAAGTCCATGTAATAAAAAGCCCTCCTTAATATTAAACCGATGTGAGTTTAATTGATTATGCAGATCTTGTGTTGTTTTACCAATGTATTGCATTCCGCAAATGCATTCTATCAGATTAATCACATATGAGGTTTTACATGTAAGGTGATATTTAATTTCGAAATGTTTACTTATTATTGAAGAATTAAAGGAATTAACTCTATGATTAATGACTCTGTAGCAC